>JACSYO010000406.1:115000-715000 GCA_016806645.1 Ophiodon elongatus
GCGGGACTTGCGGGAAAGCGTTCACGGAGGCGTCCCGGTTGAAGAACCACGAAGCGCAACACGGGGCCCACACCGGCGATGTAAACAACGCCGGTGACAGCCTGTCAACGGCGGGCCTTTCTCTGATGTCTCAGGCCGGTCTGGTGGAGAACGGCGTGCAGCTACACGGCGGGCTGACGCTGGACAACGGCCGCAAGCGGGAGAGGACCAGGCGGCACGTCGGCTGTGACATTTGCGGGAAAGTTTTCCGCGACGTGTACCACCTGAACCGACACAAGCTCTCCCATTCCGGGGAGAAGCCGTACGCGTGCCATGTGTGCGGGCTCCGGTTCAAACGCAAGGACAGGATGTCGTACCACGTGCGGTCCCACGACGGGTCAGTCGGGAAACCCTACGTGTGCCAAAGTTGTGGGAAAGGTTTTTCAAGGTGAGTTGAACTTTAGCCACGCTGACATTATGTTCTGTGTTTGTTGAAGTTGGAGAAGTGCTGTGACTGTCCCTGAAATCGCCCAGGACACTGATTCTTACAGCTGCAACTCTACACCTGCATGTGAGACGCAGGTATTGAGGGATTAAGCTACTCACGAGCACAAAGCTATAAAAACACAGCTTTGCAACAAAGCAAACACTGATGGAAGAATTGTGTGTCAGCCCTGCTGTTCAGAGAGCTGTTGATCAGCATTTGAGACGCGCATACACATCATGCAGTGGGCTACTTTATCACCAGGAGCCTGGATCTAGGTCTGATGTACAAAAGGAGTGAATTAGTTAAGCCCTTCTTTTGAGTTGGTACTAATTGATGTAGAGAGGGCATAGTTCAAACCCCAAAGTGTTTGTGTGAGTGTCTGACACACTCTTAAGTGTTGTCATACACAAACCTGATGGTTTATGTTGTTGGAAAACCGCTGAACTGTTACAGAGGGATTTGTCATCTGAGTAATTTGGCTTCAACCACTCAGACCAGTTTCCCAGGCTCCGTGCTCTCAGGCCCCGCTGCAGACTCACTGTCACCCTCTACTGCTTTGGAGGTTAAAAGACATGCAGACAATACATGTGAATAAGTCACAGGTGCTAACTGCTAAAAATGTCTAAAAAAAATGTGGTAAGGGAGAGGGTGGAAGAGCCGTCACCAAATTGTTGGTGAAACTATTTGTACTGGGCTTTAGTTGTGTAGACATATTTTCAAATTTAGATGACAACAAATATAATTTTTCTTTTTTCTTTCCAGACCAGACCACCTGAATGGACATATCAAACAGGTTCACACAACAGAGAGACCCCACAAGTGCCAGGTAACGATATATACATATATATTGAAATGAAACTATGATATGTGAGAAAAGTGTTAAGTTTATTTCTGTATTTCAGATTTGTAATGCCTCTTTTGCTACAAGAGATCGCCTCCGTTCACACCTTGCATGCCATGAAGACAAAATCCCCTGCAAAGTTTGTGGCAAGTTTCTGCGAGCTGCCTACATGACGGACCACCTCAAGAAACACAGTGAAGGGACGCATAACTACTGTGGCATTTGCAACAAAGGTAGTTATTTAAAATACATCAGCATGCACCACACTGTTACAGGCTCCTCTGTCTCGGGTCCAGACACATATTCAGTTGGTACTGAAGTCATGGACATTCAGAGGAGGAAAAAAATGGATGCAATACGGTTTTGGTATTTGGCTGGCTCTGCGTTGTTTTAAGAGAAATAAAGAATGTCTGGAGTTACGGTCATGCTATTGCATGTATTACATTTTTATTGAATTACGTTGTTTATTTGTAATGTAAAATTATTACTCGGTCCAAAACACACAGGCTCTCCTGTACCTCTCTAAAGGTAGACTGTCATGAGTGTGTCATGACTGTAAAAAACATAACTAAAAAGCTGTGGTTGACCAAAGTCGAAGTGTTGATGCGTGATCTATTGGTGCAATGTGTCAACCATTCAAATATGTGCGAGTGCACAGAGGACATAAAGCATCCTAGCACGAAAGACAGAACATGAGATAGAAAGTCACACCTCAAAGTGTGCTGTTTTGCCAACACAGACAACCTGGTGTCTGTGTTGGCACCTAAACTGTGTTTTTGTTTTCCGCCACAGGAGGAAGTATAAACCCCCCCTGACTTTTCCCAAAGTCTTGTTCAGGGTGTGTGTTGTACCATTAGTGTCTTATGCGGCCTGATTTGATGGTTCCACTCAAATCCAATGTTTGTAAATTTGCGTCTTTCAGGGATAGGTTGCATTGAGTCCGTAGACGAGATGAAATGCACATACTGAATGTGAAAAATATGTGTGAAAGTTGGCCCCTATTTTGTGCATTCGGTTTGGGTGCTACATGCTGAAAACGTTTTTCTAAGCTTCCTCAGGTTTCTTCTTTTTTTCTGCTCGTAGATTCTGCACACTAGAGTCCAATACCATTTGGCTGTGGCCACGACACCAAAATCACCTCACACCCTTGTTCTCCTCCTGGTTGCGCTCAATTAATTTAACCTTTTATCTATACAGGGAGGTCAAATTAACGTTGTGTATCCTGTTTTGTGCTTTGTACACAAGACAATAAAAGCAATGTTAGATTTACAAATACAAGTACAAACAACATAAGAGAGAAACATGAAATGCACAAAGCTGCAACTGAAATAATAATGGATGAAGTGTATTAAAGAGTAAAATGTTTTTTTAAAACCATCAATAAATAAATAAGATTAAAGACGGTGGAGAAAAGCTGAGGTAAAAAGAAATAGATCAGTGGAGGAGGTAAGATAGCTGGTGGCTGCAATATCGCCTTCTTGTGTACCTGCTGATGCATCTGTAAACAATCAAAGAGTGAATCAAGAATAAAAGTATAGTGATCATTTAAGAATATCTCTTTACCAAGTGCTCTGTACTCTGTTTGGTTGGGCTGATCACAGTGATGCTTTTCACTATTGAGAGACACATTCAAAGAGATAGATATTAATTAGACTTCCCCTCAAGTAATCATTATTGTTCCAAAGGCCCTGGTCAAACCAATGATGGTATCTTGACAGATCATCGACCTCGAATAGCCGGGGCGCCCCCTCCTCATAGTCAAGGCCTCGAGTGTGTCAAACCTTGCACTTGTTCTTTGTCCTTCTGGTCCCAGGTTTCTCCACTGCGTCCTACCTTAAGGTGCATATAAAGACACACCATGGCTCTCCGCTGCCCCCCTCTGCCACAATGCACACCTTTCCTGAGCCAAGGGGGGAGCTGCAGATGCACAACGGCACCCCTTACCACATGGGACGCCAGTGCTCAGTGGAAGGCAAGCAGCCGCCCGCCCCACCCCAAACTCTCATGTTTCTGGCTTTCATTTGTTCTGCTGCTACTTGGAGAAACATGCTGCTGCATTGTTTGTGTATGTTTAAAACGCAAACATATGTCAACCTCTGCTGCCAAGCTTTGCGCTCAAATATTTTGTGCAATTTCATGTGCTGGTTGTCTTTCTGCTCGCTAACTGTCAACGTCATTCATCCAGAGGGGGTAGAGTATACAGAACCACAGCTTGAAGTATTTCACACCTCCGACAGGGGTATTTTTTTTTTTTACTTAAACTGCAGATTAAGTAGTATATGATTAGTCAGGGTCGCTCAACATACTGGAACATTAAGAGCTAGAGGAGTGTTGGAAATTACCAGTGTGTTCCCAGAAGGTTCACTGACTCATGTCAAAGCTTTGAATGGCAGATTTGCTGTACCAATGAGCATCTCTTACTATATATATCAAAACAAGTCAATAGGCAGACAACTCTTTACTCACACACAGAAGTGAAACCACAGAGGAAACAGCCTTTCTGTAGTTAGTACGTAAGGATACCTGCTACTATGTGCACCTCTGTTACCAAAACACTACATGGTACAAAACGTTGCTCTTTATAAGGCTGGAAATTGGGAATGTATTAGAAACACATTTTAAGTGCCTATCGCCACATACACATAATTGCAGATGAAGAAGTTGTCTAGACTTCGCAGTTGACAGTTCTCTTACACATGACCATGTATGATTTTGGAGTGCTAAGTCACTTTGTTTATGTGTGTGTCTGTCCAGCATGGCCATGGCATCAAGTGGTGTCTGTTTCTGCTTGGCTGGTCCATCAGCAGTTGTTCAGCAATGCACAGTGTTGCATGAGTGTCCTAATGTGTGCTCCATTTGCCCAGATTCATTGAAAACATTGTAGAACCAGTTGCATAGAGACAGTGCACAGCGAACCGTGAGCCGCAATTAACATTATGGAAGACCATATTAGCATCTGTTAATTGCATTTCTTAACTGACTGACTGAATTATGTAAATTACGCATGAGTGCAGAGCATTTAAAAAAAAAAAAAAATGATTTGGCTAATTACCAAACTGAGGTTGGCTATCAAAGTTATTGATTATCATGATAGCTGTATTTGCTTGTGGAACTGATATAAGGTGAAACCATTAGCCACCTAGTAAATCATTAAAACCAATCATGGTCAACTTGTTTACCGTCTTCTAAATGGCATCATGATAGGCATGTGGTTGCAGGTGCACTAACACATGTTGATATTTGCCATTATTGTTTTTTTTAGCTAGTTATTTGGAAACCTTGTCCAAGCCTCTTTTTTTTTTACTAGTGGTATTATCATTCAATTAATAGAAGTTTATTAGCAATATATTCACCTTCTGGCCTCGCAGGTGAAAAGCAAGTTGAGACTTGACAAACTAATTCGGAGTTAGTTGGTTAGCAGTTCGTTAAAATCAATGTTGGCTGCCATGGTGTTCATTAGCAGGTTTGAGGCAAGAACATCATGTCACACTACGCAATGACCCACAGATATACCAGGCCAACATTTCCCTGCGTTAGGTGTCAAAAGATTTTGCATCTTTTTCATGGAGGTCCTTTGGGCAGCATCGTTTTTCGTTTGCTTGCTCAGGTTATGCTGTTAATGCAAGAATTGTCTTTTTTCTGCTTCTTTCCAAGATGGTTCAGTTGCAGAATAGTATTATTGAAGTTGTAAGAGCACTAGTGGACTTATATAATTGATTGGTGTTAATTATCTGGTGATCCTCCCCAATTCCTTCCTGGTATGAGTGTCACTAAATGAACAGACCCCTTGTTACAGTAGTATTCGTGTGTTTTCCTTCAGAGCTGTGGACAGTTGACTGACTGTCACATGGCAGATAGATATCAGCTAAGAAGTTAGCACCACAAGTTCCAGTAAAGCTAAAGACTTTGAATCATAAAAATTGACTAAACACTACTTAACATCGAAAGAGCTGAGAACTCAATGGAGTCTGCAATCATTGGTTTTAATGATTTAGTTAATTGAGTGATAAAGCCAATCGGATACATTTATAAGCTGAAAATATGATTTATCCTTGGAAATGGCCACGTCCTGAAGTGTGTACTGTCACTATAATTACTACAATTTACACTGTAGTTTTCATTGAGTGTCATTTCATTTGTGAGAAAAACAAGTCTGTGTGAACATTATATTTTGTTATACACAGTATGGGCTTGTCTCACAGGGGTATTCTGACGCGTTACAACAGGACACACAGATGTAACTAACGACATTAATGATGGCTCTCTCATTTTGGTGTGTCAGGGTCCTGGCATTGTTACAGTTATGTTTTTAAATACACCTGTATTTAATATGTCAAAATATCCACTGTGAGAAAGGTCTGCACTGAAATAACACAATTTATGAAATTTTCTCTGGTAAAGGTAGATTGTTAGTAATCTGGAGGATTCACTTCCTCTATATTTTCATAAATATCATCTGTTTAAGTCAATTATTTCAAATAATTATTCATGTCACAAGTCCCCTAGTTCAGGGATTTGTTGTTTGCTGGAAGGGAAAAGAGGAAAAAGTTAATGAATGACTCAGTGACAGCTTTAGTGGTGGGACTCACTCAACATGGATTCATTCAAACTAGCAAAGCTGTCTAGTCTACTTTGTTTACAAGAAGCGGTGCCTGGTGACAAAATGAAGGTAATTCTATCCGTATGGTTTCCGCCGGCCTGTTATGTCTGCCCCCTCCCCTTCCTTTCTCCCTGGCCGGGTGTTGTGTAGACCTGTGCGCCAGTCGCCAGCTGCTTCTCACCTCGTCTGAGGCAGAGGGTCGCTTTCATGGGCTCTCGGGACACCCAGTTCTTCCCCAGCCTGGCCCTCCAGCCTTGGGCCTGCAGCCTGAGCTGCTCATGGGGAAGGCAGGTGGGGCTCCATATTTCTGGGATTGTCGCTCTGGCGGGGTGCCTGGCTTCCCCGTCCATGGGCCTGCTGCAGGTCAGTACAGTCCAGCAGGAGGGTGGGTGGGGTGCTAGCGCTGCCCACTGGTTGGAAGAGCACAGCAGAACTGCCAGTGGACACTGGGCACATGGACTGAGATAGATGATTGTATAGTTTAATGCTGTAGCAACACATGTTTTTACTATATCTAGTGATAGGTCTATAAGATTAATTTCCAGAATTTGTTCTACTTGTACTTGATGCCTTTTCACTAAAGTACTAAAGTTAAATGTTTAAGTTTTTGCAGGTGCCAACCAACTACTGGATTAAAGTTGCAATTTTAAAAACCTTTTACAAACCATTTGTCCTAATTCATGCCTACCTTTCCTCCCATTTCCACTTTTTTCTCTCTCTGTCTCACTCTCTTGCTTCCTATCCATGCTGTGCTTGCCACAGACGGGCAGGAAAACACTGGGAAATGTCCTCACCTGGAATCCGAAGAATCAGATCCTTCCTTTGGGGAATTGTCCAACGGCGATGAGCTTAAATCTCCACACAAACCTGACGGGCCGGAGCTCGAGATGCCCTCCTTAGCCTGCAACGGAGCCTCTGCGGAGGCCTTGGGCTCCCCAGAGGGATCTAAAGCCAAGACGGATCCTGAGAAGAAGTTTACCTGTGGCATCTGCGGTCAGGCCTTTCGCACCAAGTCCTACCTCAACAAGCACCAGCACAGAGTTCACAAAGCCCAGAAGGCCCAGGGGGTTTCAGGGTCGGGCTTAAATGAGCTTTCCCCCACCCTAACCTCTCCCTTCTCCCCTCAACAAAACATGTCCCTTCTCGAGTCTTTTGGCTTTCAGATAGTCCAGTCTGCTTTTGCCTCTTCACTGGTGGATGCTGAGGCTGGTCAAAGTGGAATAGACTTCGGAGGGAAGTGACATATTTGCTAAAGTTCTAGCAAATCCTCTTATTCTTAGGACAAAGCTGGGTCGCCCACAGAAGATGCTCTGTATTTGGGAATCACTTTGCCTCAAGGCTACTTTTTCTGTTTGTTACGTGACTTAATGTGTATCCAATATTTTTGTCACAGACTGCCATACGATTCCTACTTTTCTACTTTTTCAGAGCATAAAAAGTGAGTGCACAGTGTTTAAATTTTCTTTACAAAGAAACGACATGAAGGTTTTATTTCCTTTATCTGATGTGGATCTGTTGAAGTTATGTTTGGTATTCTTCTGTTTGTTTTTGGCTTGTGTGTTTTTGAGCTTTCTTCGCTGCACAATCATTTCTTCACATGAGATGAATTATTTACTGCAGCCTTTAAAAAAAGTAATTGCTTATTGTCTGTTCGCCCACTTTAACTGCTCTGAAATAACCGGTAAATCAACCCTTGGCCGTTTCAATGAATTTAATGCTTCATAATCCTCCTTCCCTTAAACGCTGTAAACGGATGTCTTTAACTCAGAGCAACAAGAGGGCTGAATTCTGTATTAATGTTTTTCTCTGCTTCTTTTAAGATGGATTTTGTTTTGGCCTTAATTTTGATAGCCGGTTTTCTGAGAAACATTCCTAACAGGCCCATGGCATATTTCATTACACATTTATTGTAAACTGTTTTCTATCAGTTTGCTGGCCTCTGAGTAACACTGATAACTGTCAAGGACCTTAATGAGTAACTATTGTCAGAATTCCAGTTAAGAAGCACTTTTAAAACATGTTTTGATACAACTTTAAATAGGAACGGTTACAGCATACACTCAAAACTTATCTGGCACCCACCATAAAACCTGGCAGGAAAATAATTTCAGCTTAAACAAAAAATGTTGAAGCTATATCACTGAAGAAAATGACACTATAGTGCTTTGTGAATCAATGCTAAAGTAGTTAATACCCCAACTTCATTAGATTTAAATAATAAAAAGTTGTTGCAAATATGCAAATGAGAAGCAACCACTCTTTCTGTCAGTAATTAGAAATGCCTACAAAAAGGAACCGTGTTTAAAGCTCCATTAGCACCACAGCGGTCTGATTTTTAGTTAGTTTTTCAGATCCAGAGCTTTTAAAAAATGTTTTTAGTCCGACTGAAAAGCATTTTTTTGTATTTGAACAAAGCCTTTGAGGAGTGTTGTCATTCAGCGTTTACCTGAGCGGTGGTGAATCGTAATCAGGGAGTTGGTACACTGACATAATAGCCGGAGGGATTTATGTTCGAAATGAAGCATATCTAATGGCAGCTCATTTGTGACGAGAAAAGTTCTGAATCGTTCTTTTTTTTTTTTATTTGATTATTTGTAAATTATTTATACAAAAAAATAAGTAAGGAGGGGAAAGCCATTATAACTCAAATGAATAGTGTGTGCAGGAATACTTTTGAAAATGAACTTTTCCAGGATAATATTTTTTTAGCCTTGAAACATGCCTTGAGCTCGTTAGGAATGAGACCCCTCCCCCTCACACACAATGACAATGTTTCCAAGCCTTGTTTGTTTGGTGTTAAATCCGCTGTGTACATTTAACAGGGACCAAGGTAAGGTATATTTTCAGTATATATTTTAAGAAATGTAGATTATATTTTATTAACTTATTCATGCCCTCAGTTTTGTGTACTTTTTAAAAAGAATTGTCAAACTAAAGAATCTAGTGATTTTTCTCGTTTTGATAATTTTTCACTCTAAATTATGTTACATGGAAATTAGTGATTTTGTGTGTGTGTGTTGTGCAAAAGATAGGGGGGTTTGAAGAAGGGGTCACACCCTGATCCACCAGCCTCTGGACCTACCAAAAGTAATGCTACTTTTACAGACTCGAGTAATTAAGCTCACTTTATTTCTGCAGTGTTTTTTCCTCTTCATCACCTGCACTTCGTGTTTTGCTCACCAACCTCCTGTCAGATGTGCTTGTGCTGATGGTAGATGCCATGTCTTGTGTTTGCGTTAATGGTCGCGAGGTTAAGGCGTATGCTATCCATCCGAGTGTCTTGCAGTGAAAATGTGTTAATCCAAAATGTTGAACCAAGACATTCCTGTGATGACGACAGGCGAAATTGAAGGGCTCCTCAAATCAATACACTTCATGGGAGCTTCTCATCCACTTTTCTGCGTTGCTTTGCTACATTTGAAATCTTGCTCCACTTTCACGCCAAAACATTTCTACGCTGCTGAATTAGTTTTGCATCTTGAAATAGTAGACAGGATGTCACTGATTAGAAAGAAAAAGAAAAATGTGTGAAGATCAATTCCCTTTCAGTTAAGATTAATTTGGTTAAAACAATTACAAAGTCAAACATAGACCCTTTTTACAATCACGACATACTTCCCCTTATTCTTGTGTATATACTGAAACACAAAATAAGCAATAACTGTTAGAAATTGGCTTGAGAGAAGATAAACTAAAATAATTCAAAATTCAAATATAATCATCTTGTATCTTATTGACCTCACACATCAGTTGATTTACATATTTTTCATAGGTTGGTGTTTTTTTTTCTTTTCTTGTGTTGTAAAACCTGTATCATGATGCAAATCAATCCCAGTCCAGCAGTGAAGGGGCTAGCAGTTTGTGTGTGTGTGTGTGTGTGCGTGCGTGCGTGCGTGCGTGCGAGTGTGTGTGGTAATGGTCTGTAAAAAGAGTATACGTGTGCTGCCTGTGTGTCTGTTCCTGTGTTTTGACCTGTGTTTCCTGCTTTCTGTTTAATTATTATTTGTGTTTAATTTAGGCTGTTAAATTCAGTACATTCCTGTATTATTTATGGTTATGTTGTGATTGTAACAAGTGTATATACCATTCATATACACATTCTATAAATATATATATCTATATATATATATATAAATATATATGAACCAACCAATATGATCAGTGTTTGTCAAGGGTGGTCCTGTACATATATAGATTTTTTTTTTCTTGTCTATCATGTCGAGGGATGTTAAGTTATGGCCATTTGATTGAAAGTGTAAACTGGATGTTCTGGCCTGCGAGCTGAGCTGGGGGCTGAATGTCGATCACTGGTTGGTGGCAGTAGCGGTTTCACTGTTCGCCGTACTGTCGCTCTGCTCTGGTAGCGCTCACACTGCCAGCTGCAAAACTCACGTCTTGACCAAGTTTTTTTTTTTTTTTTTTTCTCTCTCCTTTTTTGATCCACTCTGCACTAGTATTTACTCCTTAAAAGTGATAAGGGTTGTTTTTGTTATTGTTTATTTGAAAACAAGTGGAATATGCTGTAAGGAAGTAATGTTCCTTTGCTTGTGTTCTTCAAAGAGGTGTATGATTTTTGTTTCACTCATGTTGGTACTCAAGTGTAAAAGGTGTTTTCGTTGAGTATTTTCGGCCGAAATGTGTTTGCTTTCTGCTTTTGGTCCGTTGCAAAGTGCCTTCCAAATACTGATTGTGCACAGCAGTGGATTAAAAAAGGTCCTCTTTTTTCTAAAGGTTAAGAATTGTACAGAGTGACTTGCATTGACACTTTTGTATAAAAACACACACAGAAAATGTACAATATGTTAACTTGGTATTTTATCATCGTACTCAACAAGATTGCTCTTAAGAAATATGAGCTACATGTTTTGTTATAACGTCTTTGGACATATTTCAATATAAGCATACTTTTCTATAGATATTTGTTTTTGTACTCTGTCATTGAGTCTCACCATTCTTGTTGGTACAGAGATGAGAATCAAATAAATTGCAATTGAAAAATCTCCCAATTTTTCTCTTGAAGTTATTACTTGTGGATGATGAAATGATAAATCCATTTCGGGGGTCGCTGCAATTTCATGTTGGTGGTGAAGTTTAACGGAAACATGAAACCTGGAGACAAACACTAAATGCAAGTCTGTCCGCTACTAGTCCAGTAAGTACAGGTAATATGAATCATTAATTCACATTTAACTAACATTATATTCATGTGTATATTAAACGGCTATAGGTGTTTGCTATTGCGAGTCACATGACTCAAAATGCCCAAAGTGTCAGGTCAGTGTTGAAACTGCAAAATAAAAAGGAAAGAAAGACGTCTTTTAACTGTTAGAAACCAGAGGCGCAAACTGCTGCAGGTAATCAGACAAAATGAAACATCACCTGTGTTTGTGTATGTTGGAGCTGAAAATGCTGTGTGTGAAATACCTGCTCATGTGCCACTCGGACAAGACATTCAAACTCAAAAAAACTATTCAATGTTTTTCATTTTGACAGTAGGAAGACCTTGGTGGTGATGTATATTTATTTTGTGTAGATCCAGTCAAAAATAGGTAAAATGACATGGCAGTCAATCAGACAGGTGAAGGGCTCTTTTGTAGCTTTAAGTCGAGCGAAAAAAAACCCGAAAAATGTGTGTGTATACTGACAAGTATGCAAATTATTGCTGAAAATGCAGAAATCTGATTTGAATTGCCTGAAAAGTGTGAAAACTGAAATACGCCGCACTGCACTGCTAGAAAAGCTGGAAGCTTAAATGTAACTGGCAGATTTGTAACTGAACTGCATCACCTCGACAAGCTAAGAGCTGAAAGGCATCGCTAGGACCGCTGGAGGCTTCTCCGTTGTATGTGTAAGAAGAAATGCCTTGTATTAATGTCAGAGAGATGAACTGCTTTTCCCTATGAGCTGAACTGTGTATAGAAACAGGCAGAATCGTACATGACTTGAAGTCTACTAAAATGTACTTTCAATTGAAGTGTAAGCTCTGAATGGAGTGTGAAATAAATTGTGTTGTGTATCATTTCAATCCCTAACAAGAGCTGAGTGTCAAGCAATCTGTAAGGAGTGAAACCACGTGATGTGATGGGCAACCTGTCAGCACTGAAGGGAGCCGAGTAATTAAGACGCTTGAAAGGAGTTGAAGTGTCATCTGAAGTATATTAAATGAAAGGAATTTAAATGTCAGTTCAAGTGTAAGATGTAAAGTATGAGTTGGTGAGATTTTGAAAAATATATATACAATCTTAAATACTTCTGAAGCTCCTGTTACCTTCTGGGGCTTTTATTTGGAAACATATAACACTATGAGTATATATCTAAATATATCCTTCTCGTTTTGGTCAGGCTTTGTTTCATGTTGGTTAAAGTAAGTAAGTGATCAAACTGTGTTGTTAACGGTCCTAAATACCATTAGTTTGTAAGTTTAATTGCCCACCTAAAGCAGAGGAGCATATTAAACTAGAACAAAAAGGTGATTTAATATTTTCATTCAAACTGTATTTGCCACGTTTTAAGCAGCTAAAACAAGAGACAGTTTTAAGAATCAGTAACAAAGTGATAAATAAACTATAAAAAAAACAACATGTTAAAATTGTGTTGCAAGATCGACATCATGGGTCCTTTCAATGTCGGCGCCCCTGTTCTTGTAATTCAGTTTGTTGAAGTCCTCCATGATCTCTGTCATTGTCTTTCCTTTGGTCTCAGGGACAAAATATAGCAGAAAGGCTGCACTCAAAAAAGTGTAAACCACGAAAATCAGGAAGCAGAACTGCCCGAGTCCATTCTGCAAAGATACACATAAAAACAGAGATTTAGATAAAATAGCCGATATCATATAAAAATAGAGATATAATATATATGGAATATTTCCAATAAGATATGATACAGAGCAGCTTTCTCACCACAATATAGCCGAACAACATCCCCACGAGGAACATGCAAAGCCAGTTGACAGTCCCACTGATCACATAAGCAGAAGGACGCCAGGCTTGTAGGAAGAGGTCAGCAGGAAGAGCCATAGAAACTCCAGCTTTAACAAGAAAAAACAAAACAAAATAATATATATAATAATATCTCTCTCTCTATATATAGATATCTATAGATCTCTCTCTGTCTCTCTCTCTCTCTCTCTCTCTAATTCACTTTTGGGGAACAAGCAACTGAAAACTCACAAGGTCCAAGTCCATAAATGCAGATGACACAAAAGATCAAGCCGATGTTCACATACGGGATCCATGAATTCAGATCCTGTATGAAAAGAGAAACATTTATATTTATATATTTATAATATTATCTTCTAGGGCTGAGTAGGGTGCACTGATTGAGTATATTTACCTTGATGGATAGCATGACAGTGAGTGCACACATGGTGATACCCATCAGTAAATAGCCATAGCCCATCAGCTTCTTTCTGCCGGCACGATCTATCAAGAAAGACTGAGAATACAACAGATGTCGAATAATTTTTTTTTTTTCTCTATCACACAGGACTACCCCTTCTACAGCACATCTAACTAATCAACAACCAATTACAATCAGTTTTTATCCATTTGATTTTTTATTTGATTATATTGATTACATTTTTCAAGCTATGTAACAAAGATCTATGTCAGAAGAAAAGCTGCAAATATAAAGCGCAGAATATTTCCACTCTCTGAAACTGACCGATCCCTCCCTCCAACAGGCTACAACAAAACATTTACAGTGTAAAATAATAAACCACTGGAATCTCAACATAAAGAGAAATTACTCTTCTCCAAATGTTTTATCCCAGTGACCATGGGAATAAGGGGTCCAATTTTGACGAAAATGTTCTGATTTTTTAGAAACTTTCTATTATAGTATCAAGTGTTATGTGCTTTGTTTCATTATTTTGTGTTTCTGTTTCACTGCTGCACAACCAACTGCCCTTTGGGGACAAATTAAGTGATAGATTGTGAATCCAATCAATCAAAAAAACCATCAACAAAAATAATGCATTTATTAAAGCAGTTATTTATTTTATCTAATCTAATCAATAATCTATTTCCCAGTCTTTTCTGTGCCTTTAATTTCTTTTTTTTAAGAATATGTAGCACTCCGTATCCTCACCAAAATGTTAGTACTGAATTATTTTTCCATAAGCACCTGGTCAGATTGTGTACAGTACAGGAAAGGTCAATAAACTGTAACATAATTTGATGTGCATCCAAACTCAATAAACTAATTTTAGAATCCTTCAAGGACCAAGCACCAGTCTCATTAGCTCTGAGTTGTCTTTCAGGTGTGTAATTTCATGAAACAGTTTGATGCTACTTTGAAGAGATACTTACACACAGTGTTACGGTGATGAGCTCTGTTGCTCCAAGACCAATGGACAAGTAATGCATCTGGTCCTCCGGCACTCCAGACTCACGGAAGATGTCAAAGGCGTAAAAATACAGCTGGATGAGAGAATAAAATATTATAAGCCATTAAACTGTATGAAGCCGGACATTAAACATGTTGTGTTAAACAAAACTCAGTTGCTAATGTGTATTAATATATTTTATGAAGGGGAAAGCTGAGATGAACTTACAGCGTTGATGCCACAGAACTGAACTCCAGCACAGGGGATGATCAGAGTCAGTAGCTGCCATCTCACACAGCGAGAGCTGAGTACGTCCTTCACAGTCTTCGCCTTCTCTCCCTGTGTGGTCTCTCTCTCTTTCTGCATGTCGTCCAGCTCCAACTTTAAGTTCTCCTCCTGCCACAGCCACTGCAAGGCTTTTACATGCATATACATACATATCCTGAATCATACTGGAGGTTAGAGGTTCTTTTAACCTGTCTATACTGAGCCTGAATCGACTTAACACACTTGAATAGCTTTAAACAATATGGTGCAAATCATCCAGAGCTGGATAGGATTTCTGGTATAAATTGCAAGAGTTAGCCATTATTACAGACCCCACTCATCCAGGCCACTATATGTTTTTGCTTTATTTTTTCCAGTAAGGTAATGTTAAGGACAAATTGTATCTAAAATTGCAAAATTACTCTGTAAACTGTATGATCTAGTGTGGCTATGTAGATACAGAGTCTGCTGTGTCCACTCACCTTTTTTGCTGCCTTCAATGTCTCCTTTGTCGATGTAAAGGTATCGAGGCGTCTCAGGGAAGAAAAGCAGAGTCACAAACTGCAGGATGGCAGGAATACCACTAATAGCCAAGAGGTATGGCCACATTTCTTCTGTTCCCATCAGCTCCCTAAACAGAGTGCAAAACAAATTCAATCTGATGAGTGGCAGGAGCAAATTTGCACTTAATACACAGTAATTAAGATCGCTTTACACGGCACGTTGTGCTGATCAACCTGACTAATTAGTAAGACAAAGTTTACATGCTATTGCCCAGTTTGTCTTGTCTTTTTCTTGTTATAAATACCTAAGTGAATACTACGAACAGTCAGTTCTTACTTGATGCCAATTATTTGACCCATGATTTTTCCAAGTCCGATGAAGATTGAGCCTGTGAGCGTCATGACACCTCTGAGGTTCTTTGGAGAACACTCCCCGAGATACATGAGGTGTACACTCAAGCCTAGACCTGTGGAGAAAAACAAGATTAAGAGAAATTAGAATGAAAACCTGACAAAAACTATTTAAAAAAAGCTAATATACACACTTCACATTATCAGAACATACCAACATTATATCCATAGAGAAATCTTCCCAGCAAGATCATCTCAAAAGACTGGGCCATGCGACTGAAGACCATGATGAGAGCAGCGACAATCGCAACCACGTTATTGAACAAGAGAGCTTTTTTCCTGCAAAATCAAAAGAAACACCAAATATTCTTTTGCACTGCTGACGCAAATATTTTTTATGTTGATGTCAAACTGCGACATCTGCGACAGCTAGCCTAGCTCTGTCCCAAAGGTAACACAATCGGCCCTACCAGCACCTCTAAAGCTCACTAATTGACATGTTATATTGTGTTTCTTTAGTTTTTACAAAAAAATCAATGTAAAAATGACCTACTTTTACAGGGGGGGTCATGTGCCAGGCTGTTTCTTGGCCCAACGCTGGTTGGCAGATTATTTTTACCTTTACACAGAGCCGGGCTAGCTGTGTACAGTCTTCATGCTAAGCTAAGTTAACTGTCTGCTGGCTGACTTATTTATCACATGGACATGAAAGTCGTGTCCATCTTCTCATTGAACTTTCAGCAACACAGCAAATGAGTGTACCAAAACCTAAAACTTAATTGGTTAAATATTATATTGGTAGTACCAATATTAATATATTTGCTTTTCATTTTTAAGTAATTATATTTTAAACCTTAATTCGGCCGGTTTTATTGTGTGAAAATGCTTACAATAGAAAATAGACCAGATGCATGTTGAACTAAAAGTGAACATTAATTATTTTTTTTGGCTCCAAGACAGATTATTTGCAGGTCAGAGAGGTTTGAAAACCGGAGATGTCAGCAAGTAATTGTTGAGTGTTTGCTAATAATTTATAACCTATCTAACTCACAGAATGTATGTGTGTGTGTGTGTGTGTGTGTGTGTGTGTGTGTGTGTGTGTGTGTGTGTGTGTGTGTGTGTGTGTGTGTGTGTGTGTGTGTGTGTGTGTGTGTGTGTGTGTCTGTGTGTGTGTGTGTCTGTGTGTGTGCGTGCGTGTCTGTGTCTGTGTGAGTGTGTGTGTGTGTGTGTGTGTGTCTGTGTGTGCGTGTGTGTGTGTGTGTGTGTCTGTGTGTGTGTGTGTGTGTGTGTGTGTGTGTGTGTGTGTGTGTGTCTGTGTGTGTGTCTGTGTGTCTGTGCGTGTGTGTGTGTGTGCGTGTGTGTCTGTGTGTCTGTGTGTGTGTCTGTGTGTGTGTGTGTGCGTGTGTGTCTGTGTCTGTCTCTGTGTGTCTGTGTGTGTGTCTGTGCGTGTGTGTGTGTGCGTGTGTGTCTCACCTGCCGTAGGTGACAGGAAGGCTGCCGCTGTGAATAGCCCCGGCCCAGGCTCCAAGACTCAACACAGCCACGATGAAGGACCAAATGAGCTTGTTGGTGGCATCATCCACTGGAGCTCCGTACCTCAACAACCATGTCTGGTTCACAAAACTCTGAACATGCTGCAGAAAGGTCAAAGAGGTCAAGTCACATGTTAAAGTGGTCTCCTGATTGTCAGGTTGACAATTGAATCAGAAACTTGCTTCTGGTAAATATTCAATCACAGTGAAAAATACACGTATTGCTAATTTTTCAGGCAGTTTTCTGACTTTCTCTCCTTATGCTGTGAAACCACATTTTAACATTCATCATTATCCTGTAATTGTAACTTGTGGCCCCCGTAGCAAAAAAACAATGTCACAGTCTCATTTAAAATTATAATGACTTATCAGCTATGCAAACAACAAAATATACCTCAAAGAAAAATTATAATGTATTTGGCCAGCCACACCAATAATTGGAATGAATTCATAAAAAAATACTATTACAACAACTACTAATGATAATACGTGTCACATCACACCCCATCTTTACTGCATCGTATATTAAATATAATAAAACAATAGATTTGAAATACCATTTAAGTGAGAATACCAGCATCAACTATATCAAAAAGGTGGCATGTTTTCAAGGGATTATTTACTGTGCTTATATATCTTATTTTATATATATATATATACTATATACAGTATGTAGTTACAATGAAATAGGAATTTGACAGAATCACAATAAAACATAATATTGACTATGTTAAATTATCTACTCAGGTCTGTTAGAATAATGACAGCACATGGCTTCTTCTGAAGGAAAGAAAATAAGACCTGATACCTCTATCTATACTCACTGTGTGCAGGCACCACAGGAAATAATGAAGAAGAGAAACAAACTGGGTGATGTGAGAGGGTTGTGTTTCAGTTCACACAGCAAACCATACTTCTACATGCATTCTTTCCATCTAACTAATATAAATCTTACCACTGCTGGAGAGGCCATGAGAGAAACTTGAATCCCATACTGGAACGACCCCCCAATTCCCAAGACCAGAGACAACAAGTAAAGCCTCCAGTACTGCAGCTGAAATGTCAAGTGGACATCATATATACATATATATATATATATATATTATTATTTTTTCTTTTTAAACTAGACAGTCATATGTATTTAAGACATAAATCATATGATGGGATTATAAAATGTTATTAGTGATATAATATATAATTATAAACACTCACAGTGCATTTTTTCTGATTTACAAGTACTTTAACTTTTGATAATTTAAGTACATTTTGCTAATAATAATGAAGGGCTTTGTATAATTTAATTTCAGGTCCAATTCTGTGGTTTAGATGAGTTTTATTTTACTGTCCAGTGGAGACACAAGTTCACAGTAAAGCTGTAGAATTCAGGATTATGTGTCAAGTACCCCCTAAATCGAGACAAATTAGTTCACGGACCCCCACTTGGTAGTATTATACTAGAATTCTATAGTTGAGGGGACAATCGTGGAGGAAGTTGGTTTACAGGGCTGGCCGGGTCTTTATTCAAATTACAAAAAAAGCTGTTAATCAATGTAAAATAATGTCTCTCAAAACAGAGCTAAGCAGACAATTAAATCAGAATACACAAAGACAGTATAAAAATGTAATAAAAAAACTAAAACAATTTTCTTCTACAGGTACTTTAACTTCAGTGAAATGTTTACAGCAGGACTTCTTGTAATGGAGTATTTTTGTTTGGCAGAATTTAAACTTTTACTTGAATAAAGAAGAATACATCCTATTGTACTGCATGTATGTACAGGTAATTTGTAGCATACATTAGGTATACCTAACTTAAATGCGTTTTATAAATACAAATTGACTTGCAGGTATTTAAAAATATACTGTGGATCACAAGCAAAGAGCATCTTTTTTCTTGTAACAATGTTCACCTACCTTTCTGGATTCCATGTTTTGTGCTGGCTCTCTGGGTGCTGGCTGCAGAACGGAGCAGGAGAGGACCATTTTATTTAAAGGGTTCTGGAGTTACACATCAGGAAACTTTGGTTGTCCATTCTTGTTGTTAGAAGATCATAATGTTCATGACGTGTGTAAAAGGGATGAACAACCGCTGCTCTAGATTCAACCTGGGCTGTCTGGTTGATTCCTGTGATTGTGCTGCCAGTAAAGTTAGACATTACTGGGAGGTGTCTTCAAAGAAAATTGACATGCAGGTCAGATGTATAGATGAGAGGATTATACGCATCACAGCTCATGTTCAATTTGTACATTATTAGTAATCTTATGTAAATATAAGTGACGCACATATAGAAAAAGGACACCCACTGATTTTACATATGAAAATCAGGTTACTCATTGAGGGAAGTACAACTCATCGTGTTAAAAAAGTAGCATGATGTCCCCTCATGCTCTGGAGGAGCTTTGACAAGCATGAGAAAATAATGAAAGTATTTCTATTGTGGCTTTCAAAAAAAACTAAAATTTAAAGAACATCAGAAAATTTAATTAAACATGCAATGATTTCAATAGTGGTTCAACATAGAGAGATAGAAAAAATAGCAAAAAAAATGAAATATTCTAAATGCCAGTCTGAACAGGCTGTTTTTAAAACACTTTTTAAACTGAGGCACTGACTCAGCTGATCTGATATTGACAAGGAGTTTGCAACTCAAATAGTCAAAGCATTATTCTACTTTGTTTTTGGCCTGGTCCGTGGAACTTTTAACAACATTTGATGCTCTGATCTGAAGGGTCTTGGAGCAGATTGAGCAGACGTTGAGTGTTTCTGAGAAGTCTTTCTGCTGCACTCTGCCCCAACTGTGGACAGGAAAATACCCCTTATGATGTCATAGTGATGTCTTTATGTCTTTACAGCTCGGGTTTAGAGATTTTCAGATTATTTTCCACACCATATGACAATATATCATATTTTGGATCTGCTTATACAAAATGTTATATGTTGTTATGTTTATAATAAAAAGCTACGGTGCTGTTCTCAAAAGGCCGCTTTACTTATAAATCTAGTATTCTTGATGTTTTGTGCACCATTTTAACAATTCAGCTTTACATTTTTCTGAATTATGAACTTTGGGACTTAGACTTGTCAGTTAAAATACTCTTATAAAATGTAAAAAACTAAATACAATTAATAGAAAGATTAATTAGTGTTGTATGCTGTAGTCAGAGTAAATGAGTGTTTCTGATGGTGAAAAGGAGCATTTGTGCTCACCAAACCAACAGTGAATAAAATAACCTTCTTTTGACACTTTTGACTCCAAACAATTTGTGTTTGATGTGAATTTATTATTGTATTATGTTCAGAAAGCACATTTTGATGGTGACATTGAAAAATCCAATATGAAAAGGGATGTTCATACAATATATTTTATTGCCACAGAGTTAGATCATTGAAACAAAAACATCAATATTCAACATAAACAATTGCACTTATTCCAGTCATGTAAAAACTGTAGATTTCAGTCATTACCAAAAATAAATAATCAACATTATGATACCTTTTTTTATGAATGAGGTATGCAGACTGATGCATGAAGTTTATATTTGATACGGTGCAAATTAATATCACTGTCCATCTAAATACATTCTCTGTGATTTGGTTCACCTACTACCACAGAGCGAAGACTTCAGTACTCTAAAGGTCGTTTAACTGAAAAGTCTAATGTGCAGCTTTCTCTGACCTTTGACCTCCAAAATGATAGGATAAAGCAAGGACGTGCTGACATGTTTTCAGAGGAAGCAGATAACTTATCTTCTGCCAATATACAGTAGTTTTAATTACTTTTGTCTTACGTCAATCATTGACACAAGGTAGCAAAACATAAGTGCAACATGAGAAGATGTCAAAGGTAATTCCTTTAAATCCTCTTGATAGAAAACGCACTCAAAATAAAGGAGTGATAATAGATCCAAGTTGCTTTCGGTGATGTGAAAGTAAACATTCCTTTGTTCACGACGTCTTCCTGCTCAAACCGATCAGTGAGGCGTATAGTGGACGTGTCCGTGTGTGTTTCAGCAGACAAAGTCTGTTTACAAGGCCGTAGAAAGACCGACTTCACCCAGCTGGTACTGAGTTTTAGCTTGTGACGCACACTTTTCATCTTGGCCTTTGAAGTTGAGCTTGTTGAATTCACTTGTGATGGCTGACAGAGACTTCCCTTTGGTCTCAGGCAGAAACAGGCCGACAAACAACGCAGACAGCAGGCAGACCGCTCCGAAAGGCACAAAGCAGTACTCGCTCAACTCGCTCTGGAAAAGAAAGGCAACAGAAAGCTATGAGAATGTTGTAGGAAGTTATATAAATGACCGCCGAAAAATGCCTAATTGTGTACCGCAATCTTAACCAACTCCAGGCCTGTCTGTGTGTTTTCTATTCTTGTATACGTATATATACATGTGCAGAATTACAAAAGGATTTATATAACTGGAATGAATGAACTAAAACCATAATCTCAAATTCCATATCTTAGAAAGATCGGTAGGATCAGAGATAAAGCCATGAGCATGAGAGTCCCGTATTCCCTCAGTTTTGGACTCTGAACTCTGGAAGGCGCTATAGAGCGACTTTTCCTAATTGAAGGAGTATTTTATTTTGCATTTTAACCTGCCTGTGAGCTTGTAGTCCCCCCTTCTCATGCCAGGTTGTTGAAAGATGTTATGTTTGATTAAAAAACTAAATGTACCATTAAAATGTTTTCTTTTTAACATTGTTGCCTGTTATTAGATGTAGTAGAGTTGAAGAGATGAAGGAGGCAGAGCAGTATGCACCAGTAAGCCACTGCAAGAGTACCAACTATAAAAAACAGTATGTTTTAAATAGTGCCTTAGTTTTGTTTTATTAATAATGTGGTCGGTGAATGTACAGTTTTAAAATGGTTTAAGCGTATTTATGCCTGTTTGTTTAATGGATGGGTGGATGAAGTGACAGACTGACCACTAGAAATGGAAAGATCATCCCAATGATGAAAAGGTTGAGCCACATCATGGAGCCAGCGATCATGTAGGCCGCTGGCCGAGCTGTCTGGTTGAAGATCTCTGTGGGCAGAACGCCAGTCACTCCAGCTGAGGCAATAAAAACAAAAAATCGTATTGAGTTAGCTTCTTCATCACATCCTTAAAAATAGAAGTAGAAATATAAGCATTAGCTATTATAGCCTGACCTACTGTATTTGGTATATTTGGTAACACATAATAAGCAATAACTTGTATATTACACATTCATGAAATAATGATCAAAATGTATTCAAGCTAACAAACTTAGACAGTGTTTCTGTTGTAGTTTAAAAATCACTCTTATCACAGTGCAAGACAGGAGTACATTTTCAGTAGTTTAGGTTTGAAGACGCCTACAGGAAAGCAAGTCATAATGATCACTATCGCGTTATTCTGTCATCCTCCAAAATCATCAAACAGTTGAATCAACACCTCTGAAACTGTTTCAACGAAAACTGAACATTTGTATCTTCATGAAGGTATAAGTTATTGCAGGACTGTTGTATTAGACTGAATTTGTTTTAGTTGATAAGAGTGTTTATCACCTGAAATGTGCACTGAAGAAACAATCTGAGTTGTTATGCAAATAGAAACAGCTGTTGTGCAGCAAAGACTAGAGGTGAGAAAATTATTAAAACTGTATTAAATATGTATTACTGAAATGTAACTATTTAACTGGTCAATCTAGCAGACATCTTTTATTAATGCATCTTGAGATTTCATGTTGTTTGTGTGTTTCACTGTATACCCTACAATGGAAAGTCTCCAAAACATTAAACTTACCTGGTCCCAAGCCAAAGCTGAGAATGTAGGTGAAGATGCAGGCCATGCTTATGTATGGCATCCAGGATATATTGTGCTGTTTGCAGCGAGAAGAAAATAAACCAGATCACTTTTATACTTCATAGATTGACCATTGACTTGTAATGCTCAGTAATTACTAAAAGTTCACCGTTGAAATCTCATATAGTAATCACGATTATTACGTTATGTTTCATTGTTACCTTGCAAATCAAAGATACATGCATGATTTGTCTTTGGAAAAGTTAAATATGTAGGTTATGATGTAGGTCAATTAAGTGATTCATGACACCTCAAACAACAGAGCAATTGTGAAGACGACTGCCCAGACGGTCATGAGGATGTACCCTCCCATCAGCATGAACCTCCGACCTTTGCGCTCTACCAGCAGGTTCTGAAAAACATAAAAATATGGACATCAGACTCTGTTCTTCTATAATTATAACTAATTATATCTAAGACTTTACAGAACGGTACATAAACACTGAACAAATACAAATCAGGAACTTCCTGTTGATGAATGAATAGATCATATTAATGTACGCCCTGTGTTATTTATGAACATATGGTTATTTTCCAGTAAAAACACAGTAGCTTGTTCTACTGTCAGTTTTTGTGTTCAGTTAGTAGATTCATAGATACCATGAAACTAATAATTAGACTGCTTTTATTAAAAGAATATTTTGACATATTGGGAAATATTTGTATGCACTTACGTGCAGAGAGTTAGATTAGAAGGTTGACTCCAGTCTTGATCTGTGCAGTAAATATGTAGCTCGAGCTATAGCAACTAGTTAGCTTAGCATACAGCCTGGAAACAGGGGCAAACAGCTAGCATGGCTCTGTCCGAGGGTACCAAAATCTACCTACCAGCACCTTTTAAATGAACTAATTAACACATTCAATCTTGATTGTTTAATCTGTACAAAAGCTGATGGGTGTTGTACCGGACTATTTCTTAGCTAGGTGCAGAAACTTCTTCAAGTCCTGGTTACCAGGCAACCAGTGGAGACTACAGTTTCTTATAATTCTGTTTCTGTAAACAAAAAACATATAATTAATCCTTGAGGCTGTGTACGGAATCAATAACTATTCATAATATTATTATTATTATTATTAATAATAATAATAATAATAATAATAATAATAATAATATAATACTATTCATACTAAGTATGACGTCAAATTGAGGATGAAGTGTGTTCCAACTGAATAGTTTGTGGAGTTTGTGTGTGCAAGAAATGCCAGGATGTATACTAGATTAGCAAGAATTGCTTTGCATTGCGTCTCTTCAGACTTTTGAACCAGGCTAAAAGCTGCTAAGATGTCACTTTATTAAGTTTTAATATATTTTCTGGGGAAAAAGTAGCCATTTGGATTCCCAACATGTGCTCAGTTTATTCAAATAACACCTGTTTGCTGCAGGTCACATGATGGTCTTGCTTGAGAATATTTCAGTAACAGCTGGTAATGTCATACTGAGCTGTTATTAGGGTCTGATCAGAGCGTGTTTCAGCAGCCTGCCACTGCTTTTGCATTACCGAGCGCCTCGAGTTCAAAAAACATTCAAGCAGCCTTCGTCTTTGTGCTAAGCTAAGCTAACCAGCTACATGCTACAGCTTTATATTTAACGGACAAACATGAAAGTGGTGTCAATCATCCTAGCTAACTGTCATCAGGAAAGCATAATTACCAAAATGTCAGACCCCACCTTTAACATGATATCTTCTTCTCAAGTGAGAAAATATAGTCCGTTCAAAGATATACATATCAGTTAGTTCCAATTCCTTTCTTCTCTCATTTCTTGGTAGCTACTCAGGAATTTGTGTATCCTATTGTAAATTGTTCACATTGTGTTAGCGTAACATCATATGTCTAAGTGTTTTCAATTGTGAAATCAAATATAAAACCTGTTGTATGTACATTGGACTATTCTTAGTTAAGTCCTTAGTCTCTGTTAAAGCTTTCAGACGAATACAAACAACAGTCTCTTTGCCTTTAGCCGCTTACATAACAGGTGCTTTCATGACGGATACTTACACACATTATACACGCTGTGAATTCACAAGTACCAGTGCCAATTGTGATATATTGGATTTTATCATCAGATATTCCTGCCTCTTTGAATATAAATGATGCATAGAAGTAAATCTGAAAGAAAAAGTACATAAAAAAGGATTAAACCAGCATCTTGTACAAAGAGCAACTATGTTAATACCCTGCCCCACTCCTTAAAACTGCCAAGCATGTGGTTAAAAGCCTTGAAACACAAGAGTGTTTAGTCAGCATTTTCCGATGAGAAGGCAACTTGTTGCAGATTTGAAAATAAGTTTAGACTCATTATTAAATCTCATATTTACAAAGAAAAAATGCCAAAGAGCCTTTTCGTCAAAACAATAAGTTGTGTTAACACATTATTCCGTGCACATTACAGCAAGGGACGGTGCTTCACTGCTTTACATTATTAATACGATCTGCAGGAACGTAAAGTAAAACTACACGCGACACAAACCACTAATGGATCATCTCAAATTTCTAATCAACCTTCTGTCATTGCAGAGGTCAAAAGAACATCTGATACTGTAGCTCGGTATCATGTAACACTGATCTTCATGGGTTATAAAGCAATATGTTCCATCTTTTCTTACCGAGTCATTACCACAGAGTTGCATGGCACTGCTGATGACTATGACAGAGATGAGCTGCCAGCGCACTGAGCGATCAGTAAAAAGCTCCCAGGGTCGACGGGCCCTCATGCCTTTGGTTTCAGCCTGTTCCTGCAGGATCTCATCCAGCTCGCTCTGGACCTCACAGCCTCGCAGCCGTCTCAAAGCTGACCAAGAACAAAAAACACAATTTAAATGACTTGAGAAGTTGTAGTTCTGGCTCTCTGGCTATAACATATTGTTCTTTACTTTTCTTCAATATAAAATGTTTAATACAAGTGGCGGAGGGGTTGGCAGATCCTTTACTTAAGTAAAAGTGCCAATACAACAATGTAAAAATACTCCATCACATTTAAAAGTCTTGCATTCAGACTCCTACTTAAGTAAAAGTACAAGACAGCAAAATACACTCACATTTTCAAATTTGTAGTGCGGATTCAACAATGTGTATGAAGCATTTTAATGTTGTAGCTGGTTGAAGTGGAGCTATTGTTTAATTACTTTATACACAGTTAGGTAGTTTAGTTTAGTTGCTACCAACAAAAATGTTGGACCCCCTCCAAAGGGATCTGGGGTGTTGTGAAGTGATTCATGGAAGAAGAAATGGAAAATAACTAATTCTGCTACCCAAACCTGTTTTCATATTTTGAACTTTTCTCTAATGTATGCTTTGTTTTGTAAACTATTAATAATAATTTGAACTGTTATCTAAATGAAACATCTGAGAAGTTTAGAGGGGAAATGTCTCTTTGGTGGTACTGCTAACAACTCATAGAGGTCTGGAACATGACAAGCTTGACTAGTAGAGTAAAAAGTCCAATATTTCCCTTTTAAATGTACTGAAGTAGAAGTATAAAGTAGCATAAAAGGGAAATACTATTTTACATTATAATTGTACTTTAGGGCAGTATTTAGTAAATGTACTGAGTTACTTTCCACCACTGGTTGACATATTACAGTACCCACCATTAATACAAGCCTCCTTGTCCCCCCTGTCGATGAGCAGGTATCTGGGGCTCTCAGGGAACCAGGGCAGGGTAAGGAGCTGGACGAGGCCAGGGATGGCATTACTGGCAAGAAGATACTGCCAACACGGCTCACTGCCCAGAATCTCTCTATAAATGAATAATCCAGGGTGTTACTGTGGATATAATTGAAGTCTATCTACAGGTATTTTTGCTGCAGTAAAAGATTCGTCTTTTTTGATAAATAAAAAAGGTCTGACAGCGTCCATACCTGAGTCCGACCACCTGTCCTAACACAACACCAAATGCTGTGAAAACAGCTGATGACAAGGAGATAGCCCCTCGTAAGTGCTTTGGTGCACTTTCTCCAAAATACATGGGTTGCACATTCATGCTGATCCCTGAAAAACACACAGTGGCTTTCTTTGAAGTAAAGTTTCTGTTGCACAGTCTTTTAAATTATTTTATTACCGCAGTATAGCAGGTATTTGAACGCAAACATAGACATTTAGTGACATAAATTACAGACCGGCATTTATCCCAACCAGGATGCGTGAGATGATGATCATCTCAAAAGACTTGGCAGCTCTACTTGTCACAGCAAAGAGTGCTCCAGTCATGAGGAAAATGTTGTTCAACAACAAGCTTTTCTTCCTGGAAAAGAGGAGAACATTTATAAATTGCTCACAACTCTTGGTGAGAGTTTCAGTCTCACGAAATATAGACTCATGGACCGTTTGGCCATATTGCAGGGATATTATGTTGATAGACGTCTTATTGTATGGAAATTATTCATATAATCCCCAAACCATTAATCAAATGGTCCTTATAGCATTATCTACGTAGTTAAAGCCTGATGTATTGTATTGCTCTGTGCCATTATTTCCTGAAAACTATTTTAAAAAAAAAAAAACATCAGTGGCTGTTGCACTGGGTGACATTTTCCTTCAGTGTAGGAAAAACAGGCTATAATTTATTTAGAATCACTCCCACACACAAATTGCTGCTACTGTAAAAACTCAATGGAGCATCAAGTGTATTCATCTTTATCTTAAAATACTGCCCAGTAAATGCACTTTTGACTCTTGTTTGAATACCATCTGCTAAAAAACGGTGCCCAGCTGTTTTAGGACATTATTTAGCATTTTAAAAAAAGGAAATATTGCTTTTGTGACCCATTTTTAAAAAGATACATCTTCAGTAGGAAAGAATGGTCTTTGGGAATGGATTTTTTTCGCAATAAGAATAACAACACCAACTTAATGCTTTAAAGTAAATTACAGTTATAGGTGCAGTATGCAAGCAGGATTGATGCATATGTGTTTCTCTGAGGTTTAAAATTCATTCCAGGGTCATATGCATGTGCACCTGTGATAGAAGAAAGTAAATGGTCAATCTCTTTGTTCATTCATATGTGCATCTATAGCAACAGGTCAATCATTCACCTTTCGTGTGTGACAATGATAATTTAAATGTGTTATCCTCTGTTCTCGTGCATCAAGATCATAACAGATAAGATGCAGCGTCTTATATTACCTCCCGAAGTGTATGGTCATTGGTCCTGCGATAAGAGCCCCCGCAAAGCCCCCCAACGAGAAGATGGAGACAATAATTGTCCAGACCAGAGTTACCTGGAAGTCCTCCAACTGGATGTCCCACCGCTCCAAGAATGTCTCATTGACAAAGGTCTGAATAAACTATGTGTGAAAAGACAAGACGGTCAACCATTAAAGTTTCACTGAGATAGAGAACCGCGCAGCGTTTAAAGCTGACACTTATTACCTCAGTTTATTTGTGTTTTCACTTTGTTGGTGGGAAGCTGGACTCTAAAGCTTGCACGGTCAATTTGCAGCATCAACATGTTGCCAAATTCCTTGTATGTGCACACGTACTTGACAATAAACCAATTCTGATTCTGACAAAAATGTGAAGAAACTGTAATGCTGGTCAGCACCGCTCAGTGCAACAGTGAGCCCACACACAAAATACATTTTCAGATAAATATCATGAATATCAATTTAACACAATGTTAATGTATGTTCGAGCTGGTAGATGTAACTTTTAAAACACTTTTTTAACACCATGCAGGACTGTATCAGATCTGTCAATAAGTAAATATATACGTACCTATATTTACCTGAACACTGCTTGAACACACACACACGTGAATTTAAATTGGAAATTAGACTCAAAAACTTACAGTTGTGGGAGCATTCATTATTGCGAGGTTGTAGCCATATTGAAGAGTTCCTCCAGAGGCTGCAGAAGCAACCATTAGCACCAATGTCAAACAACTGCTCTGTTTATACAAACAGAAAGATACATATTAGATTGTACACATTTGTCTTATTGAGTTGCCGATAAATTTTCTAAAATCACAGCATTTCCTCTATTTGATTTCTTGATTTACTGTAACCTAATCCAAAACACAAGAGAGACAATTTCAGAATTACATCTGCAGCATATGACAATATGACATTTGCAAAGGTTGCTTGACATTTTTTCACTAGATTTAATATGCACAATTAATCTTCTGTTGTTGGGCACACGTCTTCTGCAGGGTCATCACTGGTAAAACAAGTAGGTCTACTCTGATAAGTAGCGAAATTATAGTGTAAAAATACTCAGTAACAAGTAACAGTCCTGCACTAAAATCGTATTCAAGTAAAAGTACAAAAGTTGTAGCATTAAATTAATTTAAAGTACAAAAAGTGAAAGTATTCATGATGCAGAATGGCCTTGTTCAGAATAATATATATACAATTACTGGATTATAATTAGTGATGCATTAATGTGTACTTTAATGTTATGGTTCTTAAAAGCAGAGCACATTTCCATTACTTTATGTATTGCTAGGTATTTACAATAAAGCATCAATATTTATTAGTTTACATTTTGCATTAATAATATAAATTAGATTAACTTTAGCTGTCAGATAAATGAAGTGGAGTGAAAAGTATATTTGCTTCTGAATTGTGGTGCAGCAGAAGTATAAAACAGCATCAAAAGAAAATATTCAAATAAGATACAAGTACCTGAAACTTGTACTTAAGCACAGTACTTGAGTAAATGTACTTGAGTAAAACAACTCTGATGATTATTTTGATGTAACTTTGTCTGACAGTGCAAAGTAATGTGATATTGTCACATTAAAAAACAATAGATCGTCAAATAACACTGCACCTTTTAGGAATTACACAGCCACCAAGTAATCCATCTTTTCTGCAAGAATGTCCTACTTGCTACCCGAGTCCACAAACCAAACAAGCATTCGGGATTAAACTCTAAAATCTCCTTATTGAAAAGTAGAATGTGCTTATTTACCTTCTGTGCACCTGCAGACGACATTGTTATTTAAAGGACGAAGTTAAATGGTAAAAAAAAAAGAAGAAGCGACTTGATGATATCAGATAACAAACCACGCAGCTCAACCCACCACCTAAAATAACGATCCCCTAATACTAGCTCGAGCACGCGCACGCGCACGCGCACGCACGCTTGAGCGTGCGTGTGGCGGCCTCTTGTGATTTGCTGCAGTTGAGAAATCAGCGCACAAAAGGACAAACATTCTCTAGAAAAAGAAAAGGAATCTCCTGATGCAAATAAAAAAATGGAAAAAACAGGAATGCACTACTCTTATTTTTGTCACGTTTGTCTTGTGTTGCAAATGGGCTGCAGCTGCATTTAATTGCGCATCCCCGTGTTACGCAATGGCAATACATTATCCTTGAATCCCTGAATTAGAATTAATACTGTCTAGAAATGCCCAAATTAAAAAAGAATAAAACATGGCAGTGTTCTTCAATGTGGAGAAAGCATATATGGGAAGATTGATACATAATTAAATTAGTTAAAAGGGGAATAACAGGAAGAATTTTTCAGTGGATTCAAAATTTAAAAAAAGTATTTGATAGATATACTCAGATTTAATGGGAACAGTGTTATCTACAATGTATAAGATAGAACACAGAACTCCTCAGGGCAGTGTGATCAGCCCAATACTTTTTCCACTAGGATTAATGAGGTTCTCTGATATAAAATGGGATATCGGTCATTATTTGCTGATGATTGGGCCAAATGGAAAAGGGGGGAGAATTTAACACTAATCCAAGAAAAGACACAAGAAGCAGTTAAGGGTGGTTGAGAAATGGTCATAGTCATGAGGATTTGGGTTTTCTTAGTGGAGAAGATAAAGGTAGTGGTACTTATAGGAAGAAGATAAGAGAGGCTGGTGTAAAGCTGTATGGGAAACAGTTAGAGAAGGTAAACACATTTACTTTTCTGGGGGTTATATTTGACACAAAGCTGAGTGTCATATAAAAAAGATAAAAATGATTTAACAATAAATAAAACATTTTTGCAATTAATGGGGAAACATCCATCAGGTCTGTGTAAATGCGGCGTAGAAGACACAGTTGAACTTGTGTGTATGAAACACGTAGAGAAAAGTTAAAGAAGGAATTAAAGAATTGTGTGGAAGGAGTATTGTATTTATTTAGCATCGAGGAAGGGCAATATAAAGCATTTTTTGAGTTTTTAAAAGAAACTGGAATAATAAAGATAATTTAGTTTTTGTTCTACTAGTACTGAGGGTATAGGGAACTCTGGCCCACACTCCAGTAGATGGCGGTCATGCGCCTTTAAGGATAGTTGCCATCTGCCATCAAACAAACAAAGAAGAAGAAGAAGAAGAAGAAGAAGAAGAAGAAGAAGATGAAGAAGATGAAGAAGAAGATGAAGAAGAAGAAGAAGAAGAAGGTGGTATTTTTTTGCGATGCCTGCAAGATTTACCACTGTCTGTGACGTTAAAATATTTTATATTTCTTCAAAGTATGTATTAAAATACATTAATTCATATCAGTCTGTATAAGAAGTTTTAAGTATAAACAAGATATAGAGATGGAGATATGCCTTATTATTTACTCAAATGTTGCCTTGAAATAATTAATACAAAGCAAACTGGGCTTCATTTTCTTACAGGTGGGGTCGAACAGGCTCGATCAATGTTGTGCAGCCACTGTATTGCTCTCCTGTTTTAGTCTGCATATGACTCCCATCTCAAAATCCCAGTGGTCCTCCTGTATTCAGCTGTATGGAGGGAAAGGAGCAGTGGCACAAACCAAGAACCAAGTCAGAGAATAATGTAATTGCAATTTAAATACTAAAACTACACATTATGAATTGATTATGTGAAAGTAAGCTATGCTCACAGAATAGCTTATGTGTTAATGTCTCTGAATATGCTTCAAATAAGAGCACATCATGCAAGAAGGCACATTTTTATATGAAACATTTGGGTGACAGAGGACCCAGTTCATCTGTTACCCAAATGTTTCATATCCAAATTTGCAGAAAAGTCTCATCTCTATCTAAAATGAGGCTCCAATTTGTCTGAGAGCACTGTGTAAAGAGCTTATCAATACTTTTGACCTGTTTAAATAGAAGTGGTAGTAGGCCTACAACTCAAACATGCATTTATCTACTTGCCAAAAAGTGATTAGAGCTCCTAACATAACACAGAAAAGTTATTTTGGTCTTAAAATCACTTGTTGACTAGTATTCCATTAAAAATCATCATAAAGTAAGTCATAAAAATTCATAGTATAGTCTGCCATAAAAATGTCTTAAAAATATCACATTTTAGTATGCAATAAAAATGTTATCTAAAAATGCATAGTATAGTATGTCATGAAAATACTCATTATATAGTGTGCCATAAACAGAAGAATCAAGATATGGTATGTCATATCAAAGTCATGGTATATTATGTAAAACAATTCTAAAAATATCATAGTGTAGCATACCATAAAAGAGTCAGAACAGTGATCTGAAAAAGTCAAAATATACAATGCCATACAAATGTTATTAAATATTTTATAGTATAGTATGCCATAAAAATATAATATAGTTTACACTTAAAGAGCCATAAAATGTCATAAAAATATCATAGTATAGTATACCGTAACATTTTTATAAAATATATCATTGTATAGTATACCATAAACATGTCATAATAAAAATATATTATATTTTGACATTAAAGACTCCTAAAAAGTGAAAAGGTCAATTAAAAAGTGACACTGTCGTATGCCATAACAAAGTAATGGTATCTTTTGACATAAAAAAAACTTTTACGACGCGTTTCTAGTGACGCATCTTGATGTGATCGAGGCCTATGTTAACACATAATTAACTATTGTTAGCACTATGGCAACACAAGCTACTGAAGGTATACCGAATGTACAGACATAATGCTTTTACTTTTTAATGATTGTAACGAATCAAGACTGACCCGTTCTTCCAGGAACCAGATCGCCAGGTGATGTGACGGTTCATTTTTACACTGTGATGTTCTGCTTCTTCAGCTTCTATCTTTATCTTTGTAACCTGTCTTTGCTGCTCAATCCGTTTGACATCCTGGATCTCTCTAGAACCGCTTTTATCCATTTCCCCAAAAAATAGACTGTATTTATCATAGAGTGCAATTAGTAACAGTGTGGGCTCCATGGTAACTCCAAGGAGTAGCCGTGGGGAGGAGGTGGGGCTTAGCAAAGGGTCAATTTGAAGTTCAAGATGGACTTTTGCAAATTAACTGCCAGTTGTAGGATCCTGAGTAACAGCTTTTCTGTGCGACCGTCCCACACGAACAGGTTCACAAGCAAAACTCCAGCACGAAGCAGCGTGAAAATCCACGGAGAGCAGAAAAAATATGTCCACTTTATTAATCTCTGTAACTCTTGTGTTGTCCTTAGTTATCTTGGTGATTAAACGCCCGACAGAGTTCGTTTTGTTACACTAGTAGAAAGACTGAGTCACTAGCTTAGCCTTTAGCTTGCAGCAGGAGCAGTTCACAGCGAGGAGAGAAAAAAACGTACCGTGGTATTACAGGAAGTTAAAACTCAAAACTCTACAAAAACTTGCAGACCACAAACCCGCTGCTACCTGGTTACTCTTTTTATGAAATAGCAACTTGTAGCGTTAGTTGCTGGATTAAAACTACGTTCGGGAAGTCAATAAAGAAAGAGCATGGGCAAAGCGTCTTCTGGACAACTGTGGGTACTTTAATGCCTCCACAGTCAGTCAACTGAACACTCGCAACAAATATTATATACCAACTCCACATCATATCACTCCAACAACCTCAAACATTACTAAAATTACAGGCAAGGTGCGTCATGTCATTTAGTTCTCTATCTAATTTAAGGAACAGAATGCAATGCGTATAAAGGTGGTAAACTTTAATTAAATTATTCAAATTGTTTCAATAAACCTGAGAAGGTAATCTTCAAAATAAAACCTTCACTAAAATAAATCTAATTTTACCATATTAATACTACAAATACTACAAATACCACTACCACTACTACTACTAGTACTACTCATACCACAACAACAACAACTACAACAACAACTAATAATAATAATAATAATGATTATTATTATTACAATATTATGATTATTTCCATGCGGTTATACTTTATCTTAATGTATTTAACTTAATTTTGCTCGTTTTTTCAAGGAGACTTATAAAACTGCACATTATATTTAACATACATTTTATTTTAAATAAGTCAGTCATTATGTCCTGTCAATGGATAAAAACAGGTTATGGAGCAGGAGGACACACACTCGCTTTCAGATTAAACTATCCTTGATTTAAATCACCTCACACATACAATAAAAACATAGACGTGTCACATTTAGGTCATAATGAGATGACACCCCCTCCTCTCACCCCTCCCTCTCTGTCTCTAATTGGTCAGCGTCTGACAGGATTACACGGGTTTCCTCAATTGAACACAGTGAAGTTAAACGCTCGGACATCTTACTAAAGACTCTCCTGCTTTTGGCCAAAAAAAGAAAGAAAAAAAAAACTCGACCACAATTACTCTTCAAATGTGTGAATTACTTCAGTCGACAGGTCTGTGCTGGGATCACAGGATTATATGTTTTCTGTGCTGATGGTCGCTGCTGCTGCAACACTAATGTGGTTTCTTAACACACGCCCGCATTTCAGAGAAGCTGCCCGTCATTAGTTTAGACCGCAAATCGTCATGATGACTCGGATTTTCTGGGATACAATTTTTCTCATAAGCGGTGAGTAACTAATTTTGCAGGAAAATACGCTTTTTATTTGTGTCAATGTCTTATTTTGAAACATTTCTATACATTTTATTGATTATGATTTAAATCCCTCAGTATTGTCCCCTGTTTGAGTCTATTATTTATTAATTCACTGGATCACTTCATGATTTGCAATGACAATCAGTACAATACACCTGAATCTATTTCTTTATTTGATGGTACTCCATATTAATGTGATTAGTTGTATTGGCCTTACTGTGCTTGATGGCGTTTTGTTTATCCTCTACATAATTAAACTAAAGTGTTGTTTTGATGTATTTATGGTGCAAAAACATTAAGAAAAAAATGAACATATTTCTTTAAAAAAAAATGATATGTATATGAGCAGGGTTCAATCTCTGGTTGTGATTTGCTGTCTTCACAGGACGTGCTGTGTGTATTTATAGTGCTTTGGTCTCATCCTTTTAGTGAATGCTTGACCCTATTGCTATTGTCGGCTAGTAGTTACTCAATGAAGCATCGATACCACACAAGTCACATGATCATAGCTGCACTGGGGCAGATTTCTGGGACTAACCCTCAGGTTGTTCATCATATAGCAGAATATGTGACACCTGGTTCTCCTTATGTTGTAAGGAAATCACAATACAATAATGTAGATTTTTTATATTCCTGTAGGTACTTTTAGTATATCTGTGGTACTCAATGGTGAGTGTACAGTGAGCTCTTTGGTACTTTTGTTATTATATTCCTGCAGGGATTTGTTTTTATTTCTCTATATAAGAGCTGTTTATTTCCCCCTCTGCAGGTTCCCTCTTTACATTTGGAGCAGGACCAAGCAATTCGACGATTATTGAAGCCAGCATTTCCATTGATACAAACTCCATTGGTGCACCGAACACAAGCAGCTCTGTAACAACCAGCAGCAGAAGCGCAACTACCACAACTATTGCACCAACTACAACAACTTACATCCCTCCAGTTAAAAGTAAGTCTAAATACTGTCATGTTATATCAAAAAGCAAGTGAAGGTTCAAGCTCATTGTCAAGCCATCTCCAGCAAAAATAAGCCTGCATTTGATATTCCCAAAGGCACTGAAGACCTTGATCTACTCTCCCTGCAGTGTTCTTAATCTGATGTTATGTTCCTCCAGCGACTTGTTTTTATTTCTATATTTTTTCCATCTGGACCATGTCATATGTTAACAGCTGTTTATTTTCTCCTCTGCAGGTTTCCTCTTTACATTGGGAGCAGGACCGAGCAACTTAAAAATGACTGAAGCCATTATTTCCATTGATGCAAACTCCACTGGTGCTCCGAACATTTCAACAAGCAGCTCTGCAACAACCAGCAGCAGAAGCACAACTACCACAACTACTACCACAACAACTAACATCCATCCAGTTAAAAGTAAGTCTCAGCACAGTCATGTTATGGCAAGATACGAGAGAAAGTTTGGCTCATTGACAGTAAAACAAATCACTGTATTTCAGATAAAAACGTGTCCTCATTGCTGCCCTTGATCCGCTCTCACTTCAGCATTGGCACAACAGAAGTTCTCAACACTGTAAAGCTTCCCATTGAGCTGAAGTGCATCAACACATGCAGACAGTGTGGGACTTACTGATAATTGATCCTCTTAGCGTGAGTTAGGGCAGAAATTGTGGTAAATTAAAGATTATGAGCAGTATATTCAGCAATATCACAAAAGATGCGCCTATTGAATTATGACCTAAAGAAGCACTTTACACGCCTTTAAACGCTGGTTTCTGTCTCAATGTTCCTCTCGTTCCACTGCCAAAATCACATGGAAAGGGAGAGGGGTTGGTAGGCAGATGCCTCAGGGACAACAGAGGGCTTTCACTGAGTCTGAAAGAAGGAGACAATACATGTAGGCTGCAATCCAAAAGCCCATTTACCGTTGGAATGGAGTGTGTGACGAAGGCTGCAATGCAGCTATCTGTCTGCATGTTCATCCTCCTTCCCACCCCGATTGCAACACTGTGCATCTGTTTCTACTGCTCGGGGAACTCTGACTTTTGTTTGAGTCAGTTATGTAGGAATTTGTCTGACTGTACAGTTTATGTGGAAGAAATGTCCTGTTGTTTTTCTGGGTGTTCCTTTAATCGGAAATTATTGTTCTGTTGTTTTGTCAGAGTGAAATCTGAGATAGTTGCTTGAGAAAAAAAAGAGTCAGGTTTTAATTTCTGTAAAAGGGATCTAAGCGTAATGTTGTGGGTTGATTGACAGAGGTTTTTGTTTGTAGCGTCTCACCAGGACTTTTCTTGACTCTCACTGTCCCTCCCAGGTACAGTGAGAGATGTAAGCCACCACAAATCCACACGCAACTGGTAACAAAAGGCTTCAGTCTACCGCTGGTGGCGTGGGTGTCAGCTTTAGGATTTAGTACATGCCGTTGTTTCAGGTCTCCGCAGGCTTAGGTTATTTTTAGATTTATGATATTCACCTGTGTCATATTTTGTTTTCTGACTGAGTGCACTTGGATTATATTTGATAATGTAATTCATGGTAGAATTCATGCTCTGAAGAAGGACTTGGTTGATGGTTCATAAAGTGTTCTAGATGTAGTTAACAACTGTACTGTCATTTCATGTAACCCACCTAGATATTAGCAGATGGTCCCAGTGGGAATTATTAGTGATTCATGGTCTTTCAAAAGCCTACGTACGTCTCTGAAATGTCAACAATATCTTGTCTCACAACCTCACAGAGTTTGTGGCAGCGGCTGTTCGGTCTCATTTTGATGACTGTCCAGACTCCCACCTCCATTTCTGCTTCCACGGAACATGTCGCTTCCTGATATTAGAGGAGACGCCTGCATGTGTGTAAGTCGTTACTGTCTTAAATATAAAATACCAACCGTGTTGAGTGTCGTCGTTCACTTGTCATGAAAGCTGATAGATTAACTTAAGCAGCTAATATAGGTGAAGCTACTCTCGGAATGAAATCTGAGAGACTGCACTGTAAAGTTACAGTAATGACACCATTTCACAGATGTGAAAGAATATTTTTCACCCATTTTTTCATTTGCATTATAATTTATCTTTTTGTAATTTTGTTATTTTAGCATTTTAAAGGACTTTGTCCTTTATTTTGGACTGGACTTTGCTGAGCAGTAAGGTCTGACACAATGTTGGAGCACAATGCCGCCGCCCTCCAAAAGAGACATTAGTGAGATTTTAAGATCTAAAGTCATTTGAGACAGTAGCCAGTGAAAGAAGGCTGGAATTGGGGTAAATCCGGTCTCTGTGTTTCTGGAGCAGATAATCAAGAAAAAAAATTAACCATGGAAACCTCCTTTCACAAGACATTGTTTTATTTTGTATGATTCATACAGAAATACAGACATCAGGAACTGTATGACATCACATCTATGTTTTAATAGGTTCAGTACCTTAAATAATTGCAATATATTTAGTCTTCAATATAAACAGATGACTGTAAAGAGTGATTAATATCATAAATAAATAATGCATATCTAGACATTCATGGCTAAGTTAATTTGCAGTATCCTTGAGTGAAACTGTTCCATTTGGTTTTTCACTGGACTTTTATCTGTTGCTCTTTTATTTAGTTTTTTTTTTTAATTAAAGCAGTTATATTTCTCAGATACATGACATCAACATAGTTGGACTGATATTAGAGAGAATAGAATAACATTTGATTTTTACAAACAAACTAGAAGTGTCAGGACTTCCCCTCTCAACCAATACTACTGTGATTTGAGCTACTTGTAAAATATATTAATTGCTAATTTTACATTTTTACTGATACTTTTCTTACTCAATTTTATTTCCCCTCCTTGTTGCAGGTGTCATGCAGGCTTTGTTGGGATGAGGTGTGAGCATGCAGACTTGCTTGCTGTAGTAGCAACTAATCACAGACAACAGACCGTTGCCACAGTGCTGGTGTTGTGTGTGATTGGGTGTGTTCTCATCATGGTGTTGTGTACACTTCTACAGTGAGTGACATTTTGTGGCATATCTTTATATTTTACCAAATATAATACATGCTTGCTGGGATCATGGCTGATAAACTGTTTTTAGGAACAGTCATGCAACAATATGAGACGAGTACATTTTTCATCTGAAGGATGAAGTGATAAACATGACGAGGACTTTCAGGATTTTTAGTTTGTGAGTCTTCTGTTGTGCAGCTGCTGGTGGAGGCAGGACTGTCGCAGGCGCAGCCACGCACATCACTACATCCCAGAGAAGCACGGAGCATCCTGCCATCCTTCTGAGAGTGGTACTATATTTATGATATACACATTAAGGTATAAGGCTAGTTTATATTTTACTGGTTGTCAGCAAATCTCACGAGAAAAATCAAAACCAAAATGAGTACTTCTCAATACTTTCCAACTTCCCTTCTCTTTCTCTCAGTGACAAGCCCTTTTGATCCTAATGGAGATGTAACCCTTAAGAAACAGGTTACAAATAAATTGTTTCATTATAAAAAAAAATACTGAGCACTATAGTTACTCCAAACACTACTCAAACAGAATTACATAGTGCATGTGTTGAGGACTATTTTTAGCTGCGGATTAATCCACATTTAGTGCGCTGGTGAGTATTTACAGCAGCAGGGGGATTACTGTGGGATTCATTTAAAATAAACTACACTGCACATTTTTTAGAATCATAACGAAGGAATGTGTAACAATGCTTGTGTAATTGTGTAGCTAATTGACGTAGTTTTCTTTCAATAATTTTTGGAGAACAAATGGAGCTCTATGGCACAGAGGACTTGGCTCAATCAGGTGTTGGATACTCAGAGACAGATGATATTTGTTGACAATAATATAAATCTATAATACTGTCAGCCCTGTTCTTAAAAGGCTTAGTGATCCTTACCAGGAAACAACAAACATACCTGTTTTTTATTTCCCTTTCAGTGGTTTGAAAAGACATCTTGCTGGAACATGAGCTGTCTGCATCATGGCGTGTTTAGTTTTACTCATCTGTCCGGCCCACAACTCGTCAGGATCGCATCCAAAGAGGTCTACACGTGTTCAGATCAAACCGACCTGGAAAACGGCGAAGAAACATTATTATCAATGTGGCTAAGGTAGGCCTGCTGGTTAAATGTTCCATGACATTTATTTTTTCCACCAACTGGGACTTTGGACCTAAAGCACCGTGGGGACACGTTTACTTCACTCTTTGATTCTGTGGAAACACACGCAGAACTGCAACAGTTTGTTTGAAGCTCTGAGAATGACGCTGCCTCCAAATCCTCCACGGGAAGAGCTCTGTGTGTCCTGATTATTGTTCATGGCCGGCCCAGAAGACGCAAGAATATCTGAGGCCATCAATCATCCTGCGTGGATGTCGAAAAGGAAAGTTGTCGTTTTTTTGGTCTGCGGGACAACAATAGTTCATTTAAGTCGGAAGACCTCAATTCCTATTTTGTCTTTTAATAACTTTGAGCACTTTTCATCAGAACTCTACAAGCACACAGGACATTTCTAAGAAATGATGGTGGGGGTAAACTGATGCTTTCAACAAGTTTTAGTGTCTGTTTTTAAAGAAGGAACTCACGTCACGCGACAGGAGTAGGAATTGTTATATGGACTGACTGGATTAAAATCCATGGACTCAACCAATAATTAAACACACACAACTTAAAATTGTTCCAACATGGTTTTGATGATTTGATGACTCCAGCGTTGCTACTGAAGCTGAAATATTTGTCAGTTTTATTTTTTATTCCTGAGCTGTATTTGAACGTGTTCATGCATCAGAGGTGTTTTTGATTTGCAAGCTATAACCGTATCGACACATGCACATCCTGGGTGTCGCATTACTCCACGGTCACATTATTTCACAGTCCTATTGTATTGTTTCACTTTTCTGCAAGCTATGCTCACTGTTCATACAAAAACTGCACTTATTGTATAATGTAGTCACTTGAAAAGTGTCCACATAATGAGAGATGCCAAATACACTTTCTAACTTTGCCTGAATGAGCACTGAAGGGAAGAGGCACGCAGTTCGTACACATCCACCTAAGCATGCATGCTCTAAAATCACAGTTTATATTTTAACACAAATCACTTTTAGTTCCAAGGGTGGTGTGTTATAGCATTGCGTCTGCTTTGAATTTAAACACTTTTTAAAGAGAGAAAGCGCCTCTGAGGGTTCATTTAAAACGTAATATTTAATAATAATTAATAATAATAATAATAATAATAATAATAATAATAATAATAATAATAATAATAATCGGTGAGGGAATACAAAATAGTGAATGCAAATTGACTGGGATATAAAGTGTGTGCGCGCTTTATGAGATAAGACGGAACAAAAGAAATATGTAAAATGAATGTGACGGTATATTTATGCCAAAAAGACTCTGAGGGGGTGATACGCTTGTCTTTGTTTACAGTATGTGAGGATATTTACATTCAGGATATGTTTTTTGTTTGCTCTTATGTGTAAATATCCAAAAAGACACTGAAATATTAAATGTATATACACGGTGTCAATACAAAATCATCTGAAAAGGGTGATCTTCTCATGCATTAACCTTTTACTTTGCCAGATTTATGTTTTCACAGGTGGAAAGCCTTTACTATTTGTGTTTGTTTTCCAATGAGAAATTAAAAATGAAAGTGTGTATGTGTGCATATTTTTGTTATTTATGTGCTTATTAACTGCTGCTCTGTCTCTTAAGTCTGTTACCAGATTCATTGCGTGACCTTCTTTTCACTTCTGAAGCTCTTTTATCTTTTTCTCTCTCTCTCGCTCTCTTCAAATACCCAGATTTTCTGTCTCTCAGCTCCTCTATTTTTCTCTTTCACTGAATATTTTAAGACATGGAAATGGCAACTCTGAACCCGGGGCACAACTGCAACAAAGCCGAACTCTTGAGTGCTTTTATAGCTGAAGGAAATGTTTTAGCCCTTTTCCATATTGCATTCAGTTTATGTATTTGTCTTTTTGAGTTAACAGAATCTACACCTATTCATGTTAAAGCCTTTGTTCAATGTGCAGGACCGCGCAACATACATCTTGTTTTTTTAAAATGTCCATTGTATGCCATTTGGTTGAGATCTTCCCTCTTGACATGCTGCATCTCCTGTGCTCCTTCCCTTTCGCTCTCTGCACGAGGAGCTTCGTTTTGATTTACAATCCCATTATGCCTGCAATAGGATTTCTGTGGAGCTCTTTAGAGCCGTCTGGCTGAGCTACTAAACCAGCTTTGAATTAAGCAGCTCTTGTGGGTGCTTCCCTAAAGATACACAATAGCTTTTAACATACAAAGGAGAGCAAGGGGAAACAAATTAAATCAACCGGGGAAAAAAGGCAAAGAAAAATCAAAGACTTCAAATCAAAACCGGTTAAACTCTGTGTTGATTCACATTTCGTGACACAAAGCGGAAGGATGTGTGTTAACATCAGGAAATTCTCTTGAACTCTTTAAATCTGATTTTGGTAATGTGTCAATCCCTATTTCCCATATGTGGCTGGAGCTCTGCTTTGAATTGCAATGACATTCTGGTTTTTTTTCCTCTGCTTCCTCTTCTTTCCCTTTTGATCCTCAGCCCAACATTCCCAGTATCTGCCTCTGACCAGATGGTTTGAAATAAGAGTATTTACAAAGGTATTAGGGCTAAGCAACCCTGCCTTGTTCTCTCTGCTGCTAAGCACTCACACAAATCACGAAGAAAGCTCAGAACTTCAGTTAAAGTGTCAGTTCACCCAAATCGCATGAGAAGGTCATTTTACACTGGCAGCTGATCCTCAAGGCAGCTCAAACGACTTCATTACATACAGCGGGAATGGGACATCATATTTCAATTCATTATTTGTAAATTGATGACTGAAGTTCGCATGTGTGTACAGAGTTTTACATCCATTTTGTTTTCTAGACTTAATCTGAGGCTTCAGTAGTCCGAGGTAGACAAATCAAGTTGGTATCGTCCAGAGTTGCAGCTTTTGGAGGACAAACTTCCCTCTCTGGAAACTGTTGGACAGTATTTACTTGCTGAGTTGCTGAATTTCATTCTTAAAAAACTAACAAGATAAACTCTTGGTTTGACTACCTCAGGCAGCTAAAGCCTTATTTAGCAAGAGCTGATCTTTATTCTATTATTTTGTATGAAGAACGAGGACTGAACATTGTCCACCATTGTTTACAGTGGAATCCCATTAGGATTTCAGGGCCAGTATGGTTGAACATTTACATTAGCCAAAAGTTCATAAGCATATATATTATTTTAAGACTAATGTAAAAACTGAACTTGATTTTATATTATAGTTTAAACCACCAATTATGACAACCTCCCTGTTCCTTTGTGCTGGGATTAAGAATTTACAAGCAAACAGGTTAGAGATATTTAATCTCACTAATGATAAAAAAACAAAATTTTAATTAAATAGTAATTTGTATTGTAAGTAAATGCCTCTGCAAAATAATAATTTCTGGAGACTGCACTTTCTTTTATTGGAAAAGTGGACAGGTCTGCAGCCACAAAGGCCTCATTAACTGCACCAGTCATTGTTAATTATGAAAGGCTAGATGAAGACAAATGGGTGACAAATTAAGTGCTAATCATGCAATTACAACAGCCATGGTTTCAATCTCTCTACCCCCTCATCTCTTGTTACCTCTCTACAATTGACTTGTAATGAAAGTATAAAATACCCCAAAACAAACAAAGGCCTCCATACAGGAAGTTCCATCTGTTCCCTTAAGAGGCAGGTGTCACTACAAAGCAATACAAAATTATTCAGTGTTCAATGTTGAAACATGTCCTACCTGATGGGAGTAGTCTCTTCTCAGGGTAACCAGTGGTAACTGAATGATTTGATGAGTAAAAACATTATGTGAATCATATGCTATGACCTTAGCAGTCACCAAAATCCACTCTTGCCACTGCAGTGCTGTGATTCAGATTCTTCCACATTTTGTAAAAGGTGTTTTTTTTAACAAATCTTTTAGTGCTAGAAAATGTATTAGCACTAAAGATTGTAGTGTTTTCAAATATCCACTTTGTTTTAAAACCCTTTAATGTTGTCATCAAATGAAAACGACAAACTCAACAATTAATTGATATTTATTGCTCCCAATTTATTTACAGTAAAAGAGCATTATAATTACACACAGTTTTTATATTACAACCCAGGAATTTCTTTTCTATAAATATCTGTGGTCAAAATACTAGAATTTCTAATTTCGATACAATACCTTGGAGAAATATTGACAACATTGAGAGCAAGGAGTTTTAGATAAAACTTGTCAATGACAACATCTTTTCTTGACTAGCAGCAGAGAACAGCAGAGTGGGTACTGCAGCTGGGTACATCCCAGAAATGAGTTCAGTAACTAAACCAGTCAGGCTGAGTAGCTTTGGAGTCCAAGGCCCAATCCCAATGTCCCCCCTAAGGCCTCAAACCCTGAACCCTCAGGGACTTACTGACGTCACCTGTTAAGTGGTTGAGTGTGACAGGCTGAGAGGGCTGGACATGGTGTAACTACGAATGGGACAGCACTTTGTTGCAACATATCACGTTACCATGACAACGTCAAAAAATAGTGTCCAATTGTGGCCATTTATTTTATACTATTTACTCTGATTTGCACGTCTTCCAGGCTTTTTCCATCATGATATGAGAGGTAATTTAAAATAATCTATTTACTTGTTTTTGTCAAAACAGCTTCAATAACAAAACAACATGTTTGATGAATAAATCTGTGTAATATAATCTCTGATTTCATGTTCCATCTTTAATCCTTAATGTTGTTGTGTAAATGTAATTTGCCAGGCTGAACAGCATGTGCCGTCCTCTGTTTTTACGTCTCTTGGCTTCCATTGGTAACCGCGTGTTTAACGTCACATTGCTATGAAATTGTGGGTAATTATCTTGAACAAAGTCTGCATCTAATGCTGACTTAAGGAAAGGGTTCATAAAAGCCCTCAAACACTCAACGATTTGACAGTGGGACAGCCCTAAACCCCCACGGACTTTGTAGGAGCGCGCCTCAAAGTCCGTGAGAGGTGGAGATTGGGATTGGGCCAATGACTGTTTGGCATTAGTGCATGTGCTGCTGAAGCAGTGAGGGCAGCTCCTCCAGGGAGCTGAGCCGATGCTCTTGAGGAACGTCAGGTTGGTTATGCTTGTTGTGTCGGTCTAAAAGGAACCCGTGGATGCCCACAGACCGAGAGGCCAGGTAATCGTTCACATAGTGGTCCCCAATATGAGCTACATTAGCAGCTAGTACTCCACATTTCTGCAGCGCCTGATCAAAGATGGCTGGACTCGGCTTTGCTATACCTGCTTCCTCTGATGTAATCAAAAACCTGAAGTGAGACAGCAGGCCACAAACTCGTAAAATCTCTTCTAGGCGGCTGTCAAAGTTTGATACCACACCCAGCTTCAGTCCGAGAGAAGAACATCTCTCCAGGGTCTTCTTTGAGTCTGGAAATACCTAAAACAAAGCGTGAACACACACTTGTAAGTTGACATTTTCTGTGCTTCTTCATTCACTGCTGTAAACATTAATATAAAAAGCAAACATTGGTAGTAATGCACAAAAAAAATGCTTTACAAAAAGACAATTTTAAGCGCAACCAAAGAATCGTTTGACGATTACTGTAATCGTAAATAACTTGTTAGTTTCAAAAGTAACTACTTATTATTCATTATTATTTATTTTATGTGTATGCCACATGTCATCTGCAATTTACCTCCCAGTTCTCTGCATTGCAGAAGTTATGATAAAGGTTGTGAGCCATTGTATTTAGCAGGGCTGGGTCCTTTATCTTGCAATGGGAGAAAGTGTCCCGCACCACCCTCATCCACCAAGCCCGTCCATCCAGGCCCTGGTTGATGCCATAGTTTGGGTATCTGCTGGAATGATGTCGATATGCCTGGCGGAAAGCAGCTTCAACCTCCACAGGACTGAGGTTCAAGCCCACTCGTTCAGCCTCCTTGCAATACTGCTCTCCCACAGATGCACGCACCTTCAGCAGGGTGTCTTTCACATCCCATATCACCCAGCGCAGAGTAGCTCGCATTACACCTGGAGAGGTAACACCATAGACATGACAGATTAGTGTCAAAGCAAAAACAAAACAAAAAAAAAGATTCTTCAAATCAAATGATTCCTCACCAGGTTGTTTCTATGGAAGTGACTCAGATAAAAGCACATGTGTACACTTGTTGAGTAGTCACTATACAGTGCACTATACTGTAATTGTCATTTTAAAATGTTTCTTGTGTTAATCAAATTCTACATAGTGATGTCAAATTATCCCAATGTAAAATGTAAAAAGTATTGTATAAGAGGCCTTTTTCAAAGCAGACATTGTGACTTGCCATAGTAGGAAAAGCACAGCTGTTACGACATTAAATACCAATAAAAAATGTTAAAGGTGTAAATTGTCCTTCCATAAAAAGTTGATATATAAATCAGGCAGCTTAAAGAGATACTGAACACTTAAAACAAAATTGTACAACTGTAAGCTTATTTATGACTAATGTGATGAAACATCAATGCTGATGTTAATATTGACATTTCTAACCAAATTGATAGGATAAATGTCATGGGTTGAAAATGGCTCAACACGCCATCTGCTGTTTTAAATTAACCCTGAACCTTGCAAGGCCAATGCTGACAGAGTTGACCGGTTGGGACTTATCTATGTCATGAAATATATATAAAAAGGTCAGGGGATGTCACTGAGCAAATCTGGCCTCAGACATCCACACCTGCTTCTTAGCCCTTTGCCCCCCCCCCCCCCCATCCCCATTTACCAGTATGTGAAGTTAGGTTCAGACCTTGAGTTGCACATTAAGTGACAACACCTGCATGTATGGACCATGCATTTTGAGTGGTTTTAAGGAAGGTCGTTTTACCTAGGTGTCCTAGTAATATTAGTCTGACGGTACACCAACATTCACAAAACCAGCACCCTGAAAATAAAGCAACAACATGTAGTTCAGCCATCATCAATATTATTTACACCTGTGCTTTTTTTTTTTACTCCAGCTGAGACATGTTAACATGTCTTTGACCCCTTCAAGACACAAGGGGGCTTTGGTTTATGGACATGTCTTGCTGTCGTGCCTGAGCTGACTGTGAACCATACAACCCTGGGCTGTGCTGTTACCTTACAGGATATCACAGGTTAACGTTAAATCTTTGCTGACGCTCATTATTACACACACGTTGGGGCTACGCGGTGACGTCACTTAACTACAAGCTGTCGTCACTGTCGTCTTGGTTACAAGTTTTGACGAGAATAAAAAAATATTTTACCTGTTTTACGTTACGTAAAATGTCCCTGCATCGTTAACGTTACTAGCTCACGTTACGTTCGTTACGTGAGACATATTAGCGATGTGTCGGCCTATGTTTGTCAGAAAGGTCACATTAGTCAAGCAAACGCAATACGAAGGTTTTGACGGTTAATACGTAGCGTTAAAGTTACCGAAGTCAAATCTTCAGGTCAACGGTTGTGTCGTAAACACGCTTCCCAGCTCGCCCGTTGTCTTCTTCTTCTTCGCTGGATCTTTTTACGGCAGCTGTTACCACCGTCCGCAGTGGTGTGGAGTTATAACGTTAGCTCTTTCAGTGTCCATTCCCCAGTTTTATTCTCCTATCAACCCTGCCCAAAATTAGTTAATTAACTTCTTCCTCTCTCATTTCCCACCAAACACATATTGCCGCTCGTTGTTCTCCCGGTGGCTCGTTGTGCAGAAGGAGCAGCGATGCCTTTATACATCCAGTACAGCAGGCGGCAGTATGTTCAAAAAGTAGCGACCAATGCTTACATCTACCAGAGATTTGCGCATGCGCGAAGGTTACCACGCATGCTGTCAAGTGGAGCAAAAGCAACCGAAAACAAACTCCTAAAACCCGTGAAACGTATCAAGAGAAGTAACCCAGCTAACCTTATATGGTGTTACTCTGTTTAAGAAAAAGGGACGACCTGATGTCACCAACGTAATGGCAACTCCAGCTATTCGGATGTCTCGGAGGTTAGAGGGTCTGTTTTGTGTGTACAAACCCTCTGGTGTCCACTGGAAACTCGTCCGGGATGGCATTGAGACAAATCTTCTTAAAGGTGAGGACAACATACCTTAAAATCGTATCCATCAAACACTTGCAATTACATGTCTTTGTCTGCTGTTGGGCATGATACCGTTAATGTGCAGATGAACATGTGACAACAAGACACTCAGTATTATCTTTAACCTTGGATTCCATATAAATCACTGTATCCTGACCTCTGTGTGTGTCCTCTTATAGGTTTAAATGCTACACCGATCCAGCCACTTCCTCAGGAGGTCCGCTTCTTGGCGCACCCAGTCAGTGAGACTGAAGCACCCAAGGGACTCACACTGTCTGCAGCCTGTGTGCCAGTACTGTCCAAGCATCCTCTGGGTGTGTGTGTCGACTTCTCCGCATTATAGTTTCATCTCCTGGGTCACCTGCTTGTTGTCCAAACACGTCAACACACAAGTCTTCTCAAGTCTTCTCGTGTAATGCTGTCTGCCCTAAGGACTCAAATAATTATGTCATTACAGTGCTAAAAAAAAAAGAAAAATCACTCATACATACAACTTATACCATGTGTAGTTTATTGAATCACTCAAGTAATGTGATTTAAATTTGATTTTAGTAAACATCATGACTTGGTTAATATTATCTTGTCTGGTGAGTTAACGTGACTGCCATTATTGCAATGCAGACATACAGGAATATATTCATAATTTATTGAACAAGTCAATTAACTGCAAATTTCTTTTGCAGGAAAATTATTTAGATTAATAAACTAACTGTTGTTGTGCACATTCATAAGTGAATACAATGTGTTCCCTCTGTGTGTTTCAGTGACTGGACCTGAATTCCAGCGTATTAAAGTTGGAGTAGGACATCGCCTGGATGCATTCTCTTCTGGTGTTCTGGGTATGATTTTACAGCTGATCGCAAGAGACCATGTTGTATTTAATTTACAAAGTCTTTCAGAATATTCACACCGTTTTCTTTTTACTTTAGTTCTTGCTGTCGGGAATGGAAACAAGGCTCTGAATGATCTCTACAGAACACGAGTCACAAGGGTAATTTAACATTTCTGCTGGTTTTACATCAGATGCAATGAAAATACAAAATGCACATGTCTAATGCTGTCTGAGATGTTACAGGATTACACTTTGGAGGGTGAATTTGGGACTGCAACAGATGATTTCTCTCACAAAGGCAGAGTTGTGGAAAGATCCACTTATGGTATGATAGCTTACTTTTTTTCCTGTATGTTTTCAGTTTCAACAGTTAATTCTGTTTATAAAACATAGTTTTAGATCATTACAATTGAGACAAAGTATTTTATCTAAAGCAAAGCAATGACTTTACCTGAAATAATTGTTTCAGTTAGCTCACGACTGGTAATAAATAATATTATCTCATAGCCATTCGCTCTGTTATACTGTACCTGTAAATAATTGCATTATTAGATTATTTTTTTCTTCAGTTGGTGTATATCTAGCATATGAGTATTTGTAAAAATGCCTTTGCTAAATGTACATCTTTCAAATGGAGGACACTTACATTTATTAATCATAGGCTAAACACAGCTTAAGCTCACTTTATCAGTTAATGTTCCTTTGACTGTTTCTCACCCTTAAATATTGTTGTGTTCAATAGGTCACATCACACAGGATAAGCTGGACAGAGTCTTAGCGATGCTGGAGGGAGCCAATCAAAAGGCCTTGTTAATGTAACTAAACTTCATATTTTTCACATTTCTATAAACATAAAATTGATGAAATATTTTTCGCTCTTAAGTTTCTTCTTAACAGAGTTTTTCTCTGTGCTTTACGTTTGAATCAGACCCAATGCACATTGGAAAAGTCCATAAAGTTCTTCCAGCAGAGCCACAGTAAAGTGCTTGATTTATTATTTATTATATTTATTTATTATTTTTTTTTTGTATAAAGGTATTCCAACGTCGACATGCGCTCACAGGAAGCCTATGAGATGGCTGTGCACGGTTTACTGGGTCCAGACGGGAAATCACAGCCTATTTTGACAGGCTTGCGTTGCGTTCGCTTCCAGCCCCCCAACTTCACTTTAGGTAAATAATCTTCAATTGAACACACTGGAAACCTCATTTCACAGTTTGAAATATGAAAATGATCAGGACTACTTACTGATATTTCTTTCTTTGTTCTTACAGAGGTGCAGTGTTTAAATGAAACTCAAAAATATTTGCGCAAAGTCGTGCATGAGATAGGACTCGAGCTGCGCAGCACTGCAGCGTGTAAAGGAGTTAGACGGACCAGAGACGGACCCTTCACCCTGCACAATGCTCTGATCCATCACCACTGGACTGCTTCTGATGTTATACAGGCCATCGGACAATACCACTCGAAAAAAAAAAATTCTCACACACAGATCAAGAACCCAGCTTTTCAACCACAAGAAGGGAGTACGACGACAGTCAATACAATTAAACCACCGACAAAGCAGTAGTAGTATAATTAAATGACTTGTTGCTGTGAGGAGCAGTTTATACAAGTCACAGATCTGCTCTACGGGGACTCTTAAGAGCCTGAACTTCTGTTGGAAAAGAGATGTGAAAGAACACAGATCCTGGTTCCTAAAAAAGAAAGGTATCAAATTGCACACAACTCATAATTTTTTTTTTTTTATATGCAAGTTTGCATATAAAACAACCACCCACGGAACCACAAAGACACTTCCTGCACCTCATATATGGATATTCCTTTGTTATGCAGGTTTAATGTTACAATTTTGTGCAGGGAATATAAAATTACTCCCAAAATCATGTTATGACTGTTTGTTTTTGATGAAATAAAAAAAGAATTTCACCAACATTTTTAAGAAATCTATTTGTTTATGCTACCATCTGATAATTTGAATTTGTCAGTTTCTATAGACAATATATTGAACTGTGAATTAGTACAAAGTGGCTTTTTTATGACAGGTAAAGTTAAATCAACACTCTTGAATGTCTGTATATGACACAATGCACATATTTTATCAGCACAAAAAACAAGTAATTTCCAACTGGCCATATCCTGTTAATCTGTTTACCAACCTTCTGATCTCTGCTGTGGTTGAGTGACTCTTTAAAACAAAGTTCTTATGTTTAACAAAGTTACAATGTTTACATATTCCACTCTAAAACTGAATTATCTGAATAACTAACAGCAACAACATACATTCTTCTGGTGGGTAAATGGAGCTCACCACTAATTGCCATTGTTGTCATGCTCTTCATACCATTGAAGGACTTGTTGTTCCCGTCTTTATCTGGAAACACCCAACTTTCACGAGAACACAAATAAACTTTGTAAGCACCCAGTTGTCATTCTGGAGGTTTATTAAGCAAGAGGCATGACATTAGTACAATTTGATACAAGGCATTAAGTCACAGGCAAATACACATAAACATAATACAAAATAATTTGCATTTTTCTTTTTTACATCTAAAGCCTGATAGTTATTTTACTACAACTGTCTTTAATTATAGATGCATGAAATGTATTTATGATTATCTGGCAGCTGTGTGACAACTGCAATGATGCCAACGCCATTCATTTAGAACAGATGGCAAACACAAAATCATAAGAAACTTAATGTAATTATTGAATAACACTGAACTAAACTGCTTCAACAATGAAAAGATGCTTTTGTTCACTGGCATATTGCACAAGTTACTTGACTACAAATATTCCACAATATATCATATTTATTATAAAAAGTACTCAATGTGGCAACACGTTTTGTAACTTCCAATTTATAATTTGCCTGTTCAAGATTCAGCAACAGCAAAATGTTAAGGTACATACATACTACATACACATTTATAATATGTGTTTTATGAAAGTAACAGAATTTACATAAAAAATATAGACATGATAGAAGAGATACTCAATAGCTGCACAATATAGAGAATTATCTTTGTTGAAACTTATTTTTTCAGATGTAAGGACCTGAGAGACTTCTGAACAGAAAGTTGCATCATTTCTAATTGCACCAATTAGAAGAGAAATCAGTCTAACAAGATAAAAATGCAAAATTATTAAAATAAATACCATTATTTATTATGTAATAGCTATTTGCTGGATCACTTAACACCTGTTCATTGACCTGCCTCTAAAGAGAGCCCGCACCAGCTATACAGTATAGTATACACATAAAGGTATACATTGAGTACACATCAAAACATATCAAACTCATCTGTAAATGCTCCATTTTTAGTATATTTTATGACACTACAGTAATATCTTACTCTTACATTTTCCTATAAATCAGTGATTCCCAAACTTCAACAATGTACCCCTTTGAAATATTCTTTCATCCAAGTACCCCCCCCCACCCCCGACCAGCGCAAAACATTTTGGGGGAAAAAGCGTTTGTTTCGGCATTGGAGAGTTTATGGCAGTTTAAATTTTTATATTGAATATACAATTTGGTTTATTGACCTTACAGTTACACTATTTAGTTAATATAGTATACTTATTTGAGGAATATATACTGTATATGTTGTTAACTACCATTTAAAAAAAAAAAGTACCCAGAGTACCCCGGTACCCCATTTGAAAACACTGCTCTAAATCAATAATATACTTGTACCGCTTGGTAGAAACAACAAAACAGCTATCAGTGATTGTGAAAAGGAAATTTAACTTGCATACACTTATACATTAACACAATGTGTAATACAATTGACTACAAGATGGTTGGAGTTCCAGTTTTAGTTGTGATGCACATACAAACTCTCTGAAATGCCGGTGTAGCCGGTGCAGTATGTTCACTGTGTGCAGGATTTCTCCACTTCAGCAAGTTTTCATCTTGTTCAGCAACATCTTGATGTTTTTGGTTGGGGCTCTTTGTGTAACACCGTGACATCATCTCTTGTGTCGACTTTTTGCCTCAACATCCTGTCAATAACCCAATCACAACACAATCAGTTGCATGGATGGCAAGCAACGTTACAGCACACATAATAATAATAAAGAACATTCTTAAGTCATACAGGTGTGATAGATGACAAAGGAAACATCACGCGTTACCTGGCCACAGTTTCCAAAGACTGAAGCACGTTTTCCCCTGTGGCTGCGCTACACTCCATGAATTCAAAGTTGTATTCCTGTGGAAGTAAAACTGCTGTCTTTAGTGACTGTTTGATCAGAACTATTGATTTAAATGTTGAGCTAAGAGTGTGCAAGGAAGTAATAACACAGACACATACCTTTGCAAGAATTTCCGCCTCCTGAGTTTGAACCTGTCGCTCTGCACGATCATTCTTATTGCCAATAAGTAAAATGGCCACACTTTCTGCAGCCTCTTCCTGCAAAATGGTTTGGATATCAATTCAAACATCTCTCTACAGAACAATCTGACTGTAGTCTGGCCTACATGTTTCAGACATTCAGGTACCATGTGCTATTGATCCTAATCAAGCTGTTTGCTCTCAAATACATAAGTGAAGACTGAAAATGATATCCACTACACACATATCAATATTGCAATGCAAAGTATGATTGATGAATATTCCCAAAATAGTATAACATATTGCTTGTAGTTACTGTAAATGTGTGCTAGTGTTTTAAATACAGAATTAAGCATACGTTAGTCTTTTTGTTATTTAGACTATATTCAGACTACATTCTTGAAGATTTTGAATTGAATATAATATAAAAGAGTATAACTATTTAAATAAAGCCTGGGTATCAAATTTAAATACCTCAACGTGTCTCTGGCTGTAACAACAAATACTTGGTCAGACTTTTAGACTGCTTTACTTATCCTTTGATCAGACATTTCCAATTTTTTTTTTAAAGAAAAGTTAATCTATGAATATAATTCTAGTGTGTTTGAGAACTTTGAATTGTGGAAAAACACTTTTCTATTCCTGAATGTGAAATATAAAAATAAATATTGCATTGGCATTGGTTTTGAAAATAATAATGCAGGAGAGCCCAGGTGTAACTTTACAGTTCGTCTGGCCATGAATAATACCTGTAGTTTAAAAAAAACAAAAAACATTACAAACAAAACCAGTGACAACATACCTGAATACAGCGTGCCCAGTAGCTGACTGCAGATAAACTCTCTGAGGAAGTGATGTCATACATCAATAGAAATGCATGGGCTTTGTGGAAAGTCTGTCTTGTGATGCTGTGAAACCTTCGAAGGATAAGAAAGAATATAATCTGATTACAGGCTGTCTAGTGATTTGACAACTTTTTTTAAATCGGGAGAGGCCACTAACGGTGAGAAACACCGGGCTTAAACAGCCCAAATGTGTTCAGTTGTGTGGCTCTATCAGCCTAACGAAAGTGGTTAGTTGAGTTGGCAGAGACTCCCTCAAGCTTTTTTTCACGAGAAGTATTCTAGACATCTTTCCTGGAGAGACACAGTATTTGCACAATTGCCTCCACAATGCAACACACATAACATGTTGAGTGAATCTCACTCTACATACACCCGCGTTATTATATACGTAAAGGGACATTAGTGAACTTCTGCATTCTCCGACAGCCTTTTCACTGTAAACATCTGTCGCGATAATTCCAGCATACACAACATTGCTGAGGTGTGGCAAAACCAGTTCTGAAACCGGTTACAAACTGGCCTGAAAGAAACGTTTCAAGTGTTTGGAGCACATTGTCAGCTCTTGTAGGAATGCTGCTGCCAGTGCTAACTCATATGTACAGTATCTGTGACTGTGCTCAGCTCACTGCTGAGAACCCAGGACGATGCCTTCAGGTTGGGTGACGATGAGAAAACCTGTACCGGGCCACAAGAGAGGCAAAGTGCTTCTATCCAAATGCTGAAGAAATGACAACCGGTCTGTAGCAACAACTCCAGTCATCATGAAGTGCTTAATTACGCTAGTCATGAGACACATGAAACCAGCAAATTTATAATTTCTTCTTTAAAGGCAGCTCGATCGACTTAAATCTATATCAACAGGGACAGATTGAGGGACCCCCAAACACCAAAATAGTTATTATTAATGCTGAATGTAGTTTGATCCGTTCTCATTTCCCATTGCAAAAAAGTTTTTTATGAAAAATGTATTCTCTGTAGTACAAAGTGCTTTCACCTTTAGTTCATGTTTGATTACAACAGCAAAAAGTGGTACAAGTGCCCATTTAATGCACCGTAAAAGGAAACAGGATACTCACCTTTCTTGACCCGCTGTATCCCACAACTGCATCACGACAGGTTTTCCTTCCACTACCACGGTCCACATGCAGGAATCAAGTCCTACAAAATGCCTTTATGTAACATTATTCTGTATGTTTACACATAATTTGTGGGAATATGATGATCAGGATCTTACCAATAGAGGCGGGTATATCTAAAGAAAACTTCCCACTTTGAGCTCTTTTCATGAAGGAGGTTTTGCCCACACTGCTGTCTCCAACCATCATCACATTGTAAGCGTTTGATCTCAGATCTGCTCGACTTGCTGCAAACAAGAGCATTTTCTGGTCACGCATTCTATTTCCATTTCTCCATTTAAACTTCCTGCTATCATTATCTCTAACTGCTCTGTGTAAGTATGAATGTTCTGTTTACCCAGAGAAAACGTCTGTTGACTCTCTTGACTTTGGATTTCAGCATAATGGGGTTGAACTGGAGTCACTGATTCAGGAGTCTTCTCACTGTTGAACAGACAACCAAACGTAGTTCAAACTAAACACAGCACGTAGAGTGGCATACTAGAAAATAGTCACATTCAGGCGAGTTTTTAGTCGTCAGACATCTGTATTCTCCACCAAACCATACGTTTATATTTGAAGTTAACTCTAAGTTTTCTTTTTCAACTTAAATCAATAATCATATTAGATAAATATTATAATTATTATCGTAAAAAACATAAAGAAAACACACCAAAAAATACAAGATTTTCAAAACACACCTCCCCCAGAAAAGGTAAACTTTCATAATTTAAAAGCCTACAAACACACATCTCACTCTACATGCCTACAACTGAACATACAATAAATTATAAATAAAACACCTTACAGTTATCTCATGGAAAAGTTTAACTGATGGAAGGAAACATGAATATTTGAAAAGAATTATGCTTGCATCTCATTTTTAAAGCTGGTTACATTGAGCATCGGAATAACTCTGAGGCAGCTACTTCATGTCACTTTTATCTCTCTTGTCTCCTTACTCAGACCCGCGGTGACCTCACTCTGATGTGCTAATCAGCCCATTAGGAGGCTTGATTTCAAAACTAAAACTGATAAAATTATGTGAATTATGAATTGTGCTGTAATAATTTTACCGATGTTTGGCCCATGTTGATATGAATGAAGCATCATCTCTGACAGTAACCCAACAGCTAGCTAGCTGGACAAGGCTTGTTGTTTATATCTCTGTTCCTCAGTGTCAGACTTACCCCACAGGCCTCGAGTGCTCTCCTTCCTTTGAGGTGCTGAGGGTGGATGATGGCTTCTCGTGACTTTTATCAACCTGAACAGACAAAAACATCTCAAACATGAGGTGACAGTAGGGGAGATTCTACTTAGATTTGCAGATTTCACCTTCAATTCATGACATTTAGATTATCAGCATATTGTTTTCTCATTTGTTTTCCAAATGATTAAATGATAGAAATGTTAAATATGACATTTTATAGAAAGGAAAGGTAACCAGGCTTTTATTTTAATATGTGTCAATAAAAAGGGTATTTTTTATTAATAAATAAATGTCCATTACTAGTAAAACATTTGGCATTTTCTCTGTCATTAAAGTGAATAAAAACGAGCTGAATGCTTGAAACAACTACACCAAGATCAAGCAGCAAGATACATGTTTATGTTCTCCTTTTCAGTACATGAAACTTTTCGTGTGGACCACATGTTCTGCATTTTGGTTCATTGGTTCATTTTGTTGTTCTAGCAACAAGCTTGGTGTGCAAGAAGCTTTTTAGAAGTAGAAAGCACAGTACAACATTTACTTACTGTGCAAAATATATATATATATGATTATAATAATAATAATTCACTTCAGGCCAAAGGCTCAGAATTATAAACACAAAAAAGCTGCACAATGTTTAGAAAGTTCACTAAGAATTGGTCATAACTAATATGCTTATTTCAATCTCTTCATCAGTTTCAGTACAATGTGAAACAATCATAATGTAAGACTCCTACAAGAAATGATTGTAAAAGAAAAAGTACTCTTTGTTGCTTACCTTTGATATTTTGTCGAGGCCCAAACCGTCTTCTCTCAGCTCTTCAGTCTTGATGGCACTTTCTTCTCCGATACTTCTGACATCTCTCTCATTTTGTGTATCTGTTATTCTTTCCCTTCTTGCAGTTTGGTTTTCAGAGTGTTGCTGTCCATGTGACTTCCGGTGAGATCCCATTTTTCTTCTTCTTCCACCTGATGCTGATTCTGATATTAAATCATGTTTGGGAGAAGTGGATGGCATTGCTGGGAGATAACTGGGAGTCAGTTGATCCTCTGTTTCTAATATTTGGCCTTGAGAAACAGGATTTTCTTCAAATGTCTGGTGGGCCAGAGGTTTTTGAGACTCACCAGTGTGGCTGGACTCTATTGTTTCAGAGCCACTGTCTTTGTGTTTTACATCAAGTTGTAGTTCCTCTTTTATGATGCTTGAGAAACTTTCAGTCTTTACATCTCCAACATTAGTTGCAGTCTCTGTTGCTTCGTCATTCACTTCCTGCTTTTGATGCAAGTCTTCTTGTTTGGTTCCTGTTCTGAGATTCCTGCGGGTAGAGCCCATCTTTCTTCTCCTGCTGGTTGTATCTAAAGATGAACTTGCATTCTTTATCTCAAGATTTTTATTGTGAGCTCCTTCATTTGCGTTGTCCGGCTCTTGTTTACTCGCCCCAGCAGTTATATGCTCTTCTCCAGCTCCTCCTGTGACTACGGATTTCACTATTTCCAAATCTGCCAAAAAAAGAGCTTCTGTTGATTTCAAAGCTTGGTCCTGTATTATGTTTACATTCTCTGACCTTTCCTCGTCATTTTGGGTACTCTGTGTGGTCTCACATAAAGACACAAAGCCCCCCCCTGAGATACCAGTGTTTGTGGTGTCTTTAGTATTTGCAGGCAGTAATGGATTTATTGTGTTTCTTCCAGCGAACGCAGAGGTGATATGCATCTCAGTGGCTGAAAAATCATCTATCTGTGATGGCTCCACCCTAACATCTACATTTCTCTTACTGTCACTCACATCAGCTACATGAACAAACTTAACAGGATCAACAACTTCTTCATTGTGGGAGCCAGATTGCTCAGGAGGGACAGCCTTTGAATAATCTATGTCTGACATCATGTTGCTCTGCAGGTCGGAGCTTTGTAGCTTTGGTCCCTTGCCGTCCACAGTGCTGGTTTCATTGGTTTCCATTTGTTCTTTACACACAAGACTCAGTGACGGTTTTGCATTTTCATTCTGCGATACCTCCACAGTTGCAATCATCGTTAACTCCTCCACTACTTCCATCTTGTCAAGATTTCTCATGTCAGCTTCTCTGTCACTTTGTTGTGTTTCTACTCTGGTTTCCTCTGATTTCCTGTTGAGTTGAGTACGGCGAGTAGAGCCCATCTTTCTCCTCTTCTGTTTGGAGCTTCCTTGCAAATTGTCACCGTCATCTAAATTAGTTTTTTCTTGTATCCCTTGTTGGCTGGAAATTCCAGTTTCCTCAGACACATCTACAGCTGGCTCTGCTCTGAGGTTTTCATCCTTGAGGCCAATGTCAAATGTAGCCAAAGTGTCAGTTTTGTTGTGTGGAGCAGAAAACATCTCCTTTGAAACATTAATTTCTTGGGCTTCATTTTCTTTCTTTGTAGAATATTCAAATTGTTCTCCATCTTCATCCTGTCCATGAACTTGTACATACATTGTACTGTCCGCTCCTGTTTTACAGTCTTTAATTGTGACATCTCCAACAGTTTCTGATGTATCATTTGACTGTTGTATAATAGTTTCTTTGTCAAAATATGAAGCTTCTGTGTTTTGGACCTGAAAGGCTTCATCTGAAGTGTTTGACCTGGTGGTGACATCGTCCTGATATGAGATACTCTGTATGTCTGAATCATCTTTCCAAACTAAGACTTCTGGGGATTGAATCAAGTCCATTTTAACTGTGTCCCATCCTGTAAGCTGACCTAAATTCTCAGTCTCTTTTATGAGGTGATTTTCTTCCTCAGTGACTTTCTTATTGGATTTGACGGAGTCATCTTTGTCTGAGCTTGAAGTAATATCTGTTGTCACAATTGTGTTGTTGCCCACCACATTCTGTGATAAAACTGTGTCATCCTCCAACATATTTTCTGTGTTTTCTTTGTCATTGACAGTTGATCTATTTTCTTTCATTTCCCCAGCGGATTTGGAGTCTAGGTCGGTTCGCTCTTTTATTTCTTCCTGCCTCTCCATGGTCTCCATAACTAATGACATTTGTGTTGCGTCCTTAACATGCAGTCGTCCCTTTCTTTGGCTTGACCCCAATTTCCTTCTGTTCCCTGTTGGGTTGAAGCCTTTGTGAGTTTGCTCTTTGATATTCTCAGAATTGTCCAGCGGTTGGGAGTCCAAAGGAGCAGTACATTCTGATTGCAATTTTTGTAAATTAGATTCACTGTCCTCAATTGATAAGTTATCCGTTTCATGCATTTGTGTTGACTTGATCTCCTCTTCATGCACTTTATTTACAGCATCCTGTGAATGCCAAGTTCCTCTAACTTGAGATAAGTTTACATGCTCTTTTTGTTCCTCATTTATAGACAGCTTCTCTTCTGAGGATGAAAATTCTGCTTGCTCAACACTGCATTCAATTTCATTGCTTTCCTTAAGACTGCTTTTTTCTGTGCTTATCGCCTGTGTGATAGAAGACTCTATATCTTCTGATTTCACATGTGACTCAATCACCAAATATTTTCCCTTAAATTTCCATCCTGCCTGAACAACTGTGTATTCTCGTCTCTTTCCTTGTTTTCTCTTTCTGTTACAGAACATACATTGGGAAGTTCTTCATCTGGCATCTCCCTGAAATGTGATTGTTCGATCGTCTGTTGATCTACTGTTGAACTTGACTGTAAACCCGAACTATTGAGATTGGCGATGCCAATAAGTGTGCCAACTTGTGCATTTTCTTTAACTTGATCACTAACATCTTCAGTCTGAGCAGTGTCAAATTTGTCCGTTCCTTCCAGCAAGGTTTCCATGGATTTATCCTGCACTGATGTCTCTATTGTTAATGTAACTTCTGATGTTTCAAGAGTTTCATTATCGCTGATATTTCCAACAACGTCCTCTGTAGGTTCATGGTCTGATTCAGCAACAGAGTCTTTGACATGCCGTCTTCCTTTATTTCTACGGCTAGACCCCAGTTTTCTTCTGTTCCCAATGGGGTTGAAGCTGGTGTCATTTTGCTGAGGTTGAAAGTCCAAAGGAACATTTATTTCTGATTGCAGGGTTTGTAAAGAAGATGCACTCTCTTTCATTTCAGAGAACAGTCCTTCTTGTTCCTGGTGACCTGTTTGTTCAGCACTGGGTTTTGTATCACCCTCTACTCTGCCTTCTATCTCAAATTCCTGACCCAGTGCAGTGTCAACTCTTTCTATGTCGCTGATCTGTGGTTCCTCACTTTCATAAACTTGAAAATCCTGGTTCTTCTGCTCTGAGGCCTCAAAGTGGTTTTCTTCTGTAGGATGTTCATCTTGTATGTTGTCAGGATTTGAATTGTCCTGATTGGTGGGAAAATAATCAGTATTTTTCACCATCAACTCTGATTGGTATGTGTCACTGACTTCAGTTTGATCTTTCGGGTTTCCAGAAAGATTTTCAGAATTTTCTGTGGCATTATGTATCACACTTTCAGATGAGTAATCAAGTTGAGGCATTTCTTGATTTTCTGTTGGCTCAACATTCTGTTCATGCAGTTTGTCTACAGCAAACTCAGAATAATAATCACCTTTGACTTTAGGTAAGTTGAAGATCTTATTTTGTTCCTCATTTGCGTGAAACTCTTCTTTTGGTGATGAAAATATTTCTTGTTCAACACTGCATTCGGGTTCTGTATGCTCTCTGCTGCTGTGTTTTTCTGTGGTTATCTCAGGTGTGATAGAAAACTCTGTATCTTGACTCACCAAATATTTGCCCTGTAAATTTCCATCCTGCCTGAACCAGTCTGTGTCCTCGTCTCTTTCCTTGTTTTCTCTTTCTGTTACAGAACACACATTGGGAAGTTCTTCATCTGGCATCTCCCTGAAATTTGATTGTTCGATCGTCTGTTGATCTACTGTTGAACTTGACTGTAAACCCGAACTATTGAGATTGGCGATGCCAATAAGTGTGCCATCTTGTGCATTTTCTTTAACTTGATCACTAACATCTTCAGTCTGAGCAGTGTCAAATTTGTCCGTTCCTTCCAGCAAGGTTTCCATGGATTTATCCTGCACTGCTGTCTCTATTGTTAATGTAACTTCTGATGTTTCAAGAGTTTCATTATCGCTGATATTTCCAACAACGTCCTCTGTAGGTTCATGGTCTGATTCAGCAACAGAGTCTTTGACATGCCGTCTTCCTTTATTTCTACGGCTAGACCCCAGTTTTCTTCTCTTCCCAATGGGGTTGAAGCTGGTGTCATTTTGCTGAGGTTGGGAGTCCAAAGGAACATTTATTTCTGATTGCAGGGTTTGTAAAGAAGATGCACTCTCTTTCATTTCAGAGAACAGTCCTTCTTGTTCCTGGTGACCTGTTTGTTCAGCACTGGGTTTTGTATCACCCTCTACTCTGCCTTCTATCTCAAATTCCTGACCCAGTGCAGTGTCAACTCTTTCTATGTCGCTGATCTGTGGTTCCTCACTTTCATAAACATGAAAATCCTGGTTCTTCTGCTCTGAGGCCTCAAAGTGGTTTTCTTCTGTAGGATGTTCATCTTGTATGTTGTCAGGATTTGAATTGTCCTGATTGGTGGGAAAATCATCAGTATTTTTCACCATCAACTCTGATTGGTATGTGTCACTGACTTCAGTTTGGTTCATCAAGTTATCAGAAATGATTCCAGAATTGTCTGTGGCCTCATGAATCACATTTTCAGATGAGTAATCAAGTTGAGGCATTTCTTGATTTTCTGTTGGCTCAACATCCTGTTCATGCAGTTTGTTTACAGCAAACTCAGAATAATAATCACTTTTGACTTTAGGTAAGTTGAAGATCTTATTTTGTTCCTCATTTGCGTGAAACTCTTCTTTTGGTGATGAAAATATTTCTTGTTCAACACTGCATTCGGGTTCTGTATGCTCTCTGCTGCTGTGTTTTTCTGTGGTTATCTCAGGTGTGATAGAAAACTCTGTATCTTGACTCACCAAATATTTGCCCTGTAAATTTCCATCCTGCCTGAACCAGTCTGTGTCCTCGTCTCTTTCCTTGTTTTCTCTTTCTGTTACAGAACACACATTGGGAAGTTCTTCATCTGGCATCTCCCTGAAATTTGATTGTTCGATCGTCTGTTGATCTACTGTTGAACTTGACTGTAAACCCGAACTATTGAGATTGGCGATGCCAATAAGTGTGCCATCTTGTGCATTTTCTTTAACTTGATCACTAACATCTTCAGTCTGAGCAGTGTCAAATTTGTCCGTTCCTTCCAGCAAGGTTTCCATGGATTTATCCTGCACTGCTGTCTCTATTGTTAATGTAACTTCTGATGTTTCAAGAGTTTCATTATCGCTGATATTTCCAACAACGTCCTCTGTAGGTTCATGGTCTGATTCAGCAACAGAGTCTTTGACATGCCGTCTTCCTTTATTTCTACGGCTAGACCCCAGTTTTCTTCTGTTCCCAATGGGGTTGAAGCTGGTGTCATTTTGCTGAGGTTGAAAGTCCAAAGGAACATTTATTTCTGATTGCAGGGTTTGTAAAGAAGATGCACTCTCCTTCATTTCAGAGAACAGTCCTTCTTGTTCCTGGTGACCTGTTTGTTCAGCACTGGGTTTTGTATCACCCTCTACTCTGCCTTCTATCTCAAATTCCTGACCCAGTGCAGTGTCAACTCTTTCTATGTCGCTGATTTGTGGTTCCTCACTTTCATAAACATGAAAATCCTGGTTCTTCTGCTCTGAGGCCTCAAAGTGGTTTTCTTCTGTAGGATGTTCATCTTGTATGTTGTCAGGATTTGAATTGTCCTGATTGGTGGGAAAATCATCAGTATTTTTCACCATCAACTCTGATTGGTATGTGTCACTGACTTCAGTTTGGTTCATCAAGTTATCAGAAATGATTCCAGAATTGTCTGTGGCCTCATGAATCACACTTTCAGATGAGTAATCAAGTTGAGGCATTTCTTGATTTTCTGTTGGCTCAACATCCTGTTCATGCAGTTTGTTTACAGCAAACTCAGAATAATAATCACTTTTGACTTTAGGTAAGTTGAAGATCTTATTTTGTTCCTCATTTGCGTGAAACTCTTCTTTTGGTGATGAAAATATTTCTTGTTCAACACTGCATTCGGGTTCTGTATGCTCTCTGCTGCTGTGTTTTTCTGTGGTTATCTCAGGTGTGATAGAAAACTCTGTATCTTGACTCACCAAATATTTGCCCTGTAAATTTCCATCCTGCCTGAACCAGTCTGTGTCCTCGTCTCTTTCCTTGTTTTCTCTTTCTGTTACAGAACACACATTGGGAAGTTCTTCATCTGGCATCTCCCTGAAATTTGATTGTTCGATCGTCTGTTGATCTACTGTTGAACTTGGGCTGTAAACCCGAACTATTGAGATTGGCGTGCCAACAAGAGGTGTGCCATCTTGTGCATTTCTTTAACTTGATCACTAACATCTTCCAGTCTGAGCAGTGTCAGAATTTGTCCGTTCCTTCCAACAAGGTTTCCATGGATTTATCCTGCACTGATGTCTCTGATAATGTAACTTCTGATGTTTCAAGAGTTTCATTATCGCTGATATTTCCAACAACGTCCTCTGTAGGTTCATGGTCTGATTCAGCAACAGAGTCTTTGACATGCCGTCTTCCTTTATTTCTACGGCTAGACCCCAGTTTTCTTCTGTTCCCAATGGGGTTGAAGCTGGTGTCATTTTGCTGAGGTTGAAAGTCCAAAGGAACATTTATTTCTGATTGCAGGGTTTGTAAAGAAGATGCACTCTCTTTCATTTCAGAGAACAGTCCTTCTTGTTCCTGGTGACCTGTTTGTTCAGCACTGGGTTTTGTATCACCCTCTACTCTGCCTTCTATCTCAAATTCCTGACCCAGTGCAGTGTCAACTCTTTCTATGTCGCTGATCTGTGGTTCCTCACTTTCATAAACTTGAAAATCCTGGTTCTTCTGCTCTGAGGCCTCAAAGTGGTTTTCTTCTGTAGGATGTTCATCTTGTATGTTGTCAGGATTTGAATTGTCCTGATTGGTGGGAAAATCATCAGTATTTTTCACCATCAACTCTGATTGGTATGTGTCACTGACTTCAGTTTGGTTCATCAAGTTATCAGAAATGATTCCAGAATTGTCTGTGGCCTCATGAATCACATTTTCAGATGAGTAATCAAGTTGAGGCATTTCTTGATTTTCTGTTGGCTCAACATCCTGTTCATGCAGTTTGTTTACAGCAAACTCAGAATAATAATCACTTTTGACTTTAGGTAAGTTGAAGATCTTATTTTGTTCCTCATTTGCGTGAAACTCTTCTTTTGGTGATGAAAATATTTCTTGTTCAACACTGCATTCGGGTTCTGTATGCTCTCTGCTGCTGTGTTTTTCTGTGGTTATCTCAGGTGTGATAGAAAACTCTGTATCTTGACTCACCAAATATTTGCCCTGTAAATTTCCATCCTGCCTGAACCAGTCTGTGTCCTCGTCTCTTTCCTTGTTTTCTCTTTCTGTTACAGAACACACATTGGGAAGTTCTTCATCTGGCATCTCCCTGAAATTTGATTGTTCGATCGTCTGTTGATCTACTGTTGAACTTGACTGTAAACCCGAACTATTGAGATTGGCGATGCCAATAAGTGTGCCATCTTGTGCATTTTCTTTAACTTGATCACTAACATCTTCAGTCTGAGCAGTGTCAAATTTGTCCGTTCCTTCCAGCAAGGTTTCCATGGATTTATCCTGCACTGCTGTCTCTATTGTTAATGTAACTTCTGATGTTTCAAGAGTTTCATTATCGCTGATATTTCCAACAACGTCCTCTGTAGGTTCATGGTCTGATTCAGCAACAGAGTCTTTGACATGCCGTCTTCCTTTATTTCTACGGCTAGACCCCAGTTTTCTTCTGTTCCCAATGGGGTTGAAGCTGGTGTCATTTTGCTGAGGTTGGGAGTCAAAAGGAACATTTATTTCTGATTGCAGGGTTTGTAAAGAAGATGCACTCTCCTTCATTTCAGAGAACAGTCCTTCTTGTTCCTGGTGACCTGTTTGTTCAGCACTGGGTTTTGTATCACCCTCTACTCTGCCTTCTATCTCAAATTCCTGACCCAGTGCAGTGTCAACTCTTTCTATGTCGCTGATTTGTGGTTCCTCACTTTCATAAACATGAAAATCCTGGTTCTTCTGCTCTGAGGCCTCAAAGTGGTTTTCTTCTGTAGGATGTTCATCCTGTACGTTGTCAGGATTTGAATTGTCCTGATTGGTGGGGGAATCATCAGTATTTCTCACCATTAACTCAGATTGGTATGTGTCACTGACTTCAGTTTGGTTCATCAAGTTATCAGAAATGATTTCAGAATTGTCTGTGGCCTCATGAATCACATTTTCAGATGAGTAATCAAGTTGAGGCATTTCTTGATTTTCTGTTGGCTCAACATCCTGTTCATGCAGTTTGTTTACAGCAAACTCAGAATAATTAGTAGATAGTAGTAGAGTCAAAAGGAACATTTATTTCTGACTGCGGTGTTTTCATTTCAGAGAACAGTCCTTCCTGTTCCTGTTGACATGTTTGTTCAGCACTGGGTTTTGTATCACCCTCTACTCTGCCTTCTATCTCAACTACTTGACCCAGTGCAGTGTCAACTCTCTCTATATCGCTGATCTGTGGTTTCTTGGTATCATAAACACGATAATCCTCATTTTTCCACTTTAAAGCCTCAACATTTTCCTTTTCCTGTTTGCTTTCAGGAATTGAAATGTCCTGGTTGGTGGGAGAATCATGAATATTTTCCACAATCAACTCAGATTTGTTTGTTTCACAAATTCCAGTTTGGTTCATCAGGTTTCCATACATTCTTTCTGAATTTTCTGTAGCATCATGTATCACACTTTCAGATGAGTAAGCAATTGCATGAATATCTGTTAGCTTAATCTCATTTTCATGCACTTTGTTTACAGCATCTTCTGAATGATGAGCACCTACGACTTCAGATAAATTGGAATGCTCATTTTGTTTGACTTTTGTAGGCAACTCCTCTTTTGGTGATGAAATTGTTCCTTGCCCAACACTGCATTGAATTCCGGTATTTTCTGTAGTTCTCTCCGGTGTGGTAGAAAAGAGCAATTCTGTGTTGTCGTCCATTTCCTTGCCATGTGCACTTTCTTTGACTTCCTCACTGTGAAAGCGGTCAGATTTGTCAATTCCTTCCTGCATGGGTTTCACTGATTTACAAGACTCAGATATCACTTCAGAGTCCGTTTCATTTTCATCTTGGTCTGCTTGCAGATTTTCACTTTTGGAACCAAAACTCTCCAGGCCAGCCTCTGAACAGTTTGTTGTAGTCTCGTTCTGAACCTCAGAATAATAATCAGATGAAGTGTCTGCCTGCCTCTCAGCTTGTATAGGGAGTCCGCTGGTCATATGCTCAACTTCCTCTCTAGGTTCATGGTATGATTGAGTCACCGAGTCCTTCACACGCTGTTCTTTATTCCTTCGACTAGAACCCAATTTCCTTCTGTTACCCAAGAATTCAGGTGAAGGTGGATGTTGGGTTTCAGAATTTGAATTGTCAAAATTAGCCAATACATTTAATGATTCAGTATTTTCTTCTGGTATGTGGCATTCAGCTACAACGGTACTGCCCATTACATGGGAGTCATCAGTCTTAGACATTTCATTTTGTTTTGCTACCCGGCGACGTGAACCAAGCCTTTTTTTCTTTGCACTTTGAGCAGACATGTCTTCTTATCTTCTCTCTTAAAGCCTGAGACAGTCATGCAATGTATTAGCAAACACATTTATATCTATTGCCCATCAACATCAACTGAGTTTTAACTATGCAATATAGTAAACAGTAGTAATTTCTGTCTCTATTACCTAGTCAAACATTCACAACAATTTTGTTCTCCGGCATATAAAAACATTGAAATTGCATGCATAGATTTTTGGTATTTAAAATTACTACCCTACCACTAACTGTTCAGTCAGTTCCTTTAAAAACATCTTAACAGTTTGTTAATTAGTATTAGTTCTACATTAGTAAATACATTTGGTTGAAGTAACAAATTAATTTGACAAGATTTCAAGCCATCTCTGTAATAGTTACAACGCCACATGCACTTACCACCCAAACCGGTCGTCTCACATCATGAGCTGCTTTGCAGTGTCAGGGCATCCGCCTTTGCTTAATGGAAAATACATTTCACACAAGGGAGGAAGTGTTCCTTTACTGCAACCATAACCGAGAACTTCCTGTGTGGGTTGCACGGGCAGGCTTGATGAGGCAACAATATGCAGTACTTCCTGAACTGAATAACACTTTAAGTTCCGTATATTTAAATTACAAAATGGCTATTGATCGGCTTAGGATTCATTTTTACACAGAATTCATCTTGTTGGTTTATACAACCATCTAAAAACACAAACAAGCAAGATAGTCACCTTGGAAAACCATTTATTGAACAAGTTGTTTATCTGCAGCACAAATTGTCAGCTCAGAGAGTCAAGCAAAGTTGAATGAGTAAATGCCTTTTTTTTTTGCAAAAGTGGCATCGGTACAACACAGAATTAAAGATGTTTTTGGCTTAAAGGATAGCCTGCGAATAACAGTGCCAGAATTTAACAACATTTGTTGCCAGTCTGATTTCCATTACTGGTATAAAGTATGCTCCTACTGGTGCATCTCACATGAACCCATTGCCAGTAATTTAAGAGTCAACCAAGAATTTAAAAAAGCAAAGAACAAATAAAAACATTACATGAGCTTTAATTCAACAGTTAAAAAAAACAGGATGGTAATGTAAAACTAAATCCAGTATTCCATTTCAAAACATGCAGGGTAAGATAGAATTTGCTTTAGGAGAAAAAGACTAGTCCTTTGTTGTTAATTCAACAGACTGCCAATACACAATATGCAACTTGACCAACCCAGGAGAAAAGAAAAACATGACTATAAAAATTAGTATTTTCCCCCAACCATAGCAAGATCCGCAGATGAATGATCGTTTGAGGTCCTCATTTTCGGTCGTTAGACCGGGAACGACTGTAAAACAAACAAACAAATCAATAAGTGCAAAATAACTGACATCAAAAACACTCCAGCCATCTTGGAGTACAGTATGATAACCAATATTACTTAAACTTGCCTCCTTGATCGCGAGATGGATCTTGGGCACTTCTTGTCTCTGGAGAGAGAACGTTGTCTGCCTCTGTCTCTTGAAAGAGACCTGGTGAACCACACCAAAAAACAATTCACATGAATTTTACGATTATTTATCGACGAACACCGTATAAATAAAAACAGTTGTTACAAGCTTACCTGCTGCGACTGCGGCTCCTCCTCCTATAGCGCAAGTCAAGTAAAAAACGAAGCAAAAAAATAAAATTAGGAAAGAATTTTGCCCTTCTATTACTAATGAAACCTTTGGTATTCTTGATCCTTAGAGACATGGATTACACGTGGAAACCTGGTTACACGTAGTGTCTGTTAACAGAAGGACCATCTGCATCCATGAACTGCATCAAGATCAATTAATTTAAAGGACACTGTCCAATGAGCACCAATTGTGGAGCCAGATTTCAGAATATAGAACAAAATCAGGGGTCGACATTAAGGCTTGCCTTGGACACAACTACACCAAGTTAAATTATGACTAATGTGATCTACAGAGAGTCCATGATAAAAGTACATTTTTCTACACAGTGGACCTGATCAGAAAGACACTTTGATTGCACTTACTTTCAGTTCAAAGAAACTTGGATACAAGACATATTGTGAACCACTGAATTGTGACTGTAGCATCAAAACCACAAGTAACCTACATGTGTTGGCTCTGATTGCTGCAAAACAACTTTAAAAACAGACATTTTCAATACGTTTAATTAAGCACTAGGTGAAAAGATAATGGAAGAGGGGACAAACATTAAATCTATTATAATAAAACACTTACAATAGTTAACACTCAAGATGGCTTAATGTCGAACCTTGAAAATGCAATCGGTAGCCCAATTAGGCGGTGAACATCTAATAAATGAAGTTCATTTTTGCAAATAAAAATAGAAGATGGCAAAGTTCCTTGACCACAACTTTGATCTGTAGATTTGTGCAGCTCTGCACTTGCTCTGAAATACTTAACTGCTGAGCGAAAACTGTCAAGCACCCTTGAAAGCTAGATTAAGCATAAAAACTACAAAGAGCAGGATAAAAGCAACTTACTATTTTGGGGGATTTGGACAAGATAGATATGACGCAAGGAAGCCAGACTGATGGTGAGGGAAGTCGAATTGCAGAGAGGATTTGCCACATGATGCAAATGTTGGCGATATGAAGTTGCTCGGTGGCTGGTTGGAAGGGGTAGATGTAGATTTTCCCTGCCTTTTTGGGGGGGATGGGATGTAAGCCAAGGGCTGTTCCCGTTGATACAGTAGTTGTGTGGAGAATAGAGTAAAGACGCTGATTGGTTGATAATGTGAAGTGGGCCGCTGTCGATTGGATTAAGGTTGGAGGAAGAGGAGGAGGCTGTTGCGAACTGCATGCTCAGGAACCAAAAGGTTGGTGGAACCTGACGACTGGCGGTGCGCCTTGGTCATTTGACAACACCAGCCAAGCTGGTGGCTGGGGCTCCCTGGTCAGCAGTCACATGATGCTGAAAGAAGACTAGTTGACTGACTCAGATGGTGAGAAGCGTGGTGGTGACTCTGCAACGGGGTTCAGTTTTATTAATAGATGGCAACTGAACTCAGAAAGAAAACAAAATGTACACCTGCAGAATGTAATTCTAGAAATTACCTATAAAAATGTTGGATGGATTATGAAGTGCAAACTGTGGCTCTTAAGATGTCCCCATAAAGCAATACTCTAGTAGAGCTTGGTCTATCATAAGAGATCATAAATAGTAATGTGCTGACATAAGCTGTCAAATTTATCAAAGATTAAAAAATACCATTGGAAACAATGAAGAAAGGTTGTTTTTTTTTAAGTGTCACTCTGGTTATTGTAGATTTTTAAAAACACAAAAGTGAGTGACATCAATAAATCAAATCCTGAAGTAGCCGGATTCACAGATTATTGATGAACTCATTTTTATAATGTGTACAAATAATAATTTGTTGATTTACACCATGTAAGAGTGATACTTCAATTTAGACTATAGCTATGAGAAACTTTCTCTTACTTCATTTTGGCTTTAAATTTTACTAAGCTAATTTAAAGCAACAAGAGAATATTGTCACTGTGGCAGGTTGTTAGATTTAAACAGCTTTGCCAAAATAGCTAATATTTTGATGGAGTAAAAAAAATAATGCTTACTGTGTGTGGGGAATATAAATATACTTTGTCATTTGTGCTGAAAAACAATTTTTGAAAAAACAGTGCAAACGAGACTGTAAATAAAAACAGTAAAAATAATAGTTCAGTAGGAAATACATACCTGCGTCTGACAGGAGGACTACGTCGCCTTAAATCGTCACGAGGCCGTCTACCCCAGGATGGAGGATGGCCACGGCTCCTTGAGCGCTTTTCCCCATTGGATAACTCGACACGCACCCGACAGCCACACATGTGTCTAAACAAAAGTCATCACATTAGTGGGAAAGCGCAAATCATGCACTACAAAAGGAACTGTAGTGCCAGTAGGGACAGTTACCTTCCATCCAGTTCTTTCACAGCATCGTTTGCATCTCTGGGATCTTCAAACTCTACAAAAGCGAAGCCTGGGGGATTCCTGGCAACCCAAACACTTCTTAAAGGACCATAGTACCCAAAAGCACTTTCCAACTCAGTCTTGTTTCCATTGTTTCCTAGATTCCCAACATAAACCTTGCAGTCAAGGGGGAATTGGTCACTTTGACCTAAAAGAAAGGGAAATATAAACATGGAGGGATATGTTGAATGGTGCGTCGTGATAACTTACTACAATACTTAGTTATAACTGTTTGGAATGAACACAATTAACTGGAGGAAGTCCATCTGACTACAGCATTTATTGCAGTAGTGTTCAGTTCATGGAGCAAAGCACTACTTTCCAGTAAAAACAAACTGCTAAATTACCAAACCAACTCTTTTTACTCTTGCATGATACTAGTCTTGAATTTGTTGGATATCACACTGATTTTTTTTTACTTAGTGGGACTCAACCAGGGTGGAAATTGGCAACTGCCACCAGCCAAATGTTGGTGAAATTTAAAGTGGTGGTAAAATTCAGACACAAAAGGATTTAGTATCAAGTGGCTGGTTATTTTGACCATGTATCTATCAGTGGCTGGCAAATGATCAATTCTTAAAACAATTTCCCACCCTGGCCACTATCTGCCAACACTGCTGTAATTAGAATAATGCCCCAGATGCAGTGGATTCCACCAGTAGTGCAGGGTCCCCAGGGTCTTATTTAAAACAGAAAACACCATAGATAGACCTAGATTTGAGCAGGTAATGTTCAAGTATGTCAAGATCCAGGTGGTTTATCACCTCAGCTAAACGCCATGTAGTGTTTAGAGTTTATGTTAACGTTAAGTAAAAAGTCGTTATAACTTACTCATTTCACCAGATTAAAATCTCTTCTTATTAGAGTCCTACAATCAGGTGTGCCTGAAAGGAAAGACAATCAGAAGTTATTAGAGCCACATACCTGTAAAATAAATGTCAACAAATCAATACATTTCCATATAATCTCGGTGACGGTGTTTCACTCGCGTCCTGCATCGACACCTCGCTCGAAGGGGGTTGGGAAAAAAAGCGGTCTCTTCAAAAAATATCATTTCTGTTCGACGTGCCATTGAAATTCAAACAGAAACATTAAACAATTATGTAAACTGTCTAACTGAAGTAACGACCGACATAAAGCCGACTATATTGTTGGTTGCATGTTCAAAATCTCACGTTGACTGCACATTACCACGCTAACGCTAGCTAGCTAACCAGAAGTATCAGGACTTCGTTAGCTTGTGCGTCACAACGTAGCCGGTAACCGGGACTCTCGTTTAATGGTCTCGGTTGGTTTATAACGCAGATTTGCCAAACTGACATATTCACTAACGAACACAAACCTGATGCGTTAGTGTCCAACTTAGTTAACGCGAACAGTTACCAAGTATTCAGGATTCCCAACCCCCGCGGACGTTAGTGCTAGCTTTGTTAGCAGCGATCATTAGCATTAGCTTTAGCTTTAGCACATTTAGGACAACCGCGACGACGGTAAGAAATAAATTAAAGATCTGAGCCCACGAGCACATTAACCGACCTCACGTGGTAAAAACATAGAAGGAAACCCGCAGATCGATGAATTTAAAACATGTATCTCACCCTCTTTTGTATCTGCAGTTCGATAAAAATGTTAGCAGCAGACAACACGCCGTCCGGTTCAACTGCTAGCTTAACTCATTGTGTCCACAGACACCACCCAGACCAGATATAGACGCGCGCTACTTCCGGTTTGTGAGCGACGGAGGAACTGAAGGGGAAATAAAATATACCAGAGCTATGGTTAGGGATATTACAGTTGTAGGGATAGGAAATAAATATAGCTTAAATATTGCTTAAATATTGCTTAAATATTGCTTAAATATATCTTAAATATAACTTAAATATATCTTAAATATATAGCTTAAATACAGCTTATATATATTTGAAATATAGCTTATATAGCTCGAATATAGCTTATATATAGCTTATATGTAGCAAATATAGCTCATATAAAGCTTAAATATAGCTTAAATATATATCTTAAATATAGCTGGAATATATCTTATATATAGCTTTTATATAGCTTATATATATCTTATATATTGCTTAAATATCGCTTAAATATAGCAAATACATAGCTTAAATATAGCTTTAATATATCTTATATATATCTTAAATACAGCTTATATATATCTTAAATATATCTTATATATAGCTTAAATATTGCTTATATATAGCATAAATATAGAGGCAGCATGGGCAGCAGTGGGGTCAGTAGGAGGATGTCAGAAAGCAAACAGACTATTTAATAAGTCTGGCTACAATAGAAGAGGACAACAGTGGATGTCTATCACCAGTAGTGGGAGCAGTAACCCAAAACAAAGGGTACCATCTGCCGGAAGATCCCAGAGAAGAAGAAGGATATCCGGTTTGTGAGCAGGGGATGATAAAGTTGTCCGTCTCCGCCGGGGAAAGTTCAAATGAAACGAGGAGGACATGCCAGACTTTTGTTCCGTCGTCGGATGCTATAGTGAAAGAAGTGCCAAAACCAAGCAGCAGGACATAACCTTTCACAGGTGAGAATTTATCCTACAATAACTACCCGTGACGAACGTGTTGATTTGTTACATCGCAGGAAATAGGAAATAAAATAATCTCTGACGCACACGAGAGGATTTTGAAATAGTAACCGATTTTAATATGGATTAGGGATGACAGAGGGGGTATGCAGACATGTTTAGTCGTTGTGAAGATGAGCTTAATTTTTAGCAAGGCACGTTGGTAAACGGGAGCATAGTTTTGTTGTTGTTGTTGTTGGTGTTGGTGTTTTACCCAAAACCTTATTTAACAATACACGCCAGGCTTAAACAAGTAACACAATACAGAACAGGAGCTGATAACATTATGTATGTATGGACACACACACACACACACACACACACACACACACACACACACACACACACACACACACACACACACACACACACACATGTGATCACAATAGAATAAAGCAATGCAATGAGAGACAGATACATATTCTTATGAATTAAAAATGTGATTGTACAATGTGCAACATCTGATTGGCTTCCCAGTCAGCTGGTTCTCATTCTGTTCAATATTCCAAAAAAATGGGATTATACCTGTAAACTTTTAACATTACAGAATATGTGGGCAGATAATCTGTGCATACCAGCCTCGAATCGGGGACAACCCCACGATTGTCTGGAGGGTCCAATCAGGCCCCAAATATGCCCAATTATTCAGCGTTAGGGACTGTGCTTAAGTTAGTTTAAGTTAGGCTCATGTTAGGTCTAAGAAAAGGCCTCCATCAGTAACATTATATTTAGCAATTAGTCCTAAATTGTTTGTTCACAACAGTTTTGTGGTGATACAATGTGCCAGAATTGAAGCAGAAAAAGTGTTTTCAAATTGTGTGTGTGTGTGTGTGTGTGTGTGTGTGTGTGTGTGTGTGTGTGTGTGTGTGTGTGTGTGTGTGTGTGTGTGTGTGTGTGTGTGTGTGTGTGTGTGTGTGTGTGTGTGTGTGTGTGTAGGTTCCCAAAAGATACGGTTAAAAGAGAGACATGGACATTAGCACTGAGGAGAGAGGACTTTGAGCCAAATGACCGCTCTGTTATTTGCAGCCGTCATTTCAAGTCGAAGGACTTCGACAAAACTGGACAGACGACTCGTTTAAAGGAAGGAGCCATCCCGTTCTATCCTTACCACCTTTACAAAGTGAGTTTCATTGTCAAATTGCTTCCGCTAGCTTTGTATCTAGTGAAACCCACCAGGCAAGGTGGATTTCATAGGATACACAAGTTAGCCGGGTCTTACCATATAGTTTATTGTGTTGTTGAAATAATGAACGGTTTGACTTGCATTTAACTGTATGCAATGGCTAAAATGTTAGCTAGCTATCATTTGGGTTATTCTGGTGTGTCCCTTTTTATTATAGACAGCTAGCAGCCAACAGTGATATCTTGATGATTGTTGTACCGTTTAATCAAAATCTTATCTTTACAGATTACTGAAAACTCAAGTAGGGATTCTAAAGACTGCTTCACCAAGTCCATACGAGGAGTCAAAAAGCAGAAGCAGAAGCAGAAGCAGAAGCAGAAGGAGGGGACTGTGTCAACCTTGTTTGTGAGGTCCACCGAGTCTGGCAGGAGGAAAGCGATTCGCTCAAGGTATACAGGGTTTACCAGCGGATTGCAAACAACTTGCTGGTGCAAAACCGCCACCTACTGTACAGGAGTGTGTAACATCATATAATGTCATTGAATTTATTATATTCTGCTCACCAACACTGTCACTGAGTCAGTGATACCTGCCAGACAAATAACAATAATCACGACAATAATGTTCATGCTGCTACAGCACCTGCCAAGGTTGCAGGTGACCTGAATTGTTTACCTGCCACATCCAACATTTTACTTGCAAATTGAATTCTCTGATCAAATGCTGAACCCTATTGTCTAATTTAACCAAAGTCCTGTTTCTGTTTTCCAGTCATGCAGATGATGTTTCCTGTGGCGAGGATGCACCTGAAAAGGACTCAGGCTCCAAATCAAGGTAATCCTAACTGTCATGTTTGCAGAGTAGTAACGGTTCTGTTCTTCTAGGAAGCTATCAGCTACTACTCAAATGGCCGCATAAAACATCTTTCCATCTTCACTCTGCACTTTCAGAATAGTAGAGACAAGTTTGCCGCATGCAGATCATGATTACAACCAAAGACCCCTGCCAATGGAGGAGCAGCTTCAAGAGGCCCGAAAGACCATTGCATGCCAAGAAGAAGAGCTTGTGAAACTAAGAAAGAACCGATTCTTTCTTGAACGATTCCAATGTGATGACGGGCTAATTATGTTCTACACAGGGTTTAGAGATTATATAACTCTCATGGCTGTTTTTATGGCTTTGCAACCTACAGCTGAAAGCATGTTAGGATGGGGTCAAGATCAACAAATGATGAGAAAGGGATTTAAAGAGCAAAGCCTACCTCTCACAGACCAGTTTTTTCTCTTTCTGTGCCATTTGAGGCAGGGCTTTTTAGTACAGGACCTTGCTACTCGTTTCAATGTATCACAGGAAATTGTCAGCAGAATTTGCATCACTTGGACAAACTTTCTCTATTACATGTTGGGATCTATCCTTGTTTGGCCTTCACGAAAAAAAGTAAATGAACTTATGCCTCTTTCTTTCAAAAATACTTTCCCATGTACAAGAGTGATATTAGATTGTACAGAATTGCATTTAAAAAGAGCCACTTCAAAAGTACTAAATTCAGAAACCTACCCCCATTACAAAGGAACAGTCACACTTAAGTCCTTAGTGGGCATAAGCCCATATGGTGGACTAACTTTTGTCAGTGACTTGTATATAGGGTCAATATCAGACAAAGAAATCACACAGTCGTCTGGGATTCTCTCTTTGTTAGAGGAAGGGGACAAGGTAATGGCAGACAAAGACTTCCTTATTGGTGACCTGTTGTCTCCCATAAATGTCAGTCTTGTAATACCAGCATTCTCAAAGTCTAATAGACAGCTTACCCCAGAGGAGGAGTTGCAGACACAAGACATTGCTCGCCTTATGATTCATGTTGAACGGGCCATTAGAAGAATTAAAGAGTACCACATTTTTGATAGAACGTTATCTGTGACCACTTTGGGATCTATAAACCAAGTCTGGAAGGTGTGTGCCCTCCTCACCACTTTTCAAGGACCATTATTCTGAACCGTAATGTACACAAAACTGACTTGACTTCTCTACATGCATTTGCTATTGCAGTGCAATGTTTATTTCTTGTGACCTTGTTCCGGCAGTTACAGGCTACCAAAATACTTTTACATTTTTCTTTTTGTCATCTGCCAAATGTATATTTGTAAATAAACCTGCAACTTGAGAAAAGTTAAGATCTGCCTCTGTTATTTAAGTAAAAAAAACTTCCTTGGCTGAAACAAATCAGAAATAAAGTATATTTGAGAAAGTACAAACCATCTTTTATATGGCGGGCACCCAATAATAAATTGTCATCTAGATCTTGCGTGAGGTAAGGAAAATGTACATGAATGTCTTTATCTATTTCCAAGAGGCCATGAAGGCAATCCCCCAGATAGGTCAATCACTCTTATGTCTGGGGTTGTGCCTGAGTGGTGAACATTGAGGATTGATTCTTTTTTTTTTTTATTCCTCTGTAAATTGACAACAATGCTATCAAAGTCCCATTTTGGTCAGGATGGAGACACTGGGTGAAAGACTGACAGGAATGGACGGTTCTGAGGGGGTTATAAGCAGAGCGAGAAGTTTTAAGTGATTCACAAGTTGCCGCCTACATGCCTGTTGTGTAGGAGGAACTATGTAGAATAATTAATCAAAACGTCACAATTGCTGTGTACATAAGCATGGAGGTTTCAGTGAAAGTTTACATTTTGTGCTGGTTGCACAGAAAAAAAAGAAAAAAAAAGCTTTTAGTTGGACACCTTACACCTGAGCATATAAAACTGTCCTGGATGTGATGCCAAAGGGTTGGTCTTTAAGTGTGTGTTTACCCCAGGAGAAGAAAAAAAAACAACTTCCTGTCAGGCAACGAGAGAGAGAGAGAGAGAGAGAGAGAGAGAGAGAGAGAGAGAGAGAGAGAGAGAGAGAGAGAGAGAGAGAATCTGACATCTGTACCTTTTTACGGTATCTACTGAAATAACCTAGTGTCAAGTAGTATTGAAATATCTCCATTCAAACGATACCTACAATCAAGCCTTTTTGTGCCCATTTCTTGAAAAAAATAAAAAGTAATGTTGCTTGTATCCAATCCCAGCAAATGATCTTCAATATAATGCAATGTGATTACCACATTAACAACCCATACAAAGTGATTGCCTGCCTGCATACGTCTTTGAACACAGGGGTTTCTTCAGTGGGCGGCTAGCACCTAATGTGCTAACAGAGCTAACAACAGCAACAGTGCTCACAGAGGGCATTACTGCAACTACTGCGATAACGTGGTCCCGCCATTCTGGGTTGCAGGACGGCATTTGCAGCGGTAGCCGCTGTGCAATTTAGCAGTGATGAGCAATCCAGTGGGACACAAACAATTTACATTCATATCATGGGTATCGAATGCAGCACTTTCTTGGTATTGATATCACTTTAAGGGTATTGGTATTGATACTGCATTTCTTTTAAACGATACCGAGCCCCAGTTGGCAGACAGACTTACATGTAAATACACTGTGTTAATATTGTAAATGCACCCCTTTTGTTTGCTGTGATGAGCACTGAAATGTAAATGGTTGACTAAGTGCACACATTCTTTTGGCGAATAAAGTCTTACTTTCATCAACTAGATGGTGTGATCACATCCTTACAAACTGCAAAAACTCGGGATTCAGATCCTCTACTTAAGTAAAATACTAATACTACACGTTGAAAATTCTCCACTACATGTACACGTTCTGCATCAAAACCTTGCAAGAGTGAAAGTATGTAAGTAGCTGAGTAGTTGATGTACTTAGTTACTTATAGTCACCACTGCTGTGTATGGGAATGAAACACGCCTTTCACAACAGAGTAACAGTGCTGTATGAGATAGAGCAGCCGCCACTCAAACTCATGTAAGTGTCTCTTGTAAGTGTTCACGATGCCTAAATCTCCTAATCTCATTGGCAAATGTTGGCACTTCATGTAAATAGTTGTAAATACGCCTCTTTTGTGTGCTTTGTTGAGCACTGCATGTAAATAGTTAACTGAGTTCACCTTTTTGTTGCCTGTGATGGGCACTTTGTGTCAATAGTTGGATGCCCTTTTGTTTGCTTTGATGGGCACAGTCATTCTTTATAAACCAGGCCTTTTGCAAGATCAATGACAATTTGCATGTCTAATTTGACATGCAAATAAGGCCCCTGTCTGCAATCACAAAAACCTTTGAGCAGTTATCACATAAAAATAATTAGTGTCTAGATATACTGACTCCAATTAATAGTTTGTTGTGAAATACTCTCCAATATCCCTCTTTCTGTCCCATAAGAAACATTTCTATCGGTTTTTATATATCCCCCTATTATTTATATTAAACATACCTATTTAAGAGTACGTAGGACATATTTTGCGTTTGTAATATACGGCATGGTCAAATGTTAAACAGACTTACATATCTTTTTTTTTAACAATGAAACCCTACTTGAGTAATGTTCAAGCACAGACAGTTTATATTGCTGCTGTATGAACATCTCTCATTACCGTTACATTGCAGTCATTTATTTTACAAAGACATTTCCACTTCCCTTTCAACCCTCCAAAAGCATGTTTAACAACACAACAAGCGCAACTTGTTTTTTCAGTTCTTGACAGTCAGTGTCAGGATAGGGTTTCTCTGCAGTGACTTCCCAAAAATGAAATATACCTGCATCAGTACCACAGATGTTTCTAATTCTGCCAGAGAAGAATTAGTAGTACTGGCCCAATTTTCTGGGCACATTGGTGTCACGTTCCCGTCCAGGTTGTCCAACATTTATGTCCCAGAAAATCCCTTTACCATCTACAACAGCTTGTAAAATTATGTGTGTCAACCTTTTCTGTTGTAGGAATCTGATACTATGGATGTTCGAGTATAGGGATGTGAGAAACGTCTATAGCACCCACACACTGAGGAATTCCAAATCTGTCCTCAAGATAATCTGACATCTCAGCCAGTTTTGCCTTGTTGGGTGCTTGAATTAATATAGGCCTATGGTGTGACATCACAGCCTTACAAACTGTACAAAGACTCACAGCAAACGGGTTTCACACTGTCCTGTCGATAGTTGAAGCCAGTTTGTACAGTGCAATGATGTGTTCTGATGCTGCAGTGCAAGCTTCAGGGTTGCACAGATGTATTTCTGCAATTTTGCACTATGTTCTCCCACTGAGTTGCAGGTAGGCCCACACCTTTGATGTCCCGTTTATTAAGTAATGCATGATCTGAAGAATAACAAAAGAAAAAGGTACACATTAGTAGACAACATATTTGAGCTTCCATCTCATTAAATTTAATGCTTTGTAATTCAAGTTTTACATTTTAACACTGTCATACCAACTTTGTAAGAATACAGACATACATAATCTAATGTTCCACAATTTGACATTTTCTTGTTGGGTGCGCTGTTTCTGGTGCTTACTACAAAACTTTCTCTGTAGGGTTCCAATTTCTTTAATGTATCTATTTTATCCTGCATGTTCCAGTTCAAATCATACAATGATATTCACTTCGACATTGACAATTTTTTTACATTTGTTTTTTACTTTTTTATTTTAAAGGCATTTGTCATGCTCCTTGACCCTGATGATTGCAGAGCCACTGTGTGTACATATACCGCTATAGACAAGTTCATTTGGAGCTCCTCTTTAATTCCTTTAGGACCTCAGGAAGGAGCTGATGTTTATGTGCACAATGCTATTCAGAGAAAATGCTTACATTTTAAATTTGGTTAAAAAACAAGAACACATGAATGACTTATCTTTAGTATAAATTCCAGGAGAATGGAACAACAACCCGATTGTGGTTCACTTCAGGAGAGTTTTCCACCATCTCATGGTCGGCTAGGCCATTTCTCAGCAGGCAACATCAGAGCTCATGATGACACTGTGTCTTTGTCAGTTGTGGACATGTCATCTATAGTGCCAGCTAAAGATGCATCCTCTTCATTTGAGAATGTCGCTAGTGTGTGTTGGACAACAGCTACCTGCCCACTAGCTGTGGATGCCAAACCGATAATGCTCTGGTTTGTTTTGCCGGTTATGAAGCAGATTTCATGTGATGTATGCCGTAACAGTTTGGCTTGTGAGGCTGCCACTGTACCAGCATGATTTCGTAATAGCTAGTCACCTGCTAACATTTAAAACAATGAAAGCCTGATGATTGGTTGTAGCAGTAATGTTTGGACTGGATTTAATACATATTTTTTTGTCCTCAGTAAAGTTAAAGACATTTTAATTAATTCACAAATTTAGACTTGATGTTTCCCTGTTATGTCCTTTCTGCAAAAAGGAGGCTCAATTATTTTACTTATTCTAGTAACTTTTGGTTTCAAACTTTCTTAATAATCTGGGAGACTTATAATGTCATGTGTTTGATTAGTTAATGTTAAGGTATTTCCCCCCAATACTCCCGCTACTGACGTATTGTAATATTTAAAGTATTGTAATATTACTGAGGAAAAATCTTTTTCCGAGGCTGGTGAAGGCCCGGCCCGCCCTACTCAGCCTCTGATTGGCTAGTACTCGTTGCCTTCGTTGGTTGGATTGGTTAGGTTTTAGCGTTTATGGGTGAGGTGGAGCCTTTCTTCTTCTTTGTGTGTTGGCAGATTGCAAACCAATGTTCAATGCACATGCCACCATCTACTGGACTGGAGTGGACACACTCAATACACTAAAGTGTATCATACCTAAAACATAAACTTTTAACCAGACATTCTTTGAGAAATTGTTTCAACAACTGTGTTTTCTTCGTAATGCGTTCACAACACCTATACTCAACATTTATTTAAGAGACAAATAGTGAAATTTTCTTGCTAAAATAGTGAATCAACAACCCACTGTTGAAGTTATAGGACAAAAAAATTAAATAAACTACACTATTTTACATACTGTAGAGAAAGCCTATGTGGTCTACTCATGCAGGGACTGTAATAAGCATTCAACCAACACCATCTCAGTCCTCATCTAAGTGAGACACTTTGCAAATGTTCTCCTATTACCATCACCATAACCATCCACTACACTGTGGATAAATAGATAAAAAGATAGAGTAGGCTATTTTTTTAAACCCAATGGGAAATTGCTGTGTTACTGCAGCTAAGTCACATAAATCACAAAACAGAAGAGATGAAAGCAAAATACAATAAAAACCATATCTCATTCAATCAATTAGAGAGAGAGCTTTAGTGTTATACTGTATGTGTATTGAATACACACCGTACAATGATGGCACAGTAACACACTTCACTTACTGCAATAATGCAATATTACAATGTGTTATAACTGTAGAGACACATTTTGTTTACTTGTGCCATCCTCTACATTTGACTATTTTCTCTGTCCTCTCATTGATGACATTCATTTCATATACCTTGCTTTTGCTAAAGAAAAAAAATATTTCATGCTACTTGATACTCAAATATTGTCTTTTCTTATCCACTGCATTTGACAGCTATAGATGGAAATTCAATCTTTACATTAAAAACATATCCGTTCATACAATGAATTGTTTAAGACTAAACCGGTGGTTCCTTTTTGGCTTGGGACCCTTTACAAGAAAACAGTGTCTAGTTGGGGCCCTTTGTCATGTTTAAGATGTTTTTGGCATGTTAGTGTACCAAAAAAAGAGATTTTCCATATCGACTTCTCACATTGTTTCATTTGAAATAACCAAAGATGTAAATTGCTTCAATATTTCCAATCCAAATGTATGTAAACATTTTGTTTTTTCTTCTTTCCTACCACATTAATCATCTCACCAGCCCCCAGATTTATCTTGTGACCCTTTGTGAGGGACTTGAACTCTGGTTTGGTAACCTCTCGATTAAACTACCTCACCTATAAAGTCTTTAAAACTAGTTCCACCCTCAGTATTAATAATGTTGTTTATTATATCAATCATAAGAGGCTGATTTTCTGCAAAATAAGTATTATTTGTAATACTTCAAGTGAATTTAACTTATAAAACGTCTGTATTTACATAATTTAAATGCAGGACTTTTTACATTTCTGTTTTGAGGCTTTTCATCAATTAATGTATTGGAGTACTTTTTCCACCAGTCATTAGAGGAATAAGAACATTGCTAAGTTTCAAGAAGTTTTAATTGTTGATATTTGACTGCAAATAAGCAATCACTATCACTGTGTACAAGAAACAATCCATAGCCTATAGGGAGCCTGAGGAAATTGTTCCATCAAATTTATCGCTGCACAGATGCAGACAGTACATAATTTAGCTGTTAGTCTCATGCTGACAGGAAACCAACTTTATTCATGCAGTTACTGCTTGCCATGTAGTGATTACTGTGCAGGGAACATAAGTAAATCAACAGAGCACGACGGTTATTGCTCAACAGGAAAAAACACCACAAACGACCACTTGTAAGTGTTCAGATGGGTGGTTAAATACTGTTCGTACATTTCCTGTATCGAGACACATTTAAGAAGTAAGGGAAGTGGTGTGAGTAACAGAAGTCTTTTTGACCCTGAACCTCTCACTCCTCACATTGTAAAAAGAAACATAAAACAACAGATGATTTCTTTCTTTAATCCATGCCTGAAGTGGAAATCTGCATATAGTTGTAGTTGATATTGAATCGTATGTTTAATTTAATTTGGTTAATTATCATATTATGCTACTGCACTAGCCCTAAATGTAGTCTTTAAAAAAAATATTTTTAAGTCACTAGTGCTGCGGTTGACTTTGTTTTGAAGGATCCTATTGTGTAAACCAAACACATCATGTGTCTTGTTTGTAATATATTTTTTGGAGCTTTTTTGCCTTCATTTGATAGAGGACAGTGTATAAATCGGGGAGAAAGAAGGGGTTATGAATGACATGTAACAAAGGTACCAACTAAGGCCGGAATCGAACAACACAACAGATGTTGTGGGTAAATAACATGTGCTGTAATCATTTGCCTACCACGGTGCTCCTTGTCTGAGGTAATTACGATATCACTCTTTAATATGTTTGGATAGGGCTCTAACTGCCATTGTGACCAGTCAAATTAGTAATTAAGCCATCACTCTTTGTCTGAAGCTTTATTTATTAGTTGTCTGACATGACAGACAACTATATTAATGTGTACTACTTCTATGTGACTGATCATTTAATGAAGAATAATAACACCTTAGCACAGGTTTGGTGAAAGGGCTGCAGCATGAAGGAAAGAGTTCTTTGCAGCAGTTTCAAGTTTAGCCCTTGTGTTTTGGTGACATTAGCTTTACTTCCTCAATGTTTAGGGTCTACAAACCCCACTGCTGCATGTGTAAAAATTTAAATAACTTAAAAATAAATTTTATTCCTTCATATTTTTTCTTTTGTTCTGACCCCATTGATCTGAACTATGTAGAAAATTATTGAAGTGGCAATTTCCTCTTTGCCACAAACTGTTTACATATTGGATGAAAGGGACAAAATCCATACATTAACATAAGGCATTGTTTCACACCAAATAGGGAAATAAGTCATAATGTTCAGTTTTTGTTTTAACTGTTTTGCATTATACTAGTATTATACTTATACTTTTACCATATTTATACTTATTTTACCATATATTTTACAACCAGAGACTCCAAACAGAGTAATTTGTGTCTGTGTCATTTTACTGTTGCATACTTTTGAAATATTTCATCTGTTCAATGAAAGCTATTCTGACAAAGTTAGTTAAAGTCATTAAGTGTCCAGGTGATAAAACATTTTTAAGAATGCTTTCTGCGTTGTTGAAAGGGATCTCCAAACAGAGCATTCGGATTGAGTTTCTTAAAAATAACATTTATTTATGACCAGAGTACAAACTGATAAAATGACCAAACAAAAGGAGTCACATATCTGGCAGTCTTGACACTCTTTTGTTCCCCTCGGGCATGAGAGTAATTCAGTGCAGTGGCTACTGAATAAACAAACTTCCACAATAGTGAGGAGGAAAAATGGATACAAAGGGAAATTATATTTTTAAATGAATACAGGTAATTTGTATTTCTAAAACTCTCCTCAGCCAACCTTTTGACTGTTCCAAATGTATATGTATGGCTCCACCACAGTCAGTGGAATTTAACAAAGTAAATTCATTCAAATACAATTTTTCTGCAACATTACGATGCTTCTTACACTTAATAATCCAATACGTTAATATTAATGTACTGTAACACTGCCAGGGGTCATTCTGTTGCATAATAAATACTTTATTAAGTATTTTGACACTGTTGTATTGTAACTTTAACTTAAGTAGAATATGTGAATACTTCTGTCACCACTGGCAACTTTGTCTATTCAGTAAATTCATCTTAACTGATTATCTAAGGAATTAAAATGAGCACCAAATCTTGACAATATTAAAACATAGTAATTGAAGGTTCAAGTTGAAACGATCTGTCCTGTTAGTCTACTGTGTTTCTCTTCATCGGCGGCAGTGAGGAATAATTTATTTAGGGTCCTTGGCAGACACAGCAGTAAAGAACTCTTGCTTCAGGGGGCAAAAGTTCAGGGATAAAAGGGATCTCTCAGGAGATTACTCCCATGTACGTAACACGGATGCCTAGAACACAAAGAGCATTATGTTGCCCAGCTTTATTTTAGTGCAGCGTGCATGTTTGTGTGAGAGCAACTGCTTTTCTGACCTTTTCCTCACCAGTTGTCTTTTAAATTACCAAATGAAGACTTAAGCTCAGTTTGTTGTCTTTGTAAATATCGCCTTGCTGCCATAGGATTCTCCTTTTAGCTGTTTAAATGAAACATCCTTTCTTTTTTTTTTCATGCCTCCACTCAGGGCAGTGTTTTTCAATCAGATTAGTACAGCACATTCTGTTCTGTTTCACTTCCTGATGACTGTGCAGCCTGTATCCCTGAATGAACTCACCCGCGTGCTTCTGGTTACACCAAGACACTCACACAGTAAGACGTATTCTTGACACTGCCTGTCAGACTTTAGTACTTCATACAATAATTAGTAAACCTATAAACCAGAAAACCTACTGTTTATTGGTTTATTTTAACAAAAGAAAATATTTTTTTTAGTGAGTATTGAGGTTTTTCTCAGAGCTGTAAGAGACTCTTAATCTCAGAACATGATCAAGAAGTACATACATATGTTTATATTTATATTAAAGATCTACAAACTGTTGCTTTAACCTTACAAGCATCTGATTTCCCTGTTTTCTACTCGGTTGCTGCTTTCACCACAACAGAAACAAATGGTTCATGATGTTTCAGGAAGGAAGACAACATCTCAGGCTGTGTGTCAATATAGACGTTTATTCATGCATTTCAGTTCAGCTCAGGTCAGCTGAGTTCATCTTTGACCTCCATTTACGCATTCAAGACAGGATGAAGTGCCAACAACGCTACCAGGATACCGCAGTACAGTCAAGGGTTTGGGAAAACAAACAAACCTCTGCCTGAGCTGGAGCCTTCAGGATTTCTACAAAATATGTATGTATTTATTGTTAATAGCTTGGATGGTTGTGTTATTTTCTCACGAGACCACACCAGTCATTCTGTGTCTGTACTATTTTCTCTTTTTAATGTGAATAAAATGTTCTAAAGGAGTAAAACCTATACTCCCTCATGGTAACTGATTGCTCAGAAGATTACTCAGCCGGTTGATAACATCCCTGTGGGTTTGCACACTCAGGTTCACCTGTGTTATGTCACTTTTATTATTAACAGGATCATCATGTTCCCTTCAATAGCTGCCTGGCTGTCTGCCAGCAGCGTGGTCAGACAGTGTCCTCACCACCTCTGACTGCAAGATTCACCCACCAGAGACCTGCAATAAAGTTTTAACTATGTGAGTACCTCAGTTCAAGCCAATAAGGAAGATATACACACACCAAGAAGCTATGCCACATTTGCATGTTTCTTTTTCAACATTTCAATGCAAAAATATGCTGAACATAAAATAAAAGTAGTAGCCATAAAACCTGTTTTATACTACAAACATCCTATGTGGACATAATAATATACCAGTATCCTCAAACCACAAAAGCACAAAGGCAAAGCCATAAAAATGTTTTATGACTTTTATGGGAAGCCCCCCACCCAACCCCCCCCCCATTTATATGTCTTGCTTCAGTGAAAGCCTGAACCTGATTTTTAACATCTTATGCTCTTTATTTAAACACCAAAGCTGATAAATAGGCAAATTAAATTAAGATTTTTTACCATAATACTGTATATCTCATGTTTGTACTGACACAATGTGCATCTAAGCAGGTTTTTTCCAAACTGTTGGGACATAACTCCCACATCTCTGCCTCCTTTGTGTTTTTTAAATATTTATGTGTTAACTACACTGGTATGTATTGACAACACTCCGAGGTGTGTTGATCGGAGAATAACCTGCTGGAGTCAACGACTCTCAGATCATAGTAGGTGATTTAAAAAATGTACCATAAACCTGCAGTAACCACACACTTGAACACACCTGGACCAGGATTATTACTTGTCTTTGATACTATGCTTTGCAGAAAGTATGTTTTACTTTCAATAGCCTGTTTTGTATTTCACTGTTATAGGTCTAATAATTTTAACCCTAGTTTAATAGTTGAAAATAAAAGTAAGTCAGAACATGTATCACATAGGCCTATGTCAAGTTACAGCTTTGACAAAGGCCTATTGGTAGGCTACTTTATACTTATTTTTTACTCTACATTTCTGAGAAAATTATATGTTTTACTGCAAAACAGCTGTACTATTTTCTTTGCAGATTAATATTTGACTTGCAAAACAAGAGCTCATAAAACAAAGTATTATACATCATAACATCACATAACAACACCTGGACGGTTTAAGTTATAATGTCCCACACTTTGACAGGGACTTCCCAGCTAACAGCTAACTTCCTGAATTGTCCCCTGAAGGTTCCCGTTATTTTAGTAGTGCCAACCTCAACCAGCTGTAAAAGGTTCAGTACTGTTTCTAGTCCATGGCACTCCGGCCGGCTGTTAATATGTTGAGATTAAATAAATACATTAATTATTATATTATTATGACAGGCTCTAATGAGAATAAGGCATTATTGGACATATGGTGAAAAATAAAAATACCAATTCAGAATTTTTGAAAATACTATTTAAATTGTAATCAGGCTTTGTATTACCTTTGAAATGAAATGTTATCGTTTGCCCGACAAAGTTCAAGTGCTCAGTATGGTTTTAGAATCTATTTATTATATCGACTATTTGCCTAATAAATTGCTATACATAAATAATACATGTATGTATCTATGTAGGCCTGTCTGTCTCCCAGCTCTGCTTGCACCGACGCACCCAGAGAGGCTGAAAGAAGTGGCGGGGAAATAGACGCCTCTCGCGGTCAGATGGCCTTGTTGCCACCGCAACAGACGGCGATGAATGAATGGAAAACTGCGAGCTGATGAAGACGCCACATACTCAGAGATGTGCGTGCTTTCATTTGTGTGGTCAGGTATGAGCTGGGAAAGAGTATCAATATTAACGTGAGGCCTAAGAGCCCATACGGGGCCCCTCGGAGGGCGACACTCGGAGGGCGTCTCGGTTCGGTCTGAACTGTCCCCACAACGTCAACATAAGCAGAGTTCTCCTCAAAAAACAAAACAAAGGTATCAGATCCGTGAGGGAAACTTCCTGAATATCCGCAGCCAATCAACTCTGTGCTCTTCTGCCAAACGTTCATGCAACGGCACCCGAACAATTTGCCGGTTATCCTTCACTCAAGTAAGCATCCTGCAATGTTTACTTGTACAGGCCTACTTTAATAACCTACTGTTGAAATGTAAAACTTAATTGGGCTACAGTAACAGTTTAGGTAGCGAGAAACTTAAGTAGTTACAGTTATGACATTGCCTCCTACTTCAAAACAGCTGGAGGCTATTTTCTTTGCAGAATATTACTTGACTTGTAACACCAGAGCTCATAAATATGACAGAATAAACTTCCCCAAATTATGCATGACCCAGGTTATACGTTTAATTTCACACATGTTTTGTACCTTCTTCCCAAAATGTAAATACATAATAACACATATCACTTCTTGGAGACTACTCATTACAAGAATTCAAGGATTATTGGTCGCCTACTTGTACTTGTATTTATTGCATGTTCTTTCCAACTAAATGTGTTTATCTTACTTAATTTGGTAGAAAAACATGACTCATATTTGTGGTATTTCTTCGTCACAGTGTTGCTACTTTTACATAAAGGACACCACTGTAAACACCGCAGTAATGCAAACACTGGTTGTTGACAAATCATCCACCCAACACAATAAAGGAAAATCACAACCGTAGGCAGTATAGGCAAATATTCATAACAATCATTACATTTATCCGCATTTGTCGAAATCCCTACCTTCAAATAAGTTAAAGAAACGTTACAGCAATTGTACTTTCTAGCGTGAAAATCCCCGGTCGCCAAAACCCCAAAAGGCGGGGTTTTACCGTCTCTGACAGAGACAGTAATCTGTCTCACCGCGCGTCTTATCGGGTAGTGGGGTGTGCTTTTTATTTCTGTGCTTACACATCCCGTCTGTGTGTGGCTGGGGCTCAGCTATTACACGGCAGTGTTGACGATAAGTGTTGTCAGCTGAGCGGAGAGGACAGCCTGCTGCGGTACAGGCTGTTCCCGGCCTGGCTCGGCACGGAACGGGTTACAGGTCAGGGTGTCTATTGGAACACAGTGTTCTCGTCAGCAGCGGCAGCGGTACAGCTACAGTACAGCCGGAACATTGTGTTACTTTGTGGCTGCTTTCCAAGACCTGCCCCTTAATTTTACACTAAACGCCCTCCCACAACTCTACTCGGTTCTGCGCTCTCTCTCTCTCTCTCTCTCTCTCTCTCTCTCTCTCTCTCTCTCTCTCTCTCTCTCTCTCTCTCTCTCTCTCCCCTCCCTCTCTCTAGCTCTCTCCCTCACCCAGTGTCATTTTGAAGTCTGGGATCCATGTGGCTACTTCACCGACACGTTCATCGCCACTAGAGAGGAAAGGGATAAAGGAAACACGGGACATAAACAGCGCGACATCATAACCACATGGACAGAACATTTAGTACCCTGGATATGAGAAGAGAGGGGCGGGCTTGAATTAGGAGGTAAAGACGCGGTGGAAAAAAATTATATCTACCGACAGAATTTTAGCGGTTTACGGGAAAAAACTACAAAAAGGAGCGCAAGGAAATGTGAGTCTTTTACTGTATTCCCTCTTTTCTGCTGCGAAAAGATTTAATTAATGAGTTAATTAATGCATAAGGGTGACCGGCTTTCTAGTGTTTTCTGTTCACGTCTGGCTCAGTAAAAGGGACACTTGTTATACATCGTAAAACATCAAAACCGGTCTCATAAAAACGTTAATGATTATAAAAAAAAAATCCCCAACAGTTAAGGTTGTCTTGATTATAAACTGTTTTAGGATGGATGTTGAATTTGTCACACATTTGGGGGCATTTGAGGTTACAGCTGTATCCCACTGTACCCTGGAAACTAAGGGCTGATAAGACTCCCAGTGTGTGTTTATAGGTGTGTGTTTATAGGTGTGTGTGTGTGTGTGTGCGTGCGTGCGTGTGTGTGTGGGTGTGTGTGTGCGTGTGGGTGTATGTGTGTGAGATTGACACTTGGCTGTGGTTCCCAACGGAGGCAAAAGAGGACACGAGTTTACATCCAGAATCCCTTTGGGCTTTAGGTGTATCTTCCTAAAGTGAAGGTTGTAACACCGTTTCTGAGAATTGGTAACATTAACCGTAGTTCATTCTGTGCTGATCCTCTTTCATTTTGGAACAAGTTGTACATCACAGGACATAATGGTAACCTCTGAATAAGTTACTTAAAATATATGGGTGTTAACATACATGACGTATTTAGATGTAGATGTGGAGAGATTGAAGATAAATTGGCCTGCTGACATGGACACGGGTTGAGACAAATTCCAAGTGATGAATCACACTGCCTGAGGGAGATATATAATGAATAAAAACAACTTATTGTTCAAATACAACTGACACTTAAAGATACTTCAGGAAAGGGTGATTCGTTCTTTAGCTTTTTAAAATAAAATAAATGTCACATTGAAAGTAAATAAGCCACTGTAGCAGCATTTCAAAAAGTGATATCCATAAAAAGCAGCCTTATTTTCTTAAATTTGAATAACTTCATGTCTTTGTCAGCTTTAAAAATAATCTTCCATGCCAGACAATGCTCTGCCCAGGATATCGGTCTATGGGTCTGTTATGCACAGTGTGTGCTCACATGTTCACATATGAATCAGCAGCAGAGTACGGAGGTAAGACAGAATGTACAGATACACCGTGTGCGTCTGTGGATGTGGTCTTTGCCTCATTGTGTTCAGTTCCTGCATTCCTCCGCAGGGTATCTGAGTTTAGGTACATGTAGCCTACATGCCATTTTATCTGTCATAACTATTTACAGTTGGTTATCCCGTTCAGTGTTTAATAAGGAATTCTTTCATTCAGGTAAAGCAAAAAGTTAAATGATGAAATTCATGGAATGAATATGTTTGAATTATGGGACTTAATAATAATTGTAATCATCACACTTTAACCCCACTTGCTTTATTACAATTTAAATTGTGTGTTAATCTAAATGTAAATGGTCAATTTAAACAATTACAATCAGCTTATTTTCATTAAAAAATTGAAGTTAGGTTGTACGTGAGGGGGTCTCAGATTGGTGAACACCATCAGGCTTTGCCAGCGGCAAACTGTGAATAGAAGGAACATTGTGTTCAGACGCACACGCACCCCCCCCCCCACACACACACACACACACGTGCACGTGAAATGAGTTACATCTCAAATGAAATCCATGAAATTTAAAATAAATAGGACGAGGTGTTGAAATGGACATTTTGTTCTGAGCTTGTGTTGAGGAGTTCAGTAAACGTCACTTGATCTTTGAGAGTGACACACAATTGAAGAAGTAGAATAAATTGAGCAGATGTCGGTAAGACAGATGTTTATGGTTTTACCCTGTTGGTTGAAGAACATGGGTGCCCAGTGGCTTGGGCTGTTGCTGTTACTATGTCAGTTCTCACACGAGGACAATTTGTTCAAATCTATTTCTTAATCAATTATCAACTCAATGAGTTTATTGCCAAATTGAGGCAAATCAGGTCAAGCTCTGTTGCTTCAAACTAACAGGCTCAGAACAGCTCAGAACATAGTCAGCACGGCATAATATCCAAATATTTGTACATGGTCATCAACAGCATCTGGGATGTTATTAGAGTAAAGGACAACTGGTGGAAAAATCTAGAAAATGATTCCTCTTTAATCTGAAACCATTTCTGTGGAAACGTTAGGTGGCCACAAGACTGTCGTCTGAGCAGCACCCTGCGTAACCTATCGCTCATAGTACGGTCTTTAGGCTTTGCAGTTAATATGAATAGGATTTCCTCAGATTGACAAATGAAATATCATTTAATTTGCCTCAGCAGAATAGAGAAAATCGACACTACCTTAACCTGACCTAATGTTACATGATATCCAGTGCAGATCGAAAGATGGGCGTGAGTTACAGTAAAGTAAGATGTGATAAAAGTTTAGAGAGACTATCTTTATTTATATAGTTCTTCATAAACATTTATGTAATATTTTCCCCTGGTGGCTCACCTGCAGACAACCAACAATTTAAAGAATAACTTAAATATTTTTTTCCCTCGCAATATATCCATTTATTTTGGTTTACACTTATTGGTCAGTGTGCAAAACACACGTCCATTGTTCTTGTATGTATAATGCTCCTTTAAAAACTTGTTTTAAACTTTAATTACATTTAGAAACATTTGAGGTCCATATTGACTTCATCCCTCTGTACCTGATGATGACATTTGGGTTTGAAATTTTGCACTTTTTAGTATAATAATGTTAGAAAAAGGAAATTAAAGGGAACATTCTACAGTGTTGGTTGGACTAAAGTCTATTTTCGCATTGTAGATGTTACATTTTTATTTGTAATCGTTATTTCACAACTCCGGCCTCTGGTAACATCCTGGCACATTCTCAGAACAGCTGTGAGCTGATGCTATTCGAGCAAGTGTTAACATCTTAGCTGTTGCATGTGATAATAATCACCAAATAGTGTTTGACAACATGCTTAACATAGCTAACTAGCTTTTTATTGTCTTCAAACATTGTCAAGATTATTCTGCCACGACAGACTGAAACATTTGTCAAGCTATGTTTATTGAGTAAAAGAGCGTGTCGTGTGAAAGAGACTGCTTCTGTGACGAGAGGCAACATATAGCAACGACAGCCGTTATCTATCTATCTATCTATCTATCTATCTATCTATCTATCTATCTATCTATCTATCTATCTATCTATCTATCTATCTATCTATCTATCTATCTATCTATCTATCCATCTATCTATCTGTCTGTCTATCTATCCATCTATCTATCTGTCTGTCTATCTATCCGTCTGTCTATCTATCTATCTACATATCTATCTATCTACATATCTATCTGTCTATCTATCTGTCTATCTATCTATCTATCTGTCTATCTATCTGTCTGTCTTTCAATCTGTCTATCTATCTATCTATCTATCTATCTATCTATCTATCTATCTATCTATCTATCTATCTATCTATCTATCTATCTGGTACTACCTGGTACAAGTACCAAGTATCAAACGTCTGATCCAACTATTTATCTCTGTTCAACAGTGTTTAAAATTGTTGTATTTTGGTATTTTTTTGAAGGGAAAGAGATGGAAAAAAAACAAGAATAAATGTTTTTGACAGAATTCTTTAAAATTGATAAGGATACAATATCATGTACAGTATTTGGGATTAGCATATAAATTCTGAAGAAGGGACCAGTTGTTATGTTGATATGATCTCCATGCAGGTAGAGGTCAACTACTGTTAAAAAAACACATTGCTCAACAGTAATTTATAAGATATTATATCAATATATAACCTCTGAGTTTGAGAGTCATGGCCAAATTCAAGACATTAACCTGCCTCATCACAAATACTGAAAAATATTATATGACTGTATTTGTGAAGGTGCAGCTTTATTAGTACAGAGTGTAAGCATAGTCGAGCCCACACTTAAGCAAATAAGGTTTTCAGACAAGAAGACTAATGTTGAAATCCTCAATACAAAATGAATATTGAAACAAGGTTCTGCTGGGCTGCAGATTTAATTTTGGTGTCCGTAAAATATGATATAATTTATAGGTTGACAAAGAGCACAAATAGCCATAAACTAATATTCCTGAACATACTGTACTTTGGCGGGTGCAGCTCGTGTTACAAAATAAAATGACTGAAGTGAGCACCACGTTGCTGCCTTCAATTTTATGTTTCTGTAATTACTTCATCAGACAAGGTACTGTACAGTTAAGTGATATCACAACTAACGTGCAAAGTAATGTTCCCCATACAGCTGCGATCAATGTTACTGTGGCCTTTGCAATAAAACTGTAAATATATCTCCAGTACAGTACATGTTTCTAGAACATGTGCTCTTATTATCTACAAGTTGTATAATGTGGAGGAGAAAGTCATATTTACTGTGTGGATTATGGAGATCTTGCATTGATTTTTTTGTCTGAGACTGTGATTTTCCAGTCCGGCTCGACAAATGAGATTTATTTCACGAGCCATTTTGCTTGTTGGTCCCAAAGTGAAAACATGAGACATGAGAACATGTTATTTATGGTGCTCAGATTGCTAACGCGTAGGCTTGTGTTCATAATGTTTACAGTGTTACCGTGTGATGCCCACACACAGAAATGACCACTGATCAGGATCTGACTATGGATGGCCAGCCAGCCACAGCCGTGTTTGCTGCAAAGGGCATTGATGTAACAACTAGTAAAGACCAAGGAGTTATCAAGGTATTTATTGCCATTGCGTTATATTTTAATGTTTTGTTGTAGGCGTACAGGCTCAAGTAAGACTTCTTGTTCCAACGTATGGCATGGTCAGAATTTTTCATGATCTTATCTCTTTTATGTTTTCTGTTAAAAAGGTGTCTTAGTTTAATTGGAAGCTTTTCGTTCTGTCCGCAGGTCGTGAAGCGTCAGGGGCTCGATGGAGAGAGACCGATGATTGGGGACAGGGTGACCGTCCACTATACTGGGAAGCTGATCACCGGGCAGAAGTTTGACTGCAGTCGAGATCGCAAAGAAGCTTTTTGCTTCAATGTGGGCAAAGGTAGGCGATTATTAACACCTCTGTCCACTTACCAGCACCTCTAAAGCTCACCAATTAACACGTTACATCTTGTTTGTTTAATCCATACAAAACAAAGAGTAATAACAACAAGTCATGGTTCAACAGAGGGATATGTGGTTATGTGTTGGACTCTTTCTTAAGCTAACCGTCTATTGGTTGTAGCTTCATATTCAATAGACAGATATGGCAGTTGTATCAGTCCTCTAATCAAACTCTAGGCAAGAAAGTGAATAATCGCATTCCCCTACATGTCAAACTATTCCTTTGCATTCTTATCATTATAATTAAGATTATGTCATTTAAACCCGTTTTATAAACCAAGAACATCTCTTTATTATTTGCCTCATCCACTCACAGGACAAGTCCTCAAGGCCTGGGATATTGGTGTGTTGTCTATGCAGATGGGCGAGGTGTGCACGTTACTGTGTAAACCAGAGTACGCTTATGGATCTGCTGGAAATCCTGAAAAAATTCCTCCCAACTCGTCAGTTGTGTTTGAGGTAGGTGTGCCACGTCAGTGCTGCCATTTGTGCCATGTATTATTTCTGCATCACACTGAGGGATACAATTCAGGCTTTCTGTGGTTTATATAATCAATTACAATTATAATTCAGTTCTGGGAAAAATCTAAAGAGATTTATCCAACTGCTCGGCTTTACACGTTACCCCCCCTGGGCACGTTAGTCATAAAAATGAATTTATTTTTGTCAATACTACCAATCTTACCTGTGTCAGATGTTACCACGCATTTTAAAATCAGGTGTTGAATGTTATATGTGATTGCTTGTAACTTAATAAATACTTAAAAAATCTTCATTTCTGTTTATAACAACATAATAATGTGTTATAAACAATTTATCAAATGTTTATATACTACGTATGAATGCTAAATAGGGGGACTAAAATGCCTCTTACTGTGACCTTCAATGACCTACAGATGGGACAGTCATTACAAACTTATGCTGTGGAGCTATATTTCTTTCAAACTCACAGACCTTAATTTTAAATTCAGAGATCCACATTTCCAAAGATACCAAATATGCCAGGCTAGATTTTGTGAATGTGTATACAGTGATGTACAAGTTGTAAAAAAATAAGTCCATTTGATTGAGTGGTGCAGCCATAAAAACTTGGGTTTGAATATTTTACTCTGCAGCTTCAATAAAGAGTTGCAACAATATTTACAATATACTCTCAGACGGGGGGATTTTTCAAACCTAAGGCTGCCCAGGGGGAATGGAAGAGGGGACTGGATGTTAAGGGGCTGTTTAGCTGAGAGAGATGTTTTTATCTTGGCTTGTTTTGTTCCAATAGAGGTATGGAGCGTATATGTCTGATTAAACAATCTACCTGTACGGTTATTTTAATAGTCAGTATTTATCTTTCTTTTTTTTTATCTCCATGACTTGATGTGATGACTCCTACTTGTTTTTTGTTATGATTTTGTTTTTCTCCCACACTTACTAAAACACCATACAGCCAGTTCTGCAGAGCTGTAATTTTGTATTTGCTTCGTATGGATATTTGTGCAGAACAATCATTGAATTAACTTTTACGACTAAACAGATGGAGCTACTCAAGTTTGAAGGAGAGGTTCTCACAGACGATTCCGGCATCATGAGAAGAATAAAGGTCAAAGGTGACGGTTACACTAATCCCAACGATGGCTCAAGTGTTGAAGGTAAGGCCATTCTTTTCTTAATGGATAATTACTGATATTGTACCAAATAACCAGTACATTAAACTGTTATATCAGAGGTTAAATTTTGTTATGATTTGTGTCGTTTGACCCACAGTGCACCTGGAGGGAAGGTGTGGTGGTCGACTGTTTGACTGCAGGGACGTCAGGTTTATTGTTGGTGAGGCTGAGGATAAAGGCATTCCTTTCGGAGTGGACCGAGCCATGGACAAGATGCAGAAAGGAGAGTGCTGTATACTTTACTTAAAACCAAAGTAAGTTACTTAAAACCCTAAAAAAATATAGATTTTTCTCATTCAGCACAGTTACAGTGAGACACTCTATGTGTGGGATTTCAATATGTATGAAATTTCTTCTAGTGCCATACATGAAGCAGTCTCATTAATCCACTTACATATATGTTTTTTTTTTGCAGTTAAGGGCTATCAGCCTCTTTGATTGGGAAATACACATATTAAACTGCACAAACCTTCTGTAAATTGTGTATTAAAATCACCAGGCTATAAAGGCAGTTGTATTGGCACCAACTTTACATAAGCAATGAAAGACATCATTGCATTTTAAGCAAGTGTCTGGAATATTGTAGGAATATTTAGACAGGTGTTACATTTCACCAGTTGCATGTAATACATTTAGTCACAGGTGTGATTTCCCACACTACAGTTTAAATGTCAAATGGCTCGAGTCGATTGTTGACAGTTGATACAATCTTTGTACTCAGTTTGCCTATTTGATAAGTAGAAGTGAGGTGTTCCAAATAAGGTTTAACTGTTATTTTTTGTATTATTAACAGGCTCATGCTCTGTCTTGTTTTCATTTTTTTTGTATACAGGTATGGCTTTGGAAGCGAAGGTAAACCTGAGTACAAAATTGGACCAGACAGAGACATAATATACGAAGTTACCCTTAAACATTTTGAAAGGGTGAGTCCTGCTTCTTACTATGTCTGAAAAAATAAACAATTACATTCGTGCGGTTTTGGTTCGTTTTTCTATTTAAGACAAATAAGTACACTTTGAGCAAAGTTCAACAAGTCCTGCATAGTTATGTAGATCATTCCAGCTGACACTAAGACAATGACAACCAATGTTTACTCCCTTTATTTAACCATGTTGTTAATTGTGTTTAAAGGCTAAAGAAACCTGGGAAATGGACTTGCCTGAAAAGCTAGATTTGGCTAGTGGAGTTAAGCATAAAGGGAATCAGTATTTTAAGGTACAGTCCTGATGCTTATCTTTTGTCCAAACAAATTAATTTATATTTTATTGTTAACATGTTCATAAAATGCTATTTTCTTCCTGTATTAGAGAGATCTGTACCACCAGGCAATCATCCAGTACCAGCGTATCGTTTCCTGGCTAGAGATGGAGTGTGGTTTTGGGATGGAGCAGCAGAAGAGGATACAGTCTTTTATGTTGACAGCACACCTCAATTTAGCGTTGTGTTTCCTGAGGATCAAAGAGTTCTCACAAGTTGTGGACAACTGCAACAAGGTGAGCTGCAAGACCCTGGTGATATTTATCCATATTTGAACACCATTTAATTTCACTACTTTGTGTCTCCGTGTCTTAACTAATTACTCTTTTTGTGTTTAAGGTGATTGAGCTTGATGAGAAAAACGAAAAGGCTTTGTATCGTCGTGGGGAAGCCCGTCTCTTTCGTAACGAGTTCAACATGGCCATGGATGACTTTCAGCATGTGCTGCGAGTCAACCCTTCAAATCGAGCGGCACATGCTCAGATTTCCATCTGCCAGAGCAAGATTAAGGAACATCATGAACAGGACAAGAAGACATACGCCAACATGTTCCAGAAATTTGCAGAACGGGACACCAAGGTCTGTCCACTCACTGTTCTTGGCTAAATGTAGACAAACAGTCAGCCTGACATGCTTGTGTTTTGTCTTCTTTAACTAAACGAATTGAATATTAACAATTATCTTAAATTAGAAGGAACAGTTACAACTCTACTAATCATCTTGTTTTGAAGAGTTTTATGACCCACCAAACCAGTTCTTTTGCTGTTTTATGTACAGGTATTTCCTTTAAAACAATGTTACAAAATGCTTTACAAAGGAAAAGCTAAATTAAAACAAATCAGGTACACAATAACAACAAGATTAGGGTCCACTGCATTAATTATTTTAAGATAAGTAGAACAATGAATAGTTTAGGGACTAGACTTCACAATTGTTACGACGTGCAGATGTTATTTTTAGGAACTATGAGGGAAATTTGAGGTATTTCAGCTCTGGAAATTACATTGGGCACATTTAACTCCCATAAATTAGGTAATCTACTGGATGTTGGATTTTTTTTCAACTGATGGTCAGCCATTTTGAGTATCACGGCAAGAGTTATTGATACAATTGATGGAGGTTCATCCCACCAATACCAGACCAATGTCCTGTAAGGTTGATAATGTTGGTATTCACAACAGGACCCCTTCATTCAAATATATTACAATAATATAGCTGATTTATATTTTTTCTTTCAATGGTTTGAATTTCATTTTGAAAGTAAAACACCCTGCTGTATCGGCGTCCTGTGTATTATTGTGCTTTCTTCAGTATTACGCTGACCTCTAGTGTTCATTCATGAATTTGTTGATTTTCTCACCTATTGACGCTCTTCTCTTTTAAAAAAAAAATCTCTAGAGTAAAAAAGAAACAACACAAAATGTTATTAAACCAACTTCTTAATATTAATGACAAATCTAAGTTTCATTAGATTTTACGGTTTTGATTTATTTCTATTTCAATTTTCAGTTGTTATATGAGGAGGCACAGTTGAATGTAGAATCTATGATTATTTTCATTTTCATTTTCATGAACAACTGTATTCATATGTGCTTTATCTCCTCTCAACAGTTCAGAAAGACAAAGAGAAGGCGGGATGAGAGCACGAGGAGCGGCATGAATGGTGATGTGGGCAACAAACAACGGCGGAGGAGTCAGAACTGTCCGTTGTAAAAGTGACATTTAAAGGGGAGAAAAAAAAAAGACATGCTTTCCTTTGCTTTCCAAGTCCAGGGAGCAGAGGCAGGAACGAAGTCGTATAAAAGCCTCTAATCCAAACCTCTTCATCCCAAAATCCAACATCCTACCATTCCTGCATATAAAGCAGAGTGTAAACAGGGACGTTTGCAAGCCAAACAGCATTTCCCTTGTCACATGGCCTCTGCAACTGCCAGGACATACCTCCCAATGGAATTAACACTGCAGAATCAGTGAGTTAAGATTGGTGAACACTTCTAGCCCCCATCTTTTATTTCTTAAAAACACGGAGCAATTCCATTTAATTTGTCACTGGGCTACAGTGTAGAGTTCAGAGGAGCCTCCACAGTGTGTTTCATATTCCCAAACTGCATGTGCTGGTTTTCAGACCTCTGGCTTGTATTTGGTATTAGGCCTTTTCTTGGGCAGCTATATGCATGCATCACGAGCTGTTTGGGATTCAGACCTGAAACGTTGCTATTTTTTAATTTTGCAATACAGTATGTACTTTGGATAAAAGGCATATTAAGTCCCAAAAGCTCAGTGGTATTTTATTGTTCCCTGCAAAAGTAAGATCAACTAAAAACCCATAACTTCGTTCGTGAAAATATAATAACGTCTGTATTCATGGAAAGTAATGTTGGGAAAACTGAAAATACAGAAATCCAGGACTTAAAAAAAATAATTCTCCTCTGAACATGAATGTCCAATATTGCTTTTATCACCAATAGAAACCTCAAGTTTCCAACCAGCAGAGGCAGAGCGTAGAATCTGAAACAAGCACAAACTACAGATACTAAATTATACCAAAACATAAATCTTTTATTGTGGTGTTCTGGCAAAAATCACAATTCACTGTACTTGGTTATTGCTAGTAACAGCTGAATTAATATTCTTTCGTGACATTAAGCTGCTACTAATAAAGGGCAAATTAATATTTTTTTTAAAGCCTATAACCGAACCTAAACTATGGTGCAGAGATTATTTCCAGAAACTTAATTCAAATTAAGCCCTTTGTTTTGGGCATAGATGAAGCATTGTTTTACAATGGATAAGACCGTGCACTAAAATAATTTATTCATGAATACATGCGTGATAGGTCTTTTTCAATTTGTTGAAATCTTGTTTTTTATCCATTAAACACGTCACGCAGAATAAGTAAGTAAGAATAACAATACGTTTTTTTATGAGAAGCCAGTCTGGTATTGTAGTAAAACAATGATTATCTATGGGAGTGATAACAGATGACAACATCCTTTTTATGGACTGATTACATTTTAAGGTGGCAGCTGCAAAAACTGAATGAAATAAAAATAAAATACAAAAGATGAAATATATATATATATATATATATATATATATATATATATAATTAAATGTTCTCCCGAGCTTTGGTGGATTTTAGTGATTGATGACTTTCTTCTTCTGTTGCACTCAATGTATGTTTATCTATCAGCTAATTGCATAAACAAGCATGGCACAATCCTTAACAGACATCAAATCTTCAATTAACCGATAATTATGATGATAACCTCTTACAAAAGGAGGCATTTGATCATAACATCACCCCTATTCCCACCTTTGTATTTGACAGGACAGATGCACCCTGTGAGTGCAAGTGGGAGAGGGACACAGAAACCACAATTAAACTTTAAAACTGTCAGAACCACAGTCTAATCTTTCAGAAATGTAATGACATTTCAAGTCTGGTAATGTGATCAACTACAACATTTTACATCTGTGTAGGTCTTTTTTGCCTCAATCTGGTGTCTCTTTATTTCACTGCATCTATTTCATTTTTTTATTTTTTATTTTAAATGTGTGAACGTTAGATAGTGGACAGTGTTGCACATTGGTGACTGGCAAACCAACGCTGTTATCTTTTCATGAAATGTCTAGATACGGTCTTGACAATAATCTTAAGATGTTTTATAAACATTGGTTGGTTCAGAATGAAAACCTTAGCTGTCTTAAATATTTTGTGTAAAAAAATCAACAGTGTGTATGTGTGTTAATATATATTGTTGTATGTTAGCGAGGTTTTTAAACAGCCTATTGCTTTATGTTTTCAAGTACTGCTGGCTCTAAACATTCAAACATTTTGTACAGTGGAAATGAGCATGAAGTACTTTTTTCTAGCAATTATAAATTGCATTTAAGCATATACAGAATATTTATCCCTCTTTGTCAACAACAAAAATATTTCTCAGCCTCTCCGACATTCATTTTTGATAACTTGACAGGAATAAATTGTAAAAAATGGACATACCCAAGCAGGATAAAATGCAGCTGGTCAAACTGCAGCACTGCCAATGTGAGATTGAATTAGAACTGTTATGTCGTACAAAATGTTTACATATTCAATTGATCTTCACCCTGTAAAGCAAAATTTGATCAATGTATTAAACTGGCATTTATGCAAAAGAAATATTTTCAGACAAAAAAACTACATAAGGTACCTTTGTTCATGTCTTCTTTATATATATTTTTTTATTTTTTTTTGCACTTTAAAAGCATAAAATAAATCCAAGAGTTGCATTTAAAGAAATATGTCATTCTTCAAGTTATTGTTCAATTTCTTTTACAGTGTGGTAACATATTTTAAGTTTTCTTTTGACACTAGCTGTATTGTCATACACATAGTTAAATGATAAAATGATCACAACAAAATAAGTTTAAAATGTTGTACAAGATTTGACATGGTGGTTGATTTTGTGTATCTAATTTATTTCTTAATTATTTTAACCTAATTTTACACATATCTCCTCCTCAAAGAGTCTTTAACTCTTAAAGCTTTGCATTTATTCTGCATGGTATTTTAGGGGAACTGTTTTTCTGGCAACATGGGGGCAGTAGAAACAAGTTGTGAACACAATATTGACATATTATCACCTTTAAGTTCATATGGTGAAATTAGAAAACAGTTGCTTGCTTACACATTCAGCAGTTACTGTTTCTGGCGACCTGCTGAATCTACATCTCATATTCACTCTATTTTAACCCTGCTTTTAGTCTTCACCAACTCCTGAGGGAAATATCTGGCTATTTAACAGCTAAATGCTCCATGCCCTCTGAGGCAAATTTGTAATTTGTGATTTTGGGCTATACAAAAATAAATTGAATTGAATTAAATTGATGTTCACCAGCTAGTTGCTAACTTCCTGTCTGCTGAGCAGGTACAGTGGGTTTTAGTGCTTTTTCACTGAAAATATTTGAGGCAGAAAACAACACAGTCAGTGAGAGTGAACCGGAACAGTAAAGTTGTGAGCTTAAACTCACTATAAAGAACCGAGGGAAGATGCAGATTCTGGTTATTCTCTGTATATTCATCTCTTTCTGCGACCCTTTTCACATTGTTTTAATTTAGTAATTATACATTTTCACTATAAAAATATTGAGAATAGCAACTTTAATATTCATGCTGGGTTATTATTTGGGTAATTACTAATTCATTTGAGGATCAAAATAATTCTTACCCTTTGGAAAAGCAGTTGATAAAACAATCTACCACAAGGTCTGTTTGGTCTGTAGCTTTTCGGTTATATCACATGATCTTCATCAGCAGATGGTGTTTGCTCAGTTGTCATAGAATTGTAAATGTTCAAATGTCCATTTTTCTGAGCTCTTTCAGGAGTTTTTTGTCCATGCAGCTCCATCTGTAGAGGGAAATCATGTGATCTGAGCCACAGAACTTATGAAAGTTATTGATGCATATATTGCAACTTAGTAGGACATTATTTGCAAATGTCCTTGTGTAATTGCATTCAAAGACACAAGAGTTTATGCATTATGATTCCTTTATTCGGCTCTAAAACCTGCACCACCCAGAAAAACCCTGTTTCTGTGTAGTGTACTCACAAAACAAATCATTTATGAATTATTGTGACTTATTTCAATTAATATGAACTGTTAACATTTTATTAACAACTTTAAAAATTGTTGATTTTCATGGTTTACATAACTTCAGAAAAAAAAGTTCATTCAACAACAAACTGGTAACTGATCATTACTGTACTGTAAATAATGTTTTATTTGGATTACTATAACCTTTATTTTATTAATCTTACCGCTCAGGTTGTCAGTCAGGTTGACCAAATAATGAGATGAACATAAGGAAATAATCAATAATGATGAGCCACCAGCTTACTGAGGTGTATCAATTCTTTATCACTTGAATACCAGATTTCCTCATGAATGTATAATATTTAAAAATGGCACATTGTTTAATAAGATTCAAACCATGAATTTTAACATGTTATATAGCAGTCATATGATTCTTTCAATAACATAAACATTTTAATTAATAAAATATTAGCAAACTGATTGATCATAATGAATTTATTGATAACAATAGGTAATATAAAATGTAACATTTCAATTTAAACATGAATTCATCAGCGCTGTCTATACAACAAAACTGCATTGTGAAATATGTTTTGAGGAAAACATATTTTGTACCGTGGATTACGTTTGCTTTTTATGAAGGGTTGGAATTCATTTAATTTTTGCCACAGATATCTTTTGAAAACATTTTCTTAAAAAAACAAAGAAATTATTGATTGATCCTGAAATGTGTAAAATGTCATATTACAGCATTTATGTGTTACACAAAGGACTACTGCCACAAACTTCAATGATACAAAAAGAAATATACAAAATGACATGAATATCAACCTGCACCTTTTGTATAAAAACTACAATAAACAAGCTTAGAGGTGAGACTATGGTAAAAAATATAACTCTGTTAAAAATATACGCTTTGTGATTCTAACTGTTACAACCAACACGTTTGCTCTGTGTTTTCCGTAGCACCAAATGCAAAACAGAAACAGAGCAAACCTGTCACTAAACCATACATCAGTGTGTTGAATTGTGGTGATGGCAGTCATCATCACAATTCACCTCATTGATGTTTAGTTTTAACACCAAACACAAACTTAAATGGTGAACTTTCTCCTATCTGTGTGAGCATTATGCACATTTTAAGTCGTTTTTAGTTTTTATCAGTACTTGGCACAGGTCAGAAACACTTTAATGTTGGGACATCCTGGTGGCTCAGATGGCTACGGTGCATGTAGTGTCCAAGGTTTGAATCCCACCCTCATTGCTACATAACCTTTCCTCTTTCATGTCAGTGTTTTAGTTATATTGACAATTTGAAATAAAATTTCTGTCACTCACAGTGATCTAAAAGTGACTCAAGTGTTCAATCTGTATGGCTTATTTGGCAAGTGTTTATCAGTGTTTACTGCAGATAGTTATACAACCTGGTTCAACAAAACAAAACAATATTCGCAATACTTTTTCTTTACATAAATAACTATGAATTTGAGCATGGCTGTTCACCCATAACCGATAACCTTTAAGGTTCACTTGCTAATACCGCTGAAACAACTAAAAGATGAATCAATTGATCAAAACAATACAAATCCATCACCAATGCGAGGATTGTGAGAATTTGATGTTTTCTATACATTTTATCTTAAAGTTAATTTATTGTCTTTAGAACATTTGAACTCATGGCGCTGGGAAATTGTGATGTGCATTTGTCATTATTTACTGTCATTTGAAAATAATAAATTAATCAAATGACGGATTAGCAATCATTTGATCAAATGATAATGAAAGTAATCAATAGATGCAGCCCTGCTAGCTGTCAGTGTCAGCGATGAAAGTTAAAATTACATATGAGAATGAATACCATGATATGTAGATGACAGCAACAAATATACATCACTTTGTTGAAGAGGTCAAAAAAGATTGGGAAACTTTCCTTAAATTGAGTAGGAGTATTGTATTGAGGACATGCTTTTCCATAGGTCTGATAGTGTTCAGCAAATGTGAAGCTGCTCCAGTTTGTTGTGGTCACTTGGACACCATGCTGTCAGGAGATGAGGTCAAGTCGAGCAGTTCAAGTCCTGTCTTGTCTGATTTGTTCAAAGAAAGGTCTTCAGTTGGAGTGCATAAGATGGAGATCCTCTAACAAAGGAGAATATAGGTTTTAATAAAAATCATAAAACGCACAATCACATGTGTTGAATTTGGAGAAACCACTTGTAACATTAGTTGTGTTGAGCCAATTTAAATTGTCCTTGTTTGAGTTGTTTATTGAAAACAGCTGAAAGTTTGTAAATTTTGCCAATAAACCTAATTGTCAATCCGGGTTGAATAATTTTGAGTGCAATGTAGCTTTTTTTAAAACATGTTGACCCATTTAGATATACAAACAGCTTACCTGTCGCAGTGTACCAGGAGTGGTGATCACATTGTACAACATGACTAGAGGAACAATGAGTGTAGAGGAGAGAGTGAACCACCAACCAAGAGCATAACCCCACCACGGGTACTCAATTGTGTTGTTGAATTTCAGAGGAGTGTATTTGACCAAGGAGAAAACAAACGTTGCCTGAAAATAGTGACAGAGAAAGCAGTTAAAGTATTGGTTAGACAATTTACAAAATGTCAGAAATGTACCCCAAATCAACCCTAGCTACGATAAAGTAAAGGTGGAATTTCTAAATTTAACAATAAATAAATCAACATGTAATTGATATGAGTAACTTGACGAACAAAACCTTGAAGGTGTACAAAAGGAAATTAAGAGCATATCTATTGCCCCCTCACGGCTCTCAACACGGCGACGGCTGAGCTGGCGGTTTGCAGCTAACGGTGTTAACAGCTCTAACAGTGCAAACATCGGTAACAGTGCTGACAAAGCTAACAGTGTTAACCTGAGGGGAAACCGGATGGTGCGCGCTACGCTTCCGCGACAACGCCCTCGTCAGTACGATGTTATCAGCTGGAACCACTGTATGAAGGCAGTGAAGAGCATGGACTAACATGCACTAACATGCAGTAACATGCAGTAACATGTAGTAACATGCAGTAACGTGCACTAAAATCTGCTAAAAAGTCGGCTCTGCCCTGCTATGTCAACAAAGCACTGAAGCTCTAATTAAAACACAAACAGAGGGAGGGCAACTATATTCTCTGCTCAGGTAGACATCACTATATCTTCACATTTAAAATAGTAGTTTGCTTTTATTATAGAGAACCTTTAAAAAGGGAGCTGGCCAATGCTATGATTGGCCAGTATACATTAGAGGGGTGAGGGACATATAAATTGACTGAGAGAACTTCTTCTGCAACTCACCATGCATATTACTGGAGTGACGTATTTCAAACAATACTTAATCAGGGGTAAAGGCCTGTATCCAATCATATCCTCTATGTTATCATAAAACCGGTCTGCACCTGTAAGTAGATGGAAAAGCTGTGGTGAGGGAATTCAACATCACAGTGACGAAACCATGCACATTCCTCTTCTTTATTAACTTACCGTATATCCATCCAATACAACCAGACTGCAGTATGGCAAAGAGAAGTAGAGTCATCCCACTACAGGCATAGTAGTCAAACAACTGGAAGATGTACAGTCCACCCTGTGTGTGAGAAATCAGTTATCTGTTGTGTTCTTTTAACATAAGAAAAAAAAGGTTATTGTAGAAGAAGTGACGTGACATTTTAATATGATCTTACATCTGTAACCATCACAAGTCCAATGAAGAAGCTGAAAACACTGATAGCAAGTAGAAGGAGTTTACGTCGATGGCCAACGTGGAAGAAGGAAGGATTTGTGTCAGAAATTGTTGTTACGAGGGCTTCCAGACCTACAAACTGAAACACAGTTCCCAGTTACACAACTCCACATATGCTGTACGCAAACATACAAACTTTGCAGAGATAATTTCATAATAATTTAGTAAATACTCAGAGAGTGAAAACCTCTGCCAAAGCTGCACAATCCTTTAATTTAGTTATTTTTTATTCTAAAGATTAAGATAAGACATTTGTATTATGTATCCGGATCGGGATCTGAATCAAGACACACAAAGTGACAAACAAAATTGAGGGATTAAAAAAAATTTCACATTAGTAATTGCTACAGTCAATGATAATGATGTTAATAAATCTTCTCACAGTGTTGTAAATCTGTTGGCTGTATGCAAACAGACAAACAAAACACATCTAGAGGTAATACATTGATTTCTTTCTCACTGCGAGACACCCACAGACCTCCAACCAAGGCCCAGAAATCATAAAGTCAAACCTCCCACATGTTCATAAAGACTATTATACAATGTATGCATATAAACAATGGAAGAAAATCTTTTATCCTGGTCATCGTGAACAGAAAATCTGCATTTCATAATGTTTATCATCCTTTAAAATATACTATCCTCAGAAATAAAACTGCTGTTTCTGATTCTTTCAGCGCTAAAGAAGAGTCAGCTTACCTCACTGTCCAGTCCCAGCAGGATGATCATAACAAAGAAGAATATTGCCCAGACCTGGGGAAAAGGCATCATGGCGACTGCTCGAGGGTAGGCAATGAACGCCAAGCCGGGACCTGCAGTCAAAATGAGATGGTCAAAATCAAATATTGGGCATATTTTATGCTGTTGAGTCAAAATATCTCACTTGCATGTAATTATATGCATTTTGTGCTATTGCTGACCCTAAAAGTACAATGCTCATTAATCCCTTGATTTATTTATTAATAACATTATCTATATTCATACCCGACTCTGCCACTTTTGATATGTCTGTGTTCTGCTCATATGCCATAAATCCAAGTGCAGAGAAAATGGCAAAGCCTGCAACAAAACTGGTCCCACTGTTCAGAAGGCACAAGTACACACAGTCCCTAAAAACAAAAAAGACACAAATACATTTTATACTATTTTATCTATAAAACGTTTACATTGTTCTTTCTATAGTTGGGACTCATATCCTAAAATGCCCAAAAAAGGCTTTATATATATAGCAAGACTCCTGAATACACTAGAAATACTTTGTGAGGAAACTATACTTCAAAACGATATGGTATTCCTTGTATAAGCTACTCCAAATTAGTTTTGCCTAAAATGGGCATTGAAAATGTTCTGGCAAACGGTTCTAAAGCTGTTGTATATCTTCAGCAGCTGTTGTGCTTTTCAAGTGACTTGGCCTAATGAAGCTGCAGCTTGGGCAGCTGGCTGTTAGATGTGTTCTTTTTTTTTTGCATTTGTTTCTGTGAATCTATGTAACCCAAACTGAAAAACACATAATAAATATAAAAAGAAACTTACTTGTAACAGTTGTTGTTGTACTTGTTATAACTGCCAAGTGCAGTTAGGCACCCAATGCAAATAGCATAGGAATAAAATATTTGTGTGCCAGCGTCCATCCACACCTGCAAGACAATAAAGGACATATTTTTATCTCCAATAAATTACATATGAAACATGACATTTACTGTGTGTTGCAACTCTGCAGTAAAGCAAGACAGAACCACCTAATACAGATTTGATTTTTTTTATGTTTTACACTGCTGTTGATTTGTGTGACATCACCATTGCAATCATCTGCAAATAAAGTTACAGCATGGTAACCAAGCTTTTCAATCTCCTGAACTCTGACTTCCCCATAACTTTCCACTCAAGTGTGACCAATTTAAGATATGTCATATAATTGTTTTGTATTTGTTTGCTCCAGCACATTATTTAAACTGAATACTATTATATGATGAAACCAAACATGTACCATACACATTTCTGTATAGTTCAGTTTTATGGCAACTTGTGGATACATGCGGGTAGTAGAGGTGGTAGGTTCAGGAGAGTCACATGTCATTCAAACAGAGAAGTAGTGAAGAGTGCTCATACCTGTGGATCAGACAAGCGGGATGGATCTGGGTAGAGGTAGAACTTGATCCCATCTAAGGCCCCTGGCAACGTGACTCCACGAACAAGCAGCACCGCCAACATCAGATATGGAAATGTGGCGGTAATGTAAACTACCTGTGGAAGAGTGAGGGTTAATTTGTGACAAAATTGTGGACTTTGATGGCTGTGTTGCCAGGATGGCTCTTGTGTGGTCACCGTCCTGTTGAGCTCCAGAAACGATATTTAACATCGCCTTGAATATTATTTTAGCCAAATGCTCAAAATCTTATTTAAGATGAAAAGTTAAGGAATCACCAAAGTGATTATAGTTCATCTTGAGGGGGACATCAACATGTGCCCCAGATCTCATAGTAAACTATCCAATAGTTGTTGAAATATTTCACTCAAACCACAAATGTGAACCTCATGGCGGCACTAGAAGTCGGAGGATCATCATAGTCATCAGTATCTGCCCAAATGTAATAGAAATGAATGCAATAGTTGTTGAGATATTTCAGTCTGGATCAACATATTGGACCAGCTGTCAGAACGACATTGCCATCCCTAAAGCCAAGCCTCTACGGCTGATAAAAATAATCCATGACACCTGACAGCAGTTTCAATCGTGAAAAATTATGTTTGAGGTAGTGTAATTTAAACTTACATCCTGTCATGTTCTTTAATTTTATACTTCTGTGCTTTGAAACATTTATGGTCATGGTTTTTAGGCAGCGTGTCTGGCAAAGTGATATGATTGCAGTGTTTTTGAAGAGTAGAGAAGAATGTTGTCCTAAAGCATTGTCATTTAACAGTTTAAGAGTTGCTTAAATACAACATAAAGAATGCTAAAGTCCTTGTGCTACCTTCCCAGTGGACTTTACTCCTTTCCAGACACAAAAGTAACAGACGATCCAGGACAACAGAAGACACAGAGCCAGCTCCCATCGAATGCTGCCTAACTCATGGACACTTCCTGTGAGATTCAGAACTCTTCTCCTGAAAATCACGATTTTTGTTATTATTCATAAATGTCAAATTAATTTCAGAACTTAGTATGATATTTGGATTTAGTTTTCATACTCACTCCCAAAACTCTCTCACTGGTGACGTTGAATTTTCAGCAGCAGTCCAGTTCGAGTAACCAGCTCTTCGATCAAACTCTACACAGGTATCTGTTGCAAAGGCATACAGGATGCTTTAAACAATGCATTTAAGGACAACTACACACATTATATCATTCTGCCTTTGTCAAAGCCTTAATTTTATTTTGTATACTTATTTAATTATTTTATTTAATTGTTTTTGGTAGCAAGGATGAACGATTGAAAGTCAGCGCTCAGCTTCAATCACTGATGTTAAAAACCACAAACCAAGCCAGAAACCTAGGTGGAGTTATGGATTCAGACCTCAACCTGAACAGCCATATCAAGACAATTACAAAATCAGCCTACTATCACCTGAAGAATATAGCAAGGATTAGAGGACTTATGTCTCAACAGGATTTGGAAAAACTTGTCCACGCTTTTATCTTCAGTAGACTGTACTACTGTAACGGTGTGTTTACAGGTCTCTGTAAAAAGTCAGTCTACAACTGCACTGCAACTTTTATTCTATTTTTTTTTTAGCTTTTTAATGTTTTACTAACTATTTTTAATGTTGTTTTTAATGTTTAAATGAATGTTCTTAATTTTGTTTTTTAAATCTTTTTTTTTGCATTATGCTTAATGGTTTTATGTGAAGCACTTTGAATTGCCTTGTTGTTGAAATGTGCTATACAAATAAACTTGCCTTGCTCTGCCTTGCCTTAACTTGATAAATGGAATGGGGGGCATTTCCAAAGAGCCTAATCTATTAATTACTGAGTGAATGCAAAGTCCTTGAGCCGAGCAGTTGCCTCCTGGTCTGCTGTATGGAGGGTGACTAAACCTCTTTGTATTCTTTGATGGGAGACAGGCAGTGTATGGATTGAAGATGTCTGCGTGAATTGATAGATGCCAGGAATATTGGACCTTTTAGAGCATCCTTTGAGTGAATAAGTCTCGTCGTATATGTGGGGGTGAGGGAGTTATGCTGGATAGGAGAGGGAATCAGGGGAGTGGTCTTGAGCGAATAGTTATGATTTGCGTGGTTGTGTTAAGCTAGGCATCCACATGATGACAGCAGCATAGTATACGGCTGTAGAGTATACGGGGGCCAGTGCTCAGGTGCACAATGTAGGGGCTGCTGCCCCCGGTCTGTTAATGACAACAGTAAATGGATTAAATACCATTTTACACTAGTTTGTGGTTTCTTAAGTTCCTCTATGTTCACCTAAAATCTTCGTTTCAGATGTGTATTTCAACCAGAAACTTGAAACCTCCAGCACACACTCACTGAGAACGGCAGTTCAGCAGTTAAATATTTGAAATGAACAATATAAGGAGATGTGTGTGTAGTGGCTCTTTAAGTATGTTACGTAACTTGAAGTGAACACTAAGCCAGGCAAAGAAAACCTGGCACCTCACGCAGCTGGCTTTTGCACCCTAGATCCTCAAATGAGCCAACTAAAGATTAATAATAATCTTGTTATTTGTTTTTATCCCTAACCCTAACCAGATCGCATACTAGGACAAACCTGTGTTCCAGGTGTTTCTGCAATTCGCCCAAGGAAGTTCAGAGCTGAAAGAGCTGAAGAGATACAGGAAAGCCCAGGCCAATATGATGATGTAATAGATGCTGGAGTACAAAACAACCACAAGATTGCCATAACCCATCCCTGAAAAAAACAGGAAAACAAAGATCATTTAAATAAAAAGTACGAAACATATAATTATGTATTTTATATATTTTATATACTATAAAATATTCTAAAATGTAATTTAAAGGAAATCAATGTCACATAATACAACTGTGTCCTATACATACAGTACATACATCAAATCTGACCACTGAATTTATCCTAAGCATCAAGCAGGGGAGCAATTTGGGGTTCTGTGTCTTGGTCAAGGACACTTCAACATGTGAACAGTGGGAAGCAGAGATCAACCATCAACCTTGTGGTTGAAGATCGACCTGAACTAACCACTGATCTACAGCCACCCCACCACAATTTGGATACTGCCCAAGATCAGAGTGTTAATACAGAGTAAATACAATGTAGAGAACAACTTTTCTGTTGTAGATTTACTAAAGATATGTGAACTTGACTGCGCACATGAGAAGGATAGACATCCTTTTTTGTAACTCATTTAGCCTAATGTAATAGCTCACAGGAGGCAATATTTAACCAATGCGAGCCATGTCAAAGATATGTTGTGTTAAATTTGACCTGAAACAGTTCGCTGGGTTTCTTAGAAAAGATAGTAGAAACACACCAGTGACATATGTTTTATTATTCCTGAGATTCCTTTTGAAAGGAATGTTGTTACTGTTAATGTCAAGACTTGTCCTCACTTATATCTTTCAGTTGTGGAATTTGTTTCACAACACTGTTTCACAGGTGGTTAAATCGCTTTCATCACAAATCTCTGCAAGATTTGTAACAAAAGTGTGAGCACACAAAACAAAATTTGCAGAAAGTCAGCATGTGATAGGTTGTATATCCCGAAACAACAATCATTGACCTTCTTATGAAGAAGAATAAATACATATTTTTTATGCGAAATTGAGAAAATATAATACAGTATTGCTGCCCTGCAGAATATACTTATACACATGTTGTTTGCAATATCACATTTATTGATGTGTGTGCATGAATTTTACAATTTGTTGTGCGAAAGATTAGATGAGATGTTGCAATAGACAACAGAGCTTGCACCTAACTTTTACAGTTTTCTTCATTACTTAAAGGCCCAGCCAGCCATTTTTTGACCATGTCATACACACATTGTAATGTTTTAATTTGATTATTCATTTAATATTTATTTGATTTGACATGGATAGTCTGATATCTATTCTACATCTTTACCTTCAAAAAGGGGACAGATTTTCCTCCAGCAGGTAATACTTCCCTGTTGGGTGTACTGGCCGAGTGACGTCTCCAGGAGAAACAGAGGGATGCCGCAGGTAAAGAGGAAGAGGACATAAGGAATGAAGAACACCCCTTGAGAAAACATAAAGTTACACCACATGAGTTGTTTTAAAGGTTGAGCACTTATGGTAAGCCACAAGAATCACATTGAGATATATTGTTCACAAGAGAGTTTAACTGTTAATAAAATGTATGTCCAATCTCTGATAGCATCCAAAATAAACATTGTTAGTCCATCAGTTCAAATGTCTGGATATGCCCGTTTCTTAACCCATCTCTATTTGCAGTGTGTTTCCTTCAGACACAAATGTGTTGTCAAATAAAAGTGGGTTTAGCCACTTGCAGCGTTTCTTTTTTTAATACTTGTTATCAAAGTGGTAGAGATGTTTTTGTCATTTGCATGTGTTTTGTCTCATTGCTTGTGGTTTCTTAAGTTACAGTGCGCTGAGCAAGAGAGGCTTCTGTTCAAGCCTAAAGTCTCTTTAGAAAAGGAGTAACTTTTATAGGTTCGGAAGGTAATATTTACATAGTAGTTCTGAAATTAGATTTGGGCTGATAATACATAGACAAACATTATTATGATTTAAAAAAAAAATCTGGCTCTCGCAGTTTTAAATCCTAATTCAATATTTGTTTATTGTTGCCATGAAGTAACCCAGCTGGAATTATTTTTACATTCTGCATGTGTACTTTTGAACGAAGTAGCAGTGTTGTTCCTAATTTCTTTGACTATTATGAAACTTACCTCCTCCGTTTTTGTAGCACAGGTAAGGGAACCTCCACACGTTTCCTAGACCTATGATTTGTCCTGCAACAGCCAAGAGGAACTCAACTTTGCTTGACCACTGTCCTCTGGTCAGGGTGTTGGGTACTGGATGTGCTGTGCCTACATCCAGCATGAACTTGACCTCTGGACCAAAAGACTTCTCCATTGCACTGAAACAAGGGAAGGGTTAACGAAAACAAATTACTTCAGTGGTATTCAGTGACAAAATTACAATGTTCACAAGATGATATAAACTACATTTTCTGTCACGGTTTGGGGTTTTAGGTGTGACTTCCTGTCTTATTTTGAAAAGTTTCCTCGGGTCCCTTCACTTCCTGTCCTTGTGATTGTACAATAGAATCCTCCTGTTTCTGATCACCTGCACCTGCTCCTCCCCTGTGTATTTAAGCCCTGTTTGTCTTGTGCCTCCTTGTCCGTTTGTCTGTGTTCTTTGGCTGTTTTCATCGTAGTGTTTCCCGTGTTTTGCTCGATCCTGTTCCCCGTGTCGATCTTGCCTGTTTTTGTGAAGAAATTAAAGCCCTGTTTTTCTGTAAACCACCGTGTCCTGATGAGTCTGCGCTTGGGTCCTGCCTTCGCCTTTACTCCAGCCGTGACATTTTCAAAGTAATTATTCATGTTATTTGTGGATTTTATTTTGCGGTAGCAAATTGTGACTAAAGAGCAGATTCTCAGTGTAGAAGTAAACATACACACTAACCACAGCAGGGATGTTGACATGATTTAATCAGTTTATTAACGTTCATAAGCCACACAATGCCAGCAGTCTTGCTGTATTAGGTCAAGACAGGATCAGTAAATCTTGGCATGAGGGCCATTTATCCATCAATGTTGCTTTTGTGTTGCTGCCTTGGATTCAATGTGGGAGTGCAGCAAATGGACTGGAAAATATGTGTGCTACTACATTACTGTTAAGTGAGAGGAGAATTATGAAACGTATCCAATTATATGCGTGAACATACAAGGCATTTAACTCTCAAATGACTAACACAGAAATAGAAATAACAGCTAGGGACAAGGTCAACAAGCTGGACAGATAAATATAGATGTAAAACAAGTATTGTATGAATTTAAATAAAAAGGAACAGTGACCAACGATACAATAAGATATACAAGTCAAGTGCTCTGAAAGTAAACAATACAAATAGTGCAAATAAATAAATATTGAATGGAAATACAAGGACTGGATGATTGTTTTTGCGTCATTGGACACCATAGCCAAAACCCACACTGGGTTTCTGAGACCTAGTATTATATTGCTATTTTATCTTTTATCTAATATGTTATATAACATAAACACACATTAGATTTCTTTTTTTAATTGTGACCAAGATACATACTGAGCGGGGCATTTTACAGTTCAACTTGTCAGCTCTCTGGTGGATAAACTATATATGCACTGTAATGGTGAATGGTGGTACAGCTGGGCATTTTGCAATTTCTTGTTACTTATGGGGTAACCTATACACCAATATGATATGTCTACAATAAAATGCTACCCACCAATGTTACGGCCTCACAGATCTTTCTGTGATGTGGTTATGAAAAGCTCAAACAGAGAAGTTGAAAGGATAAAATAAAGGGTAAAATGAAATTCTACAATGAAAAGATAATATACATAGTCTGGTATGAACATTGTTTCATTTTAAGGTAATACTTTCATAATAACGACTTGATTTTTTAAAATTCCTTATAATTTGAACACTATCTTTTTAAGCCCTTGATAAACTTAGTGATAGGCTTGGTTAATGGTTTATCCATGAGAGCCTGGCATTATCATTTTATGAAACATGCATGTCTAATGTGAAAAATTGGCCAGTTGAAAGACTGGAAGATTTGGTCAAGACGGGGGTTTGAAGGAATAGAGAGCAATACAACTGGACACAAGATAGAGGAGATGGAGGAGGAAGGAAGCTTTTTGGACTGACTGTCCGGCAGGCCAGACTACCACTGGCCTGCCGGGATTGGATGTATTAAGGATGCTATTCCATGGATTATATTTGCATATTTTATAGTGTGATTCAACTTGTGATTGTATTTGCTTTACCTTTTTATATAAAACCTTTTTGCTATAACTGGAACCATGGATTCGGCTTCAAATCTGTCCTCAGAGCACAGAGAGGGCCAGCCTGCAGAAGCTCTCTCTCCTTAACACATCTGACAATTTGTGTAACTTTCTCAAATACTTTCTCAAGCTTATTTTATTTATTTTTTTTATTCTTCACAGATTTGCTTTTGTCATTTTTTTATGTAAAAAATTGCCTCAGTGTGGGCCTTATTTGACATCTCACACCCCTCTATGATGTCAGGCTTTTCACCCGGCTTGTGAGTGTGGCTGTTCAAAACAGCTCCAAATATTGTTGACTTCAGACGAGGTTGTACAACATACAATATGAATTGGTGAGGTGAGACAATAGGCCAGTGCTATAGAGGTTGTAGGGAGAAGAATATTAATTGTGCTTCTATTGTTTCACAAGGAATATAAAGCCTGTCCTAGCCCATTCTCATTCCCAGGGCTTCAAATAGTGACGCTTTGTCCCGCCCTTCGGTGTCTGATACCGACGCACAAGGCATCCTATAGCATCCTATGAGACGCACCGTTGTTTGTAGACACTCAGAGGAAATGATCTGGGTGTGTGATGGCGTACTACAAAGACAGAGGATGTAAGAGAGAGGAGACTGATGGGTTAAACACAAAACATTTAATGTTAGTGTCTCAAAGTGTTGTTGAGTTATTTTGAAGTTATATGTTTTCAGTACTAATGTTACGTTGTTAATGTTTTACTTAATTTACATACTTATTTCAAGCCCAACCATGATGTTTTTCCTAAACCCAACTGAGTGGTTTTCTTACCTAAACAAGTGTTTTTGTTCAAATTCAACCCGTTAACCGTCAGTATGTGCAGTTGGGATGAGAACGTGCAGGTCGCACTGTCCAGGGCTCGCAGAAGGGCAATAGGGCAATCTCTTATCGGGAGAAACTTCAGAGCTTAGATCCAAAGTATACTGGAGCACAAAGATTTAAGGCAACAAACTTTAAAAGATGACTAACATCTTAACGCCAAGTGGCTCTTCACCATGACGATGCATACACAGAGGATGTAGGTACTCAGTGTCTTTCTTAAAGACATTTGAGTAGGATTTCAACCCCACAACCCTAAAGGATGGTGTCCCTAGAGGAATTCATCGCCTTGGTATAAGGTTGAAACCAGGCAAAAGACAGTCCCACGGCTCTAAAAATCAACTGAGTCATAGCATATGGCATAGCTGTCATGTTTTCAGTTCATGTCCTATAAATGGTATCATTGTTGTCCTTGAAGACAACACTCGAATGGAACAGAACTGCTTAACACACAGAGAAGAGCATGTTCGCTTACAATGGGTCTTATTCATTAATATTTGGTCAGAAAACATCGTATTTAGTGGGAAAATAGCAAGCAGGAAAATACCTACACAGGTTAACAAATAAACAATGTAGCTGTTTTAAACTGATTTTAATCAGCATAAAAATATTATTCTTTTGCCTTTTTCAAATACAAGACTTCAATCCTTATTAAATCAGACAAACTGTGGAAGAACACATTTGCACAAACAGTCTAATGGAATAGCACTAAGGGCGCATTGTTGATAATGGCTGTTGCACAGGTTTGTGTTTCATTGAAAACTAATTGCATCAAAACTTGTCTTTTGACCGACTCTAACTCTACCTTAAAGTCAAAAACATTACAGATGGCGTGTGTCTATAAAACAGGCCCTAAATCCCTATTATGTTGGAAGAGTTGCTTTAGAAGTGCTGTTTTTAACCAAAGTGACTTTAAAGTGCTTTGTATTTTGTATTCAGGGCTGCAAGGTGCACGGTATACAGTATGTGCAGGAGGGAGGGCTCTAGCTTCTAGGAAGTTGACAGTTAGTCGCTGGACTAATCTTTTCAAACCATCATACTCATCATGGGACAGACAAATTATTGTCCACTCTGCACTGGGGCAACTTTGTGTACATACGTTTGTCGAGCTCTCTAAATGTCTTGGGGTATTGAACAGTACCCTACTGAATATGCTATACTAAAACCTGCTCAGAATTAGTATGATGGTTAAGGGACACAGGACAAGAATCTGCAGACATTAGCGATTCTGTGAGGCTGTTCTTTGGCACAGTGGTAAACTAAATGAAATCAGTTTCAAAGGAATGTAATTTCTGGGAGACAGGATGATCAGAGGAAAAAGGTTCTTCGCACTAGACTTACTGTACCTATCAGCTAATTCTCATCTGAATTGACTGACTAATCTTCATCACAAAACCGTGAAGAGCCAGGGGCAAAGTTACAATTTGAACAGGCATGATCGATACTGACAAGAAAATAGGCTGCATGAGGGGAAGGAAAGAATCCCCATAGGGAAACAAGAGGAACTGCTATGACCAAACCTTGGCAGTATAAGTTGTGAGTCACTTCTACTAAGTAAGTTCCTTTTTTTATTTCAGTCCATCATCAACAGGGAGGGGAAGCTCAGTGGTAAATCATTTTCTGTTTTGATTATTTGACCATCCCAGAGCATACATAAAAACTCTCCATACTTTTGTTCTGCTATCTATTAACATCAATATCTTTTAGGACTTAATTTCCTGAAAAATGAATCATTTTTATTCATGCATGCAAGTTTTATTTTCTGCAAACAATCACAGCAAAAGATTTGATTATTTAATTACAGTATAATTATAAGTCATTGTTAAAAGAGTCTGTAATAATGCTACCTGTTAAATATTTGCACAAGACACGTGTGCTTGTTTTAAATGTGAGCGTTCGGCAGCAATGATCACAGAGCAACCCGATGTGTTACACTAAACAAGGGAAATAGCTGCTCTGCCGGTAGCACAGCCAGTAACCTTTGGCCTACATAACACAGCTACAGGCGGCAAGCACAAGTGCAACCACAAAAGCCCAGCTGTCTCTGAACTGCAAGGATACCATTTGTTTCCTATTCAAGAACTTAAACCAAAGTAGTGTACTCTCACATTGGATAACAAGGACAAATTTAATAAAGACAGAAAATCCTACTTGTGACCTGAAGGGAAAGGGATTGGTTAAGAGTACCTGAGAAAGGTCGCTTCTTGTCTTTAGTCTGTGGTCTGTGCTTCCATTTATCCCTAGGTGGGATTTATCTGTTGCCTTTTGAAGAAAATACAAGTCTAGATCCCCCAGTCTCTGCAGAACAAGTGCTCTTCCCAGCTCTGATCATGAGTGAGCCCATAAGTGGGAGGTTCTGAGAGAGCTGTATTTGTATGACAATGAGGGAGAGAAAAAGAGCCAGAGGGACAGAGTGAGAGAGGAGGGGCCGGGGGGGGTTATGCGTTTGAATGAGCAACGTAAGGCGGAGACTGTTCATGGAAGCCACAAGGTCTCACAGTAAAGAGGAGGGGATTTGCACAGTGGCAGGCTGGCTGTATGGCTCTGTGGGTATTTATGTCTGTCGTCAGTAAGTTCAACACGTTGGTCCACACAGAAAAATCTGAATAACTAACTGCGATCCACTGAGGATGAAAACCAGTTTCTTAATCTTTCTTAATTCATCAGAAGGTTGACATCAGAGGTGGTTAATTAGCAAATTCGCAATTTGCCATCTTCACTAAAATGGTGAAGATGGGAAACATTAAAACTCAAAGTTCACCCCATTCATTTTGAATGGAAGTGAGGTCTTTTCTGAATGAAATGGCAGAGGCAATGACACCTTTAGTGTTGTTCTGTTAATTAAACATTTTGTGTTGCTACTCTGAATAAACTGAAAAAGTGGAAGTTGATGAATTTGACTTCCATTGCACATGGTTAGCTTAGGTAAGCATGCAAAGTGAAAGCAAGAAGAAAAGCTATCATGAATCTCTCCAAAGCTCAAAATACACTCACTACATGATGTATTGTTTGTTTAATTTGTATATAAACGGATGTTTACGATGTTTTGTCACTTTAGGGGAAATTACGTGATTGAGTTATATATTTCTTTTGACAAACAAGTTTACAAATAAACCTTCATAGTTAAAAAAATCACAATACAAAGATTAAGACCTGTGCAGTTTCAAGAGTCCTACCCACATTTTTATGTTTTGTCTCTTTTATAATGGCAGTCTTTGGTTGCTGTTTTTTTTTATAAATCGCTCTTAAAGAGCCAGCTGATGACAGAGCAAGTTTTATGCTTTATTTTGCCTAAAATTGTAATAGAACAACAGATTTCTATTTCATGATAACATAACAGGGAACACACTAATCTGAGAACAAATAATCTAATATGACACATTAACAGTCATTCCATTCTATTCTATTATCCAAACTGCTTATCCTATTTAGGGTCGCGGGGACATTAACAGTCATTAATAGATGAAATCCCGAGCAATTAAAAACCACAGCCACAAAAAAAGTATAACAAAACTACAGGACACAAAAGGGAAAAAGGAAACTAAAACTTATAACTTCACATAACTATAATAAACCTGAAAGTCACTGAAGGTAAATAATTTCTCACAGTCACAAAATTATTTTTATTGACACAGGCACAGCTGGTGACCCAAGATGATCCTTTCTCTCCCTCCCTCTGCGCTAGTCTCTGTCCCACACAGGCACCCTGAGGTCCAGCATCCACAGCCCTCCACCACAAAGTTATATTACATTCACCGCAGACGATTTCAACACATGCTATGTGAAATACCACAAATGTATGCAGTATGTGAAGCACACACACACACACACACACACACACACTCATAACTGTATGGTGCTTGATGAGTGCATTTAGTTTAACATGTTGTTTTTCTTGCATATTTTACCCATATATTGGTAGTATTTGCTTTATCGGTAGTATCTGTTTCCGTCTATAGTTGTACTGATTTCTCCACGAACATTTGTTTTCCTAATTGGTCCCTTGGAGGCAGCAGAAACAAGTTGTGAACATGCCATTGACATATCATCTCCATTTAGGTTGATCTGACAAACTATTAAGCAACTGACCAACTGAGCAACTGACCAACTGAGCAACTGAGCAACTGTACATCATACTATTACGGAGAAGTTGTGGTCTCCACCAACGGGGAAATATCTGGCTTTTTAGTTGCTAAATGCTCCACTATGTTCAGCAGTAACTAACTGTCTGCTGGTTGATGCAGAGCAGGTGGTGTAATGTGGGGTTTTACAGCTCTTGAGGAGAGATGTGACACTGTAAACAGTAAAGTTACTTATCAGTAAAAAGGGAAATCAGATCATACTTATACTCACCATTTGCCATCGTCTGAAGCAGATTGACATCCTCGTGGGTGTTCTGACTTTGTTTCAGGTTTTTCCATGTCAAAATACTTGTCTCCAGTTTAGTCTTTCTGTGTCTCTCTGATGGAGGAGCTCACAACAAGTGTGTGGGGCTTAGAAGGCACAAGATACGGGACAAATCACTGTACTGGTTGTAAATGAATTATCTTTGGCAAACTTCCTCAAAGTGACTCTGAACAGGGGTACTCGAGTTTAAGGAAACACAGCTGCCACCTGAGGCAACAACACAAGTCTTAATTCTTCATCAAATTTACACATACTTGTAATCTTAAAGTATAACTTTATATGGTGTTTTTCCAATAACTATTTTCTATTCTATCCGTATTACTTCGATTACTTCAACTTTCACCATTATGATAAAAGATGGTTTGTAATTTTGTCCCTGACCAATAATAAATAGCATAGACAAGTTTTGTATACACTTTGTATTGATAGTTCTAATGACCTTAAATCTCTGTCAATTTAGCCCAATTATAAAAAAGTGTAATATCAAAAGTGTATATCTTAATCCCCTGTGTGTGGCAATGCTTTATTACAACTACTGCTAAAACATGGAAAATGTTTCCATGAACCTGCTGCCCCACTCCCCTGGAGCTTATGGTTTACTATGTAGCATATATTTTAACGGTTAAGCTAAACCAAGGCGGTTGAAGTGATGTATTAAATCTGAAACACTGAGCTAGACAGAAATGTAGTTTCCACATAGTTTGTCATTCCAAAGCTGGTCTTGACTGAATATAATTGGATTAGCAAATGGATTTTGTATGCTTGCGTTGGTATTTACTTTACATATTTCAGTATTTATTTATTTCAGAGGTTCAAATAAGACACATTTGAATGACCGTAAAAGAGTAAAACAGAGGGACAGAAAAATATTTGTTTATATGCTTAAAATGACCCACAGTACTGTACATAGATGTTTCATGACAAGTGACCTCTTGTGGTTGTCCAGCCACAATAGCTCTTTCTCTCCGTCAAGGCAGTTGGTTGGATAGTTTGGCATGAATTGTCTGACACTGACACGGGACACTGTGGTTCTTCTAACCTTCCCTGGCATATTTTTAACCATGACCACAACCTTTCTGGACTTTTTGTCTCATGGGTTGTTTCGCAAAGTACTGGCAAGTGACCTATTTTTCTGTGTAGGTATAACAACTTGTTGGAAACAGAGGCAATGAGTGTTGGGACTATGGGTACAGCTAAAGAGCTGTCCAGTCTTTTTTTGACACACACACCAAAATGACACAAAGTTACAGACAGACAGGATATACATACAAAGACAAAATAGAAATGCAAACATAACCAGACAAGTACTAAAATGATGTTGAAAATTTATATTGTACAATAGCTCGAAGGGAAGTGCAAAAGCAAAGTGACAAAAATGTTGTATTGTAAATTATTAGATGATGTCTGTTTTGTCCAGCTATGAAATAAACATAACAACTTGTTGTGATTGCATATGTCTGCATTAACATCATGAATAATAGGCCTTTCATGCACAATTAAGATATAATATTTTGGTAATCAAGCATCACCTGACAGCTAAAATCATTTCTGTGGGTGTGCATGTACTCCATGTATCTTTTAGGCAAAATGAAGACGTTTAATGTGTGTAATCAATTGTTAAGTATTAAGTACATTTCCCTTAAACAATATAGACAGATGAGGAAGTACGAACAGGTGTGCCAGTGAGTGCTTAACATAAGAGACATAAAGTGATCCTCAAGTGTGTCAGCAGGAGTCGGCTCGGAAATGTATATCTCTACTTCTCTTAAGAAAGGTAATTAAACTATAATATACAGTTCAATTCAAAGTACCGTAGGTAAGACATGGCTTTATGCCAATGTCAGTCAACCGACATTGCATTGTATCTGTATTTGGAGTTGTTTTAAAATGGTAATCTACCCAGATTAAGTGAAATACAAATACTGCTGAGTTATGCTGGACTGTATAAACTATATATAGTAGTTGACTGATTTGTTTAGTGAGTAGTAAGTCATAGGATTTTGTCCAGCATTCGTATGTCATTTTCTGGAGCAATCTTTGTCCACAGGTTCAGAAAGTCCCTGTGGATGGCCAGATCCTGGAGGATAATTTTTCCGTGGATTCTGGTGGAGGAATTACATTTTTTATTTTGCACAATGTTCAGAAAATTAAATAAAGATTGGTGCAAAATTGTACACTAAATGTAGAATATAATCTGATAACCCATATCACTTCTGGTGCAGCATCCACACACATTTTAGAAACCACAATCAGGAAGCACTCAGTGAAGCTCTTTCCTGTTGTCAACATGTGGGCTGCTCAGCCGGCTAGTGCAGGTGTTGTGCCATACTCCCTCTTACTGCAACACAACGGTGGCTGAGGAGGGACAAAGAACAAATGTGAGACAAACAAATCAAGTCATTTTGTTTCATTTTGACCTAATTTTATTTTGTTTTAAGGCTGATAAAATAAATGCGGCCTCTTCTCTCCTCTTACCTCAGCCCTGTGTTCAACAGAGCCGTCATGACCCGACCACGGCTGCAGTTCTCCACCATGGTTCCAGTGTGAGATTAGTCTGCTGCTAAATAAAGGTGTTCGTCGCCCCTTCAACCTCCGGGTCCATGACCTTCTGGAGGTCAACGCATAGTAACTCAGTCAAGGTGTTCATGGCTTCACAGGCCACTGCTGAAGGCAGGTTATGCATCTGTGTAGTAAGAATGAACTGAAGTGAATGAGAACTACAGCGGGTAAAATAAGTATTGAACAAGTCACCATTTTTCTCAGTAAATATATTTCTAAAGGTGCTATTGACATGACAGTTTCACCAGAAGTCAGTAACAACCCAAGTAATCCATACATACAAATAAAACCAAACAAAATACATTGAGAAATTAAGTTATGTGTAATAAAATGGAATGACACAAGGTAAAAGTATTGAACACAGGAAGAAAGAGAGGTGCAAAAAGGCATGGAAAGCCAAGACACCAGCTGAAATCTATCAGTAATTAGAAAGCAATCCTGCCCCTTGTCAGTGCAAATTAATATCAGCTGGTTCAGTGCCAACTGATGGCCTGTAAAAAGGTGTCTCATTACCAAGGTGTCACACGCGAAACATCACATGATGGGTAAAAGCAAAGAGCTCGCGCAAGACTGGCGCAACCTTATTGTTGCAAAACATAATGCTGACATTGGTTACAGACGGATTTCTAAACTTCTGAATGTTCCAGTGGGCGCTGTTGGGGCCATAATCCGGAAGTGGAAAGAACATAATTTCACCATAAACCGGCCACGACCAGGTGCTCTTTGCAAGATTTCTGACAGGAATGAAAAGAATTATCAGAAGAGTTGTCCAAGAGCCAAAGACCACTTGTGGAGAGCTTTCAGAAAGACCTGGAATTAGCAGGTACAATTGTTTCAGAGAAAACAATAAGTTATGCACGCTCACCACTACTGCAAATGTCATCAACTTTAAATGGAAAGTATAATTAATTGCAATGCTTCACTTTACTAAGATGCACCAACTGATAAAAGCCACAGCTCACAACATTTACCGGCTCCTCACCAAAGTTTAATAAAACAGCTTTTGGCAGAGTGTATTGATCTCTTATGACAAAGCTCTTTTCCAGTTTCTGCCCTTTCATTCAAGACACGATTTCAACGTCGATGTTGGAAACACAAAGGAAAGCCCACGAGTCAAGGAACTGAGAGCACGACTACTGACCTTTGAACTGTCCACAAAGGTCAAATCACAACCATGTAGGGGTGGGAAAAAACGATTATTAGATGCATTGCGATTCTCTCATGAACGATTATGACTCGATGCAGAAAACCTAATAATCGGACATTTCATACTCAATTATCAACGTTATAATCGCCTGTAACGAGCCTTACCGCTGCCCCTGAACGCAACAGAGGTCATACACGTGCGTCTTGTTTACGTTGTACACCAGGCTAAATACTAGTGGAGCTTTAGTGAGAGCAGCCGACTGAGGATACGATCCCACCGACACCTCCTGGCTTAAAGGCTAAGGTAGGGAAGCGATGGCTTTCTTCTTCCGCCCAACTCGGAAAGGATGAAAATAATCACGAATTAGATTCACACTTTCTTTGCCAACGATTTGTGCCTCTACTCGGTCACTGAGAACCAGAGCTTTCGTGCTGCGTTGTTCACTGTGAACCGAGAGGGACTATGCATTACGGTAAGAGCGTGTGGGAACTGACTTCAAAATAAGAGCATCTTTTTAATTCATGTTTTAATTACTGTATATGAGTTACATACGTATTGACTCACTTATTGAATGGACGTGACATGACCTATCACGTTCACCAAAACCTTGCTCTTATTTTGAAGTCAGTTCTCACACGCTCTTACCGTAATGCAGAGTACCGAAAAACTACTTGCGGGCTAGACTGTGTTTGGAGGCGCAGGCTGGCTGAGTCTTTCCTCTGCGACTCCGTGACTTTAGCTTTGGTTTTGGTTTAGCACGAAAGCTCTGGTTCTCAGTGACCGAGTGGGGGCGCAAATCGTTGGCAAAGAAAGTGTGAATCTAATTCGTGATTATTTTCATCCTTTCCGAGTTGGGCGGAAGAAGAAAGCCATCGCTTCCCTACCTTAGCCTTTAAGCCAGGAGGTGTCGGTGGGATCGTATCCTCAGTCGGCTGCTCTCACTAAAGCTCCACTAGTATTTAGCCTGGTGTACAACGTAAACAAGACGCACGTGTATGACCTCTGTTGCGTTCAGGGGCAGCGGTAAGGCTCGTTACAGGCGATTATAACGTTGATAATTGAGTATGAAATGTCCGATTATTAGGTTTTCTGCATCGAGTCATAATCGTTCATGAGAGAATCGCAATGCATCTAATAATCGTTTTTTCCCACCCCTACATGGTTGTGATTTGACCTTTGTGGACAGTTCAAAGGTCAGTAGTCGTGCTCTCAGTTCCTTGACTCGTGGGCTTTCCTTTGCGTTTCCAACATCGACGTTGAAATCGTGTCTTGAATGAAAGGGCAGAAACTGGAAAAGAGCTTTGTCATAAGAGAGGCTGAAGTAATAGTGAGCAGCACATCAGAGGCAGCCACCGATGTCTTTGCGCTGCATGGGACAGCTTTCTGGTCCACAGTGATGAAGAACCTTTCCACGGTCTTGTTTTGCTCACCAATGCAGAGGAGGAAGGGCTGTATAGCATCAACTTTCTCCAGGAATGTAGTGAGGCTGGCTCCTTCCTGTAGTTTGAATTAAACTTGATATACTTAGAATAATAAGCAGTCAGATATATTATATCAACCTGTAATTCATACTTCTTACATATAACTGCAGCACACAAACATTATGATTTTGCTCGTACAAAAGGCTGGTACATACCCTAATACACCTTACAAGATGGTTGGCTGCCTGTAGGGGGCAGGAGATGCAACAGAAGAGCTGACATATCACTATTCCAGCCTTGGAGACATATAGGATATTTAAAAAAGAAAAGAAAGCAATGGAAATTGCAGCTGGTAAGTCTGACATTAAACCGGTCAGTTTGACATCAATACACTCTGCCAAAAGCTGTTTTATTAAACTTTGGTGAGGAGCTGGTAAATGTTTCAAGCTGTGTTTTTCTTTTTTTTTTTTTTTTATCAGTTGGTGCATCTTACTAAAGCATAACATTTTAATTAATTATACTTTCCATTTAAAGTTAATGACATTTGCAGTAGCAGTTTAAGCAGCAGGTGTGTTATGAGCATTTGTGATCTACAGTGTGGTTACTTACCATAATTATTGTCACGTAAACTTACAGGATAAAAATAATTGACAGCTTAAAAACATTTCAAGCTCTGGCACAGCACCACTCTGAGACCCTGAAGACCAAACTGCATGAAGTTTGTCGGGTTCTCTTTGAGGAGGTATTGTACACATGTTCCTCTTTATGTTATTTGATTCCATCTTGGTGTCTCACGTAGTTCTCATTCGCCTACCTGTGCTGATAGTCTTCACTGATGTTCATTCTCACTATACAGGTCCAAAAAGAGTTAAGTTAACACTGTGGTGAAACCCCAGTCATCAGTGTATGATGAATGCACACATTGTAAGTCGCTTTTTGACAAAAGCGTCAGCTAAATGAAATGTAATGTCCTTGAGCATCCCTAATTTGGATTTCAGTGGCTATTTATTGTAACCAAATGACTCAAATCAGAAATACATTGCCAAAAGAGAGAAAATGTAGCCTATATTAAACTTAATTTGAAATATCTCTCTGAACGGGGCCTTAGCCTGAATCTGCTGATGGGATTTAGGAACAAAAATATATTACATAATTATTAGAAACTAGGGGCATTAAGAGCATGATAATGTAATATTCTCACTTTTACAAGCTGCAATAGTAAGTGCTGATCTGCATTATTTTCATGTGCCTTTGTGTGTGCAGCTTTGTGAAAATTAGTTCAAGATTACATGTTCAAATGAAAGTTGTTGAGATGTCGAGTGATCTACAAAGCAGGGAAAATATCATTGAAACACAAATGCTTGCAACTTCCCAAACTCCAAAATCAGTCAAAAAAAGGTAACGTAGGTTTTTAACATCTGGAGGTGTCAAACACATTGCAATAAAGTTTTTGCCAACCCCAAGAAATCACACTGATCAAGACACTTATGTTGTAAAGTTTGAAAGATTATTATAAAAGCAAAGTCATGCATGAGAAGTTATTGAATTTCAAACCGATAATGGTTTCTTGAATAAAGCATTCTGATTAAAATGTAATCAAAGTAATTTAAAAATACAATAATACATGTATTGTTCTCTATAAAAGGAGCAGCTATCTATGGAAGATTACACACAGATAAACCTTCCAGACTTTAATTGCATCAACACAGATTTAGCTTTCTCGACCAAAAGGCCATGGCACACCCCTGGACACAGAGATAAATAGAAATTTCAGCTCTCGAGAAATAATCATTGAGCCAAAACAACAATATCAGAAGCTACATTAAACCTCAACAGAAACAGATACATCAGGAGCATTGTGCTATGGCCAGTGAAACAGAAAAAAACCTGTTCTTCATAGACAGGTGTTTATTCAGATCCATACATTTTGTTCAACGTCTTTGATAATCCCCACATTGCTCTGCTACATCAACCAGTGACAGTGGTTCTAGCTCAGTGGTTTCTTAATGGAATTATGTGCATTGAAAAGAATATACATGTATATACACAACATTTTTACTCTATTTGCTCAAATGCTGCAACATGTTTTCATTCCAAATTGTCACATACTGATGCTTTGTCCCTTGGCGTCACTTTGAAACACAGTAAACACACAGTTAATGTTGTGAATTCAAACAAAAACATTTGCTGAGGGTTTAGCAAAAAAAATGCTTCGTTAGGTTTAGGAAAAACATGTTTGGGCTTAAAATAACTATATAAATTAAAACATAAACAAGGTAACATAAGCATGGAATACATGTCATAAACATCATGAACATAACTTTGGAACACAAACACCGGTCTCAAACTCCCGTCAGGTTTAAAAACTAAGATAGTCTACAGTTCAGGTGGATGGGTCCAACCAACACAGGACTTTAGTCCAGGACACTGCTGGTTGTTTCCCATGGAAAAGTAAATGTTGACATTTTGTTACATCAGTTTTTAAGTCGTAAGCGTCAATAGTCACATGACTCATACATTTCTGGTCACTCGGTAGTGACGCGAGTCGTCAAGTCAATGTCAACCATGCTTTTTTCCCATACCTAACTAGGTGGTTTTGTTGCCTAATCCTAACTTCCTGGGAAGACACAAGTTTATTATGAAAAGACACTGAATGTAATGAGTGAAAACTGACACTCCGTCCCTGACATATCCAAAACTGACGCTAGAGGGGTACATAGAGCGTCATAGTTTGAAGCTTAGGGCCACTTACCAAGTGTCAGGTGTGTGACGAGTTGGGAGTGAGAATGTGTTGGTTTACATTGTAGTTACTTGAAATCCCGATGTGTCTCATACACTCGCTAAAAGGTGCCTTGAGCGTCGGGATCAATGCAGAGGGGCGTGACAAAATGTCAATATTGGATGCCCTGGGAATGACAACGGGCTGAACACACCTTGAGCTTATCCCAGCATGCACTGGACAAAAGTCAAAGCAATGCACAGAACACATTCTCTATGGACAATTTGGAGTGAAAACCCATCTGATTTGCAGAGTCAAAGGTCTGAAGAGTCTTATATACAGTATATTAAGGTTTGTAATATTCCCCAGGGGCAGAGTTAACACACAGTTTGAAGTTGGATCCAAATATTTAGAAACTACTCACTTTTCTTTTCCCCGTCATCACTAGATACCAATCACAAATATATAGTTAAATCTGATCTAAACCTCAATAAATATAATAATCATTATCATCAATGGTTCACCATTAATATACACTAGATGGCAGGCTGGCTTTATGGATGTTCTTACACAATTAAGTAGTCAGTGTTCACAGTCATAGTTTGTGGGTTTTAAAAGATCACAAAACTTAAACATTTTAAGCTCAAGTCATCATTTAGTCCCTTTGGTGTTGAGTGTGCATACACAAAACATTTGTCTCTGGTATTAAAAAGCACTCGGCAGCATGACTTCAAAAATAAAGTAAGATAAGATATCTCTTTTATTTGACCACGATGTACTCTATCATTATGTATAACCTTCAAGTATGCAAAATTATTTAAAGACACCACAAGATCCAACCCTCAGACCCAAAATCCCAAATAAAAATGACTAGTTTCGGGCTCTGATTTTCTGAAATAACAATGCGAAGGAGAAAGGTGAGAAATCTTATCCTCAGATTAGCTGCTTTTGTTCCTCTTGTTATGCAATGTAACACGAAGAAGGGGAAAACCTGTCCAATAGCCTTCAAAGTCAGGTGAAAGTGTAGCCTTGAACAGAACTTTGTGTATTTTTGTCTACAATGATTAAACAGCATTATGGATAACATACACACATAACCAATAGTCCTATCACAGCGTTTAAATATTCCTTTTCAAGTAGAATAAGTCCTTCATTCTAAATCCTTTACGAAATGAGTATTATCAGCTAAACTGTTAGTGCTCATTCTTGATAATCGCGGTATTTATTATTTTACATTATTAGATTGGTAATATTTATGCATCAAAGCATTTTACCGTTGTAGCAGATTGAGGTGGCTACTTAAAATACTTATTTAGATAGATTAGTCCAGTGTTTCCCAATGTAGGCTTCTATTGATTCATGAAAAACTAACTGCAGCAACAATGACACTTTTTCAAATGTACAAGAACAACAGATGATCTGCATGTATCCCCCCCCCCCAAGTGATTATCTGTTATATCTCAGAACACAGACAAAACATTGATGCTGAATGTGAGTGTAGCCCTGCACTTTTGGTTTCTGTTGGTTTCCAAAGAAAAGACTGGTTGAGTTAGTTTCATTGGCCACTCCTCACAGAAACCCATTTTGCTCAACTTATTCTTGGAGAGTGGCTGGTGTTTCCTTTCAGAATACAACTGTCAGAGGAAGAAATACTCAAACTTCTTTCAGGTTTGACTTTGACTAATTTTATAGGACTGCATTTTTCATTAAAGTTTATGTCTTGTTTAAGGTATTGTTTAAGGTATTGAAGGCAATCTTTGAATTTATTAATGCAGTTGAATCTGTTTTTCTTTTACTGCATCTATAGAAATGTTAAAATGTCATCATTGATATTTTATAAAAGAAATGTATTTGACCCTAAAAAATATATATCTTGAATTCACTACAGGTTAATCTACCACAAATTCCCATTGTTGTTTGGTGTTTCCAACATCACTGACAAAATTAGATTCTTGCCAAAGGTTGACATGGACCAAAGACAAAACTCACAGGTGAAACAAAATCTGATGAACTGTGGGACAAGAACAGGACATGCTCAACACAAACCTCAGGAGAGAGAGCAGTGGGGCAGTAAGATTGAGTTCATCCTGGCAGTTGCCGGACACATTGTCGGTCTGGGAAACGTCTGGAGGTTCCCATACCTTTGCTACAAAAATGGAGGAGGTAAATCTTTGTTGTCGTGGCCAGATGTAAAGAATACTGTGTTGTAGCCAGCCTTGGAAGGGATTAAGATTGTATTCAGTTAATCATTTTATTGTAGGACAATATTTTACTAAAGAAACCCTACAACTCAAGTTTACAACTCAGTATTGTTTCTTCTCGCCACATAACTACATTCATTTTTACAAATCATTATTTGTGTGCACAAATTTATGCAATTTTATCAATATTTTAACCAGATTTCATTTTTATTTTAAAGGGGTTTTCTTCATACCGTATGTTTTGTTTTTGTTCACCTGTGGCATCCCACTCTTCTTCCTGGAGACATCTTTGGGCCAGTACACCAGTCAGGGTGGAATTACATGTTGGAGAAAAATCTGCCCTCTTTTTGAAGGTAAGTCTTCATAGTGTTTGTAAGCACTTTTTTTATCAGCTCAAAATGATTGTGTAATTAGTATGGTTGCATATGAGTACAGTTTTTCAGAGATTGGGTTGTCTTTAAGAGTAAAACCTGATTTAATTTTAAATCTGCTATTGAAATATATAAGTGGTTAATTTAGCTTACTATTTTATGTACTACACTGATTCTGTATATTTTTACATAAACAATGGCTAAAATGACTATTTGTATCTGAAAGTGCTCACTTATACTACATAGAGCAGTGTTAACCGAGGGGTTGGACCCCTCCAAAGGTTCTGCTACACAATTCATTTTTTGGACCTTTAACCTTTTTTGGAATATTTTTTCTTTTCTTTGTTAAATACTCTATTTTAGATACTTTTACATTTCACAAGTCAAAAAGGTTGGGAACTGCAGGTTTAATCCTGAACAATGAGTTGTATTTTATAATCTTAATATATGCTTTTAGAAATGGAGAAACTCGTAACTAAAATATAATAAGTAAGTAGTACTAGTAAAGTACAAGTGCCTCATAAATAGTGATTTTTCATGGTATTACAATTTGACATCTGAATCTCTGTGCAGGTTTAGGTTACGGAAGCCAAGTGGTGGTCTTCTACACTGGGGTGTATTACATCATCATCCTGGCTTGGACTTTTCTATACCTGTTTTCATCCTTCAGTTCAGAGCTTCCATGGGCGACCTGCCACAACAGCTGGAACACAAGTACCCAGACTTTATTTCTCAGCAATGACACATAAAACTCTGCAATGTGCACACTTTTTGAATACGTTTTCACAACCTTTCTTATCCTTTCATGTAAGATGGCTGCTTTGAGCATGGTCACAATCAAACATCCTCTCTGCACCTGTATGGAAATAGCACGTCTTCGGTTGTAGAATTTTGGGAGTAAGTAGCATGAATGAAAGCATTATATCAAGGCAGGTATTTTTTTGTTGTGTTTTCCTAAATAAACTTTGTTGCAGAAGGAGAATCTTGGGCCTGTCCAGTGGGATAGAGAAAATTGGCAATATTCGTTGGGACCTGGCCCTTTGTCTACTTCTTGCCTGGATGTTGTGTTACTTCTGTGTTTGGAACGGAGTGAAATCGACAGGAAAGGTACAGTACGAGCTTAATGTTCATTTTTTAATGTCGGATTTCATGTAAACCCTGTTCTTAAAATATTTAACTTAAAAAAGTATCACAAACACTGTTGGTTTGGTCTTAGGTGGTGTACTTCACTGCCACATTTCCGTATGTAATGCTGGTGGTGCTGCTTGTTCGGGGTCTTACATTACCGGGGGCCAAAAACGGAATCATGTTCTACCTCTACCCAGACCCATCCCGCCTCACTGATCCAGAGGTACGACTTTGTACGAAATTGTCTTTGAGTTGTTGTTAAATGTCAAATATTATAACCAAAAGAGGCTGTACATAGAGGCTGGACATAAGCACAGCTGTGTTTTGAGCAAAATGCTATCAACATGGTTATGTGCTCATAGTGTTAATGCAAACTTGCTGATGTTTAGCAAGCATAATGTTTACCATGTTCACAGTCTTTATTAGCATAATGGTAGACTTGAGGAGTCCTATGTGGATTAACAAAAAGAGAACTTTTTTAAACACAAAATGAATACAAACACAATATTTGACACAGTTTTGGACACATTACAAAGGTCAGCTAATCAGAACTTAACTCAGGCTACGCTAACTTAACATAAACTGAACAGACTACACTGACCAAAGACATAACTGAACACAAATAGGGAACATTTACACTGCCTTCCAAATTGCATACTTTTTACTTTTAGTCCATAATTAAGCTGCCTTTACAAAGTATGTACTGTTGCATGCAGTACATACATGTACATACTTTGTCATCATACCATTGCCCATCAAACATTGACCCTCTTGCTCCTATCTGCTGCACAGAAGATTGTGGGTGAGAATAGCCAGAAAAGCATGCTGGCTTGCATACTGCAAAATGCCACGGGATGTAGTGGGACATCCTGGTATATTTAGCATACTGCTTTTGACGTGCTATGTATAGGGAAAAAAATGTTTTCCTTGAATACTGAACAGTATGGTTTTATGGGTATTGGAACACAGTCCCAAGTCTCTTATTTGACATTTCTTCGCTCCTCGCTTGAACCGGAAGTTGGTCTGTGCTGCCATTTTGACGGCCGTCTCAAAGCTCTTATTTCTGCTCTGAGGAATGAGGAGCGAGGAGGGATTACAGGAAGTGTTTTAACGGCCGACACGCCCCCTTATTGTTCATTAGTTATTTGATTGGACGATGCAGCTGATTGGACTGATTCTATTTTTCTCAACATCACTGGAGTTTCATACCTAAGTGAAGACAGATCACAGATGAAACTCAAGTTTTATATTTGATTTGTTTTCTGGTTCACCATCTGGTTAAAATATTCAATTCAATTCAATTCAATTTATTTTTGTATAGCCCAAAATCACAAATTACAAATTTGCCTCAGAGGGCTTTACAATCTGTACACACTGACATCCTCTGTCCCAGAACCTCTCATCGACTCAGGAAAAACTCCCCAAAAAACCCTATCAACAGGGAGAAAAATGGAAGAAACCTTCAGGAGAGCAGCAGAGGAGGATCCCTGTCCCAGGATGGACAGAGTACGAAAATAGATGTCATGTGTACAGAATGAACAGCATAACAGAGTTACAACACGTTGAATTCACATAAAATAGAAAAGAATGTGCGTCAGCAGTTCCACGGAAGGAACCAGGAGGCAGGACCAGGGTCTAGATGCAACCACGATTCGTGGAAACCTGCGAGGCGAGAAAGCACAAAGACTCCGAGGGAAGAAGTAGAGTTAGTAATGTGCATTTATAGAACATGAATTCATACAGAAGGAGAGAGAGAAAAGGATAGAGGAGCTCAGTGTATCCTAAGTTGTCCCCCAGCAGTCTAGGCCTATAGCAGCATATCAAGGGGCTGGAAAGAATGGACCAGGGCAAACCTGAGCCAGCCCTAACTATAAGCGCTATCAAAGAGGAAAGTCTTAAGTCTACTCTTAAATATGGTCACTGTGTCTGCCCCCCGGACTGAAAGTGGAAGCTGGTTCCATAGAAGAGGAGCTTGATAACTGAAGGCTCTGGCTCCCATCCTACTTTTTAAGACTCTAGGAACCACAAGCAGCCCCGCATTTAGTGAGCGCAGCTCTCTAGTGGGGAAATATGGTACGATGAGATCCTTAAGATATGATGGTGCCTCACCAATTAAGGCTTTGTAGGTGAGGAGAAGGATTTTAAATTTGACTCTGGATTTTACAGGGAGCCAGTGAAGAGAAGCTAATACAGGAGTAATATGATCTCTTCTCTTAGTTTTTGTTAGTACACGAGCTGCAGCATTCTGGATCAACTGGAGAGATTTAAGAGACTTATTAGAGCAGCCTGATAATAAGGAGTTACAGTAGTCCAGTCTAGAAGTAACAAATGCGTGAACTAATTTTTCTGCATCGCTTTGAGACAGGATGTGTCTAATTTTTGAAATGTTACGTAGGTGAAAAAATGCAGTCCTTGAGATTTGTTTTACGTGAGAGTTAAAGGACAAGTCCTGATCAAAGACAACTCCGAGATTCTTTATGGTGGTGCTGGATGCCAGGGCAATGCCATCTAGACAAACCACATCATTAGATAGTTGATTCCGGAGGAATATGTTCATTGTAGGTCTGAACAATTAAAGGACCACAAAAAACGTTCTTCATTATTAGAAAGCATTGTCTTTTCATGATCTGTTATTTCCCTCAATAACTTTTATTATGGATACAATTAATGTTAGAATTAACATTTCTTTTTACAATCAACACTTGAAATGATGAAGGTACTTGCAAATGACCAGGTAGAGCTGGGAGAGATGAAACACTTTCTACTTACGGTAATTTCCATTCAGTCACGTGAGCATGATCATTCCTGAGTGTCGGGTTTGAGGAGTTATGTAATTTCAATTTATTTAATAATGACGTCACAATCAGAATTCCAAAACATACAGGCGCAAATAATTCATAAATAAGACAAAAGCATTTCGCATTTTAGAAATCAGTCCTGCGCTTATAATCAAGACACAGAAAACAGTATAAATACACAAAGCAGCTTGTTAAACAGGTAACAGGCTACAGACACCTCTACTCTGGCAGTGATTATAACTTTTTGCCTTTGTCTGCATAAGTACAGTGATCATGTGTGCAGACACAAACTCTGTCAAAGTCTCTCCAGCAGTTAAAGCCGACTGACAGCTGATCCCGGTATGATCAGAAACAGACGTGGTGTCTGATTTATCTTAAAACATATTTCCTTGTTTCCTCTCTCCTTGCATGGTTTCTTTGCGTCTCTCCATGCATCCCTTGTGGGAGGGACTAAGACACAAGTGAGGGAAACGTGGATGCAATTAAGAGACTTGGGATGTACCCACAGATGTGTGTAATGGCTGATCAGACCATATTTAATACAAAGGGGTAACACAAAGACAAACACTACCCCCTAAACCACAAATAAAACAAGATAGGATAATTATACTGTTAACTCTCTAACTGATAACTCTGTCAGCATAAGTATTCTGGTAATTAACCAAAACAAAAGGACCTAAAAGCTAGTATAGTCTAAAGAAATGAACAAAATCTCTAATCTAGCAATCCCAATCCCCCAATGATGTGGCAGGCCCTTGGTACATTCTGATTGGTCAATGTGCATGAGGTCAAGAGGTCAACAAACGACATGAGAAAATCAAAAGTGTCAACTATTAAGAAAACTAAGGTTTGTGCAATAAGGTTACCGAAATTTAAATCAACTGTGTGATACAAGGTCTGGCCATCATCAACCCATATTGGATTTGATGATGGCACAAGCTGAAAAGTTAAGTGATAAGCAAAGCTGTTTCACTACATCCTCTGTAGAACATGAAGTCTTCACCAAATGTTCTGACAATCCATCCAATGGTTCACTGAAAAACAACAAATGTCACCTTTATGGTGGCACTACAGTAAAAGTCAGGGGATCACCAAAGTCAGAGGGATTTATCCTCATCGGACCATGGATGTCTGTACAAATTGGAATAGCAATATAGGCTACTGTCCTGCACATTTGTGCAAAGATAGACAGACATTTAACATTAAAAAGGCCCGAATTGTCTTGTATTTCCCTGAAGTCTTGTTTGCTTTGTCTTTTTTGTAAAACTGAAACATTACATAGATAAAAACATTAATTTGTTCACAAACATTAACATGCATATAGATGGTAAGGATAAATAACTACGTAAACACACAATTCCTGCCAAAGTAAAAAGCAAGCACTGTACTGCATGGAAAACACAGCTCAACTACTACAGCTACAAGTCACAAAGGCAGTTAGTGAGCAAAGCTAGCTACACCCCTGAAACTGCTAGCTAGCCAACATTTTACTAAAACAAAAGAAACGTTTTTAGCACGGCATTCCTTAAATGTGTTTGATAATTATTTACACACATTAAGACAAATTCAAGGCAGAAGCGTTTCAGGAATAATTTCGTAATCACTAATCCAGCGCTGTTGGTCTTTGATCAATGTAAATTAATTTAATATGTAACTACGTTTATTAACTTTTTAACTTATGTGACTTAAGGCTAATTTAAAATAATAAGTCTAAAAGCAGCACAATGACTAAAAATGTCAATCATGCTTAAGTTACTTCGAGCGGATACTGTATCGCAATGGTGGAATCGAAGGAAAACAAATTAGGTCATGTGAATGTTTGCAACGTGGTAAATACATGTATCTCTACAAACCTAAACTGAACATAAACACATCCAAACCCCTCAGGTATGGATGGATGCTGGAAGCCAAGTTTTTTACTCCTATGGAGTTTGCACAGGTGTTCTGACATCTTTAGGAAGTTACAACAAGTACAGCAACAACTGCTACAGGTTTGTATTTCTTTCTTCCGCACAGATTGTGCTCAAAATTCAATTGATTTGGTTTAGAGCACAGGTGTGCTAATTGTCCTATATTTCTACTCTCTTACAGGGACTGTGTTTACCTTTGCCTGTTGAACAGTTTAACCAGCTTTGTAGCTGGCTTTGCCATCTTTTCTGTGCTCGGTTTTATGGCAAAGGAGCAAGGTGTGGATATAGCGATGGTGGCTGAATCAGGTATGGAAGATTGATAATACCTGACAAAAACCCAGAGTGATACATTTTGAATAGTTTAAGAAAATATGACCATTTATTTCCCCATCCCCTTTGCAGGTCCAGGGTTGGCATTCATTGCTTATCCCCGTGCTGTGGCTCTAATGCCACTTCCCCAGCTCTGGGCAATTTTCTTCTTCATTATGATCATCTTCTTAGGATTAGATAGTGAGGTAGGACTACAGATCTGCTTGGAATGTAATACTTAGATTCAGACTACAATTTTGTGTTAAGTCGTCTCTTTTTTCACCATAGTTTGTTTGTCAAGAGGCATTGGTTACAACCATCACGGACTTGTATCCTGATTTCTTTCAAAACCATTGTCGCCGCAAACTCCTACTTCTTGCCATTTCTGTTGGAAGTTTCTTTGTTGGCCTTCTGATGGTCACAGAGGTGAGAGTTAAACTTTCTGATATTGATTTCTTGAATCAATTAAGCATTCATTTATAGTATGACCTAAAGGAAATATTTCATATGTAGCCGTATATGCTAAATACTTTTACAATAATATATTGGACAAACAGAGTGGGGATGATGCAATTACGACCTTGTATTGAATTTCACTGTAGGACCTGGTTCTTGTCGGTTGCAGGGAGGCCTATATATCTTCCAGCTGTTTGACTACTATGCCTGCAGTGGCATGACACTCCTGCTCTTTGCTATTCTTCAGTCTCTCTGTATTGGATGGATCTATGGTAAGGTGACCTTTTAACCTCGTAAAATGTGATGGAGCCATTGTTGGATCCCTCTTTATAAAATTACGTTGTAAAGACAGTCATTTTTAAACCAGTGGTTCCACAACTGAGAGTTTGCGAGACAGTTAAGAGGATTGGAAAGGTAATAAATATATTTGCATAAAACAGGGAAACGTCATGGGTTCTTCATAGATGTACTGTATGTAGAGATTGATCATTTTAAAGGGGTCATTTAACCACAAGCCTAAAGGTTGGGGAAATCATAGTTTAAACCTGTTTAACTATTATTTTGAATGCAAGATGAGATCTCAAAGTTTCCTGTCGTTCCAACTATGTGAGGCTGAATTTTGAGGAGTTATATAAAATCACACAACAATGGGAATATTTAAATTGAATGGCCATAATATGTAAATAACATTTGTTTTTTTTCAGGTGCAGATCGTCAGTATGAAAATGTAAAGGACATGATTGGATATCGACCATGGCCTCTTATGAAATACTGTTGGCAGTATTTCACACCAGCTATCTGTACTGTAAGTATTGGAGATGAAAACATACCTGCCTTGTAATGTTGTTCATGCTTTACTAACAAACAAGTGTATTTGGCAGCTGCCAGAGGCTTCTGTCCTAAAGGTATAGTCAATATCTCCACCAGATGGAGACCAGTACCATTGATGGCATACTGTATTGCTATTCAATGTCATTTTTTATTAATGTTTAAGGAATCTTTGTAATCAATGGCTTGTTTCTCCTGAAGAAATGTTTAATAATATGTTATAATAACTATCATCTCAAGAGAACATGTGATTTTTTTTGGCAAATACATTGTAGTCTGTGGCTATCAACATCTTTAAGAAATAAATGCCACAAATATTAATGTTTCTTTTCAAGCTTTACATCTGAATAGTGTTAGATCTGGGAGATTAGCCGCTTTCACAGGACTATCTAATTAACCAGCTCTCCGTTCAATGGGTCCGGATCTCCGAGATGTTTGGAGAGCTGTTTAAACTGGTGGTCGAGGAAACTCGCCTGGCTTTGCTCACTGCTGTCCCTCATGACGTCTACCCCGCTTCCACTCACAACTACTCTCGACCGGGAGGCCCTCTTGGCCGAATGCAGCTATCAGTCACGTCAGTTAATGGCAGCTTTCCTCTCATGGACCTGGGCTCTTGGTAAGGTACCAGGATAGGTTTTAATAGCTTGGAATTTAAGCCAAGGCTTGGTGGAAAAGTCCTTTTGGTGGTAGTTAGCGGGAGGGGGGGAAAGGTGGGAGGGGGGGGGTCTTGGCGGGGCTTGGCCCGGTCTTGGCGGGACACCCGACTCCTCCTGCCAGGAATAGAAGTACCGTCTGTGGTCCTCTAGACTCCGTACAAATTCACAGATAACAGAATTCTTCCTCTTCATGATTTCGGCAGGGGGAAATATGAGAACCTCCGCCAGCCAATTCCTGCCCACGACCGGTATCCTTTGAGCCATGAGCAGAGACAGAGTCCTCCAATGCTTGTGCTGGACAATGTCATCCGCTGACTGCCTGCCAGCGTCCCAAGCAGAAATCCTAACTCGATGCTTCCAATAGCTCTTTTTATCGTCCAGTTGTGCTATTCCCCCTCCCTCTCATCCTCGCACCCTGCACCCAGTTGCTCAATGACATCATTCTTTACAACAGTTCAACACACACACATTATGACTTCAACAGGATACACTCTCTTAGTTAGTCAAGGAGGAACTTCATTACTTCACTCTTGTCACACAACCTGGTCCTTCCTGAGCCGATCGTATGAGGAAAAATTTCAACAGTTTACAACCGTTCAGTGCTTTTAGTCAACAGAATCAATATTACATATTACCTTTTGGTAATTAAATCACAATACATAAATGCAGGCCTAATCTTATAGTCCAGTATGCCTTTCACTCAGGGCAGCTCTTCTGGGATCTCAACTCTACTTGACAATATACATAGACATTAGGTGTTTGCAAAGTCAACAACAATAAAACCTTCAGCATGCTAGAAAGATAAAGATTTGGTGGTTGATAGAGCTATAGCAGCAAACAGTGAAAACAAATTATACAGGTTGTTGTGTATGCTTGTGTGAATACGACTGGATATTATACTATTCATTAGTATTCCGCCTAAACACTGCAGTCTCAGTTTCCATTGTACTTTTTACTAACTGATTAAATACACAATAGCTAAGTGTGAATTTGTTTTCCTGTGTGTCATAAGGATGAGTAATCTGAGTTTTTACGCCTTCTCTAAACTGCTTGTCTTTTTTTAGTTCACATTTCTCTTCTCCCTGATCAAATATACTCCGCTCACCTTCAACAACACTTATGAATATCCCTGGTGGGGCTACACCATTGGAGGATTCTTCACTCTGTCTTCAACCCTCATCGTTCCTCTGTGGATGCTATATGCTGTGAGTGTAACTCCAGGAACACTCAGACAGGTACAGTAACATGTTACTGTTAAAAAGGTTGATCAGAAAATAGAAACTAAAAACAATAAAGGTATAAATTACTTACTGAATACCTCAGTTTTGAGTCTGTAACAGGATAACTGAGGCTACATTAACACAACTATGTTTCTGTTTTGAGTGAAGTTGAATGAAGTATGTGAGAATAAGTAGATCACAGCTGTGAGGAGGGCAAACTTCTTACAAAGATGACAAACAATTGTGTACTATTGCAGGTTTTTCTGTTAGTTTTCAGTTCAAATTCTACCAAACTTTGGTTGCTAGTTGGTGCCTATTCCCAAGTTTTTCCTAAGTATATAGATATATTTCAAGTAAAAAGTTTGTAAAAATTCCAACGGTTGTTTGCTGCTGTTGCTCCATATTTTACCCTTTTTTATGCAATAATTAGGCATGCTGTGGATTTATTTGAAAAACAAGACAAAACTGTATTGTAGTTGTTACTGACAGTTGTTTTTTAATTATGGGAAAACGTGATTATAGTTCAGCTGATTTGTTATTTCACCACTGTTAACATACAGTCCTTTCTTTCTCCACACAGAGAGTGAAAGTTCTCTGCACTCCAGCAAAGGACTTACCCACTGCAACGTTAAAGAATAAAGAAGCATTTCATACTTTCACTGACTTGTACACACTACGCACAACAGTAAGTCCTGATGACAAAGGTGACAGAGCTCAGAGATTATCCATTATCTAAACTGCAAGAAAAAGTACTGAAATAGAACAATACGCCTGAGGTATAGAGGTAAAGAATATTGTTAGGTGAGTGCAAAACTTGCCAATGCACCTGTGTAATTTATGAGAGACCACACCTGTTTGCCTTAACACCTGAAACCGAGGGAAAACTTGATAAGCAGGCTGTAATTCAACACATTGCATGCATGTTCAGAGTAACAAGCGTCATTGTTCAGCTATCTTACACTTTAATTACAGTGCAAATAAAAATAGTGTGGGCAGCAATATGAAGTCCATTGTGTACAAGCTATCAACATAACAAATTCAGTTATACAGATACAAATAAACCAGTAATAAGCTTTACATTGTAAAGCATTGCTTTTTCCTTGAACTGTAGTTCTCTATGTTTTATTTCCACTATAAACACAAAGAAGAGCTTACGGCTTGATAAAACATTGTCTGCTTTTAAAGGAAACAAGTAACTTTTAGTTATGTTTCGTGTATGGTTAACAGGTTACACTTTTGTTTTAGTATCTGTATCATTATTACCTTTTTAATAATTCTAATAATACCCTCTTATTGTATTCCCTTTTTATTATAAATGTTTCTTATCTTGTGTGTTTTTTTCTTTCCTCTATGTAATACCTTCTTATCTTATATGATGTTATCTTCACCAGGCGTGAATCTAGGGAGAGGTTATGTGTTTGGTCGTGCGCCTCTATGTTTGTCCATGGCTGATCTTGCATTCTGCTGCAGCAAACTGCATACTATTGTGGGTGCCTGCTAGAGATAACACAGCCGAGCTAACAGAACTACCAGTTCACACACTGCTGGAACCCAACGCCACTCAGCTGCTGCTCTGTGGGTGGTCAGCTTGGGGAGTTTATATCTTTGTGTTTTGGCACGATGGCAGGAAATGTATTATACGATGACTTTGAGTCCATTGCTCGTATTTACTTCGCCACTTGCTTTTTAAATTTGAATCAAGTCAGCAGCACTGGTTGTATTCATTCAATCACAATACAACAGCGGTCGTTGCAAACACAGACCTTTCACACTGAGTTTTATATTTACGTCGCATGATCTTTGCCTTTGTTTTTATTTTTGAAGCATTTTGGGTCTACGCCTGTCATATGGAATGTACTATATAAATAAACTTGATTTATTGATTTACCCCTTACATAAGGCACTCCATATTTCTAAATTTCTTAGTGTAATTTGCCTAAAATCTATTATTTTTCTTATTCAAAAGTACCTGGTGATTTTTGTAAAGTACATTCATTTTCCAGATTAATCTCTTACTTACTCTGCAACATTATTAGTGTACCTTGTGTAATACAAGTAACAGACATATCTGACCTATTGTATAGTCCAGGGCATATTCCAAGGTCTGGCCTCAGGGAGGCACTGCAGGTCAGTGTTCAAAACACCCCGCTTTAAAAGCGATGTATATATCCTGTTGCAATAAGGTGTCCAACCTCTGGTCCTTTTTTGTAGGCGTATATCCATGCACATTCACAATGTATCACTTCAGCATTTTCTTCCTAACTGGGAATACTAAGAATATTGTAGCAATTTTACAAAAATAAATCAATAAAAATACATTTGGTCAATTAGTAAAAATGCAAATCCTAATAAATCACAAAATTGACAATTTATATCAAATGAAACCTTAAACATGTCAAAATTACATTCAGATGTTAGAGAAAACAAACAAATCTCACATGCAGTCCTGTGAAGCATAATTATCAGGTAATTTGACATGATAGTTTGGACTGTTAGAACTAATAATAGAACCAGCATGAATACATATTTTAATGATGTCCTACCTTTGGCACTAATGCTGATACTCCAAGAGACAACAGCATCAAACAACAACCAGCATTAATTTGCAAATATTGAACGTTTCTGAACAGTATAAAATAGACCACCAGATGGTGCTACAGCAGCAAATGAAAATAGGATTCTGTCCTTGTATATGATTATTTCCCCTCACACCTAAGGTTAAACTACACTATTTGCATGCCTCTGTTACCCGTCATAATACTGCTGTGTTAGACTGTTCTTCACATTGGTTTTCCTAATCCATAAACCAATATGGAAGTAGTTCTGTTTGAGATATTCACTCATGACCTACATTATAAGAAATTGTAATGTATGAAAGATGATGAATTTGATATTTTTTTAAACTCTAGCTACAATTTATCCTCACCTTAGTAGATGTTGTGCTGCTCTGTTTTTTTTTCTGAGCCCTTTCCCCTTTATTCCTTTTTTTCTTTCTATTTTTTCTTTCTATTATCTTATTTTATATTTCCGTATATTTTTTTTGGGGGGGGGGAGGATATGACCTGATTTCCGCATGAATAAAACTAATCAAAAACATTAGCATTAGTCAGGCCATTGGAACTAAAAACATCACTGCAGCTGATTCTTCTTAGAAATTACAACCATAATCATGTGTATGAATTGTCCTATGAATGTTGTGGCTATCTCCATAACATTGTCAGAACTTAAGGAGACAAAGCTTGTCCTTTAGTTTAATATTTTGTCCATCCACATTGATATAAATTGTGTGTACAAAATATTCAAAACATTTGAACAGCATCAAAATCTACAGTAATTGTAAAATAAAGTTGCATCAACAGTTATAACCAAAAACTGAATTATAACCTTGATGAAGGAGGGTTTTTGCATAAGATTACATTGACTTTTAGTAAAGTATTCCTAATACATTGGCTGGTGATTGTGTTGCACCAGTTGCTGAGGGAGAAGGAAAGGGAAAGAGAAAGAGAAAGAGAAAGGGAAAGGGAAAGGGAAAGAGAAAGGGAAAGAGAAAGAGAGAGGGAGAAAGAAGGGGTGCATGTAACCAAAGACCCAAGAGTCCAAAAAGTTCAAGAAGGCATCACACCCCGAAATCACTAAATTCAACGCTTGAGAGAGAGAGAGAGAGCTACAAATGGTCTCTATGTAATAATGCAAATATTTGACCTTGTATAAATATTTAGTCATGGTCGAAACATTGTTCTTAACAGACCAGCCAGATCCCTCTGCCCTCTGAAGCTAATTTAGGATCCAAGATATTGTTTGTAACAAATCAACTGAAAACATTGTATTGAATAGATCATTACATTTGTGTTGAAATATATCACTGCAGGAAAGCAATTCTAACCATTATGTTTTTGAATTGTTCTATGAATGTTGGAGATTTTCATGTATCATTATCAGAACTTCTGGACCCAGGGGCATTTAATGAGACGTGATGGAATAGTTTTTAAAGAGTATAATTTGTTGGATCTGGTATCAATGGTTTATAATGTCTATGTATATGAAGGGGAGGGGAGAGGAGATCATTAAACCTTAATCCTTTGGTGTACACCTGGGCTACTCTGGAGAGCAGAGATTATGCAGATCTGGAGTCTGTGATTTAGCAGAGAGTGCGACACAGTGACCTTGTAGGATACTTTAGAATTCTTAAGAAAAAATGTGTTTAAATGTAAAAGATAAAATTCACGATGAATGTTAAAGTATATCTTCTTCTGGTAATCAATTATTCTTTTGTCAGGATTCTTTTACAAGAGTCAACTAAAAATATATTCATATTTTCAGTAAGGATACTTTACTCATTATCATGTGAAGGAGAAACAACAATAGGCAACATCTAACAAACCAAACAACCAATATTCTACTATATTATTCTAACAGCTGTCGAAACAGTTGCCTATTAGTTTCCTGAGGATCAACTAATCAACTAAATGTTTCTGCTCTACTTGGGAAAGATATTAGAAAATGCACTTTGTCACAAATATACCGCATACATTCCAATGTTAAACTCTGTTTTTTGACTATATTTTAAAAAGACTCTAGTTTATCATCATGGTGCCTACTCTCAGGAAAGTATTTACTTTATATTCCCTGTTAGCCATATTAACCTTCAACCCACTAAGTATCTGCACACAGTCAAAAATGGGTTTCTTTACCTGGCTTCATAACATCACTTTTTGCTCTCACCCGCAGCAATTTAGATAGAAAACTCTAACCCTCTAAATAATGTTAGTCAGTGTGCTCTGTAACATTTATGTGTGTTCATTGATTGCTTGTAATGTGGCACAATGCACTCCAGATCAGTCACATATTGTGTCTTCCTGACCTACTCACAGATTATACTGTTCCTGTTTGTCTCAGGTACAGCACTTCCTGTTACAGTTTCAACACCTAACCTGCACAGGAGTGTGTTAAGTATTTATATAGCTGTAAAGCAGAGAGCTAATCCCAATTAACTATTGTGTTGTGTACTTGCGACTTTACGCACGAGCAGGCACCCTTTTGATCTAAGCTTTAGACTTCTCACCTGCCTCGGGCTTGAGAGTATCTCCAAGCTTCTATATAAATCTCATTTAGAGCTCAGCTCTCGTTGCACCAGATGCACAGTGTAAGCACAACTCTGACCCCCTTTTAAATCATGAAACCACCTTTTGAATTTTTCATTATTTTCAAGAAGTGTGTTCTTCGGTTGCTGTTGGTTTGATTGATTGATTCTGGGCAGGTCGCAAATCCAAGAAAGATACACAAAAAACATTTTGACTGAATTATATCAGTGGTTATAAAATGTTTTCAGTAAATTGCACTTCATTTTTAAGGTTGAAGCAAATTAACAAATTAAAACATTTTCATGATTTAGTATGATCAACTAATATGCATTCATAAGGTATAGTAGGCCTATTTGAATATACACATATAATATATATATATATATATATATATATATATAGTATCTATATATAGCAGTATGTAAAGTCAGAAATAAGCTGTTGCTGCAATTTTAAAGTTTTGTACAAACAAAACACATAAATAATTATATTTCAGTAATATACACCATTATGTAATTGGCTATTCTGTAGACTATAATAAGTACTTTTACTTTTTTATTTTTAATATATTTTGATGCTTGTACTTTTAGAAATATGAAACGTTAAATGCTGGACTTTTACTTGTAAGAAGTATTAAAAAGAGTACTTATTTTGCTGCTGACGAGGACACACAATGTAGGTTGTTTTCAGTATGTCCCATTGCATCTAAATAATTAGACGAGCATGTTTTAAATCACAAAAAACAGAGCATTTTATTGTACTTAGATTTAATAGGAGCAATATTGGCCTTATAGTGTCCCCTAAACAGAATACATCTCATTATCATCATCAGAGGAGCATGATAAAATATACTTGACCTTCAGTTTCTGCCTCAGAAGCCACATTGAGGTCCTTGAACTCTGGAGCCAGTATGTGACCACTGTAATCACATTCGAAGACTATGTGAATTGAAGGTGACAGGTATCACCTCTAACGTGTGCTCTGACTCCCAGACAACCTGCTCAACGCTTTTGAATTACGTACAAGGTGTGAATCCAATTTGTTCGGATTGAAGATTAGAAAGGGCCAAACCCCTCCGGTTTAACAGCTTGCTAGTGACAATTTTTGGATGCTAAGCAGATAAACACAAGCTCCTTGGTCTGGAAATCCCACTTGTGGGTATTTGCATACTTATGAAAGCTGTGTGACAGATGGTTTCCTGTTTGTACATCCAGGGCATTACCATGGTTGTATTATCATTTTTCTCCAGATCACTTTCTTATGTAGTGTTGATTTAAATACACACAATGTGTTTATTTCATTGACTTTAAACTCCCCATCAACCCAAACCAGCAGCACTTGAGTCAAAGTGAACACTCTTTATAATTTCTGTTCTACATGTGCAGATTAGTTGTCAAGGAGACAGGTTTTATTAATTAACCTTGAAAAACTAAACCCAACAACCCATAAATATATGTATTAATTAATTCAGTCATAGCCTTAAAGATAATTGTTATTACTTTATAAACTTAAAGGCAATCTGAACTCCTTATTACACCTGCAAAAATTTACACTGCTATACCTTGTGGATGAGGATAATTTAATTCCCTTTTGTTTTGCTGTAAACTGAAAGTCAGCTGATTAGTGCTAAAGTAATGTATTTTTTTCCAAAACTGTGAATTTTCAATTTTGTTATATAGATGATATGTATTTACAATTGTAATTAAGTATCATACATTTAGTCAAAATAATTTAGTATTATTATTATTATTTATATTTGCACATTAAAAACTACAGTTAAAATCCTTTAATGAACATGTTTCTGAAATTATATTTTCCCTGACGTTCCTTACATTGATTGTATAAGTGTCATAAGAAATGTATACATTTGCTGTCGAGACATGTTTTAAACTCTCTGTGACGTTATTAGATGATGATCTATAAGCAATTAAAAGTAACAGTATCATCTTTACCAATTTGCATTCCATTTAGCATGCTGGTTCAAAGGAATATCTTAATGGGACACTTATGGGAACTCAGCCATCATTAATGTTTACAATTTCACCTCTAAATATCTGCTGTGAAAAAGATCCATTGTATTTATAGGTCAACTGAGAGCAGTACAAACATTGTTCAAATTTTTTAAATGTAATTATTTCATACTGTGACGACCCTGTCTGACACTGGCTGTTGTCCCTGCAGGTGTTGGAGATAGGCGTGGCAGAGGGTCATCAGAGGAGTGAGAACACCTGAGTTTGTTAGCAGCACTGGCAACACATGGGCCTTGTAACGGTGTGTTTACAGGTCTCTGTAAAAAGTCAGTCAGAAAGCTGCAGCTCGAGTCCTCATTAAGACCAAGAAAGTGGATCACATCACTCCAGTTCTGAGGTCTTTGCACTGGCTTCCTGTCCAACAAAATCCTGCTGTTGGTTTATAAAGCACAGAATGGTTTAGGGCCTAAATACATTTCTGATATGCTGCTACCTTATGAACCATCCCGACCCCTGAGGTTGTCTGGGACTGGTCTACTTTCTGTTCCAAGAGTCAGAACTAAACAAGCAACGTTCAGTTTTTCTGCTCCACATATCTGGAACATGGTCCCTGAAAGCTGCAGGTCTGCTGAGACCCTCAGAGACCCTAAACTCCTTTAAATCCAGATTGAAGACTCTTCTGTTTGCTGTTGCCTTTAATTGAACCAGATTCAAGAATCTTAATCAATTTCTGCATCTCACTACTGTATTTTATTTCTTAAACTGCACTGCAACTTTTATTTTTTAGCTTTTTAATGTTTTACTAATTGTTTTTAATATTGTTTTCAATGTTTAAATGAATGTTCTTAATTGTTTTTAAATCTTCTTTTTTTTTTTGCATTATGTTTTGATGCTTAATGGTTTTATGTGAAGCACTTTGAATTGCCTTGTTGTTGAAATGTGCTGTACAAATAAACTTGCCTTGCCTTGCCTTGTGTGCCAGTGCACTCTGTTAAAAGGCTCTCTGGTCTCAGTTGGTCGCGCTCTCCTCCCTGAGACACCCATTTGGCTTGGTGTTAAGATTATGGTTTGTTGCTACACTATACAACATTACATACACACTTTCCACTCATGCACTCACCTCCACTGCTGAAAGTACTGACTCCACACGCCATTGCTAGATTAAGTTGTCTTTTGTGCTACCTAAGATAATAAACCTTTTTCTTGTTAACTACTTGGTTGTATGTGTCCCCCTGTTTTTGTCATGGCCGTGAGGCCCGGTTCGTGACAATACTGATCAAATGGAAGCTCATTATGATTCCATACAATTTATGAGCTATATGTTATTCAATATAATTCAGCTAATTTAACTTTAAAAATACTCAGTATGACAAACTAATCAAACAAATAAGGATAAGATGTGCCGTTTGTGAAACATAAAAACCATTAAACTTCATGGATCATCATTGGATCCCAACATGCTACAATATGGCAAAATGATGCAATTCATGCATACTTGAATAAAAAAATAAATAAATCCCACACGGAATTCATTCAAGTCGGAATTCCAAGTCCTTCTAGAATCTAGTTCATTGACATAAACAAACCTAATTTCACAGCAACATGGAGATGCACACAGTGAACCATAAGTAGAATTACCTTCTCATGAAATTGTCCTTCATGTAGTGTTTGGGAAACGTGCTGTAACCACTTCAATTTCCATTCAGTTGATTTTTGCTTGATAAAAGCCTTTGCAAGCATGCAGTATGCTACAAGCCTACCCTGTGTCCTTTAACACGTTTACCGTCGATCCTTAAAATGTCTTTTATTTGATTTTCAGTATCATACATTTTCTCAAAAAGTTATATCTTTAAAATCTCCTTACTAATGGTGCTGTGGTAATTGATATAGCTCCTCTGTGGATGCTTTGAAGCTCAGAGACTTACAAACATCAGTTTGCTGCAGGCTGTTTTTCCGAGTAGATGCAATGGAATGTATTTAGTTTGGAAGTTGGGAATACTGCTATACAACAATGTAATGGATTGCAGCATTATATATATTACAACCTCCATTTAAATTTCATACTTACATGCTTATAATGACAATTTAGAATGTGTTGCTGTATATAAACAAACGTGTTTGTAATCCATTTAACTGTATTAACTAATTAATTTCATAAATGAGCCATTATAAACTTACAAACATCATGAAATGGTCAACTTGATCAAACATAAATGTGTTTTTAAAATATGAATTATGTAATTTTTAAGTAAATGAGGCTCACTTCTATTCACAATAATTAATTTTTAAAACTGAGCCATTATTAAACAGCACAAATGCCATTCAAATGTTGAAGACTTCATTTTTTCAACTCCTAACCAAATTTCCAATCGTCAAATATGAAAATTGTCTTAACCTTCCAATTTTGCAGGTGAATAGTAAAAACAATATATAAAGCGTGACTAAGTGAGAATAGCTGAATAGGAAAATGGCCTTAACCGATAACACAACATTTATGGAAAGATAAATGATTATTAAATAATTGATAGCTCGAACAACATCAACCAATTAAAACAAAGTTAAGTCTGTTTGCAAAGTCCCGAATGAACTGTCAATCTGACCAATCAAACTGATCTCGGTTGCTATGGATACTGACTCTGCCAGCGCTATTCTTCAGAATAAGTGTTTAATTAATTTACAAGCCAGTAATAATGAGGTAATTGCTTCTGATTTGCTTTCTCAGTTAAGAGCTCATCCCCATTATCTGATAACACCCCTTTTGACTTTTCGGTAAATGGATTAGTTGTCAGAACAACTGCGCAGACCTGCCAACAAGATCAGGGAGTCAGAGTGTTTAAATTAGTTAACTACAGTAAACAGTACCTCTCAAACTGGAGGATCATTAAAATAAAGGCATGTTGAGCAGCCAAGTGCTGTAGAAATTGTAGTCCACATCGAGATACTAGTAGTTACATTTTATTTCATACTGAGTTAAAGACAATGAATGTATGAAATTATGCATGATATCTAAACTTTTACATTTAATATAATACTGTGCTCACAAAACAACATCTTTGGAAACACTGAAGTTAAGACAGATGGGCTTCTGGTTATTTAAGAGGAGAACATACATTATCAATGATAGTTTTTAAACACTAACAGTATATTATGTGAAATGGACCTGGTTTCGTCAGTTGCTTTAGCTAACTATCAGTGTTTTTAGCTGCATTCATATGCATTTGCTTTGAATATTAATGAACTAAAGTTCATTAATATTCAAAGCAAACTCTGGTCCGGCCTGAAGTTAAACTCAAACAATACTCACCACAACCTGTTGAACCCTATCTAACCGAAGTAAATGGTTTACCATAAACTAATGCCATTTGCAAGCCAACAGTGGGCTAATAAAGTAATAGGTTCTGGCTTATTTAATGAAGTAAGAACACAATCCCCATTATATGCTGGAGGACTTACGACATTTGCCTACCCAATAAGTGGATTAACCCAGACTTAATTATCACACAAACCTGCAGGAACTTCAGATCACAGTATAGCAAAGAGGCCGATGTGAACAATGGCAAAGATCCCATTGCTTACCAATATGTACACACAGTTGAAATCCAAATTTGTGAATTTTGCAGATAGGGAAACTGTCTACCCTCCACTGCAGGTCTTCTTCATCTTGGCATTTTTAAAATACATGTTAAGATCCATCTTTTTACTATTGCCTTTGAGTCTCCAAACATTAACATAGAACATAATTTTTTTTTTTGCACGTATTTATCTTTGGTTTTCATATATATCATTCATTTGTATCTTTCATTTAAAATACTTTTATCAATATTGGGTGTTCTTTAAATGTGCTCTTAAGTACATTTACTACTGCAAGAGACAACACAAAGTCAAGTGACAGTTGAGGACCAAATTTGATCAGCTCAACGATTTAAAGGTAATTAGCAAGCAAGATACAGCTTATAAATCCTGTCAGTGAAAATTTCTTTTTGGGAGTCCAGCATTGCAGATTCTCATTTGATGAAGCAGTTTTTATTTTTAGTTGTGGGTAGACACTTCGAATTTGTTTACTTGCCCAAACGGCCTAATGAGGCAGGAAAAATATATTCTTTGTTTTGTTTGTTTTCAGTGTGGTCTTTCCAGGATAGCAGCTGGTCTATCATTACACCCAAGTATTTATATGAACGGACCGGTTTGATTTTTTTCTTTATGGATAACAACAGAAACTTAATGTGAAACAGATTGTGAACCAAAGCAATTTCTTATGTTTACTTTTTGTTAACCTCAAGAGTATTATTTTTCAGCCTATCGACCACTTTGTAAACGCCATATTGGAGCAGCCCAGGGTTGTCCGGGTTACTTAACAGAGATATTAAAGCTCAATACAGTAAAATTACCAGTGCCAAAGGCATGTCTTTGCGGAGTTGCTTTAAAAGTACGTTTGCTGAGGCTCAGGACAAGAAAACAGAGGTCGCCCACAAATTAATATTGCAAGCTCAAAAGTAATGGACCTTCAAGGCATTTGTCAGGTAAACCATGGGTCAAATTGTTGCATCCTTAAAATCTTGGGAGCTTACAGTGTTAATTGCCCAGAAACCAAGTCTTTAACTAATCAAATGGTAATTTGAGATGAAAAATAATTTATTACTATAAGAATGTAAATGGGTGGGATTTGGTTAGAAATAAACCAGCACTTCAGTAATACAATGTTAACGTTCAAAGTTAGGCAGTTGATAAAAAACATTATCTCTTTGTTATACAACATTGTGCTCACCATTTTGAAACAGTGCCTGATTAAATAATGTGCTGTATCTCTTTTTATATTTAAATTTACATTCTCTCTCTCTCTCTCTCTCTCTGGTACTAGTGCAGCTGCAGCACGGCTTTACTATGGATAACGTGCACTCTGAAATCTTAAGTTGTTAGTTGAAGCCAACCTAAATTGGCAGTAAGCTACTCCAATTATGTTTCAGTCAGTAAGTCGTCTTCCTTTAATGATGTTTATGTTAAGAGAATGTAAAATAAAGATTTATATATAATTAGATTAATTTATGTCCATGACAAGAAAGGTTCTGCTGGTTTTTGAGTGCAGTTTTAAAGTATGCAGTCTAATGTACTGTACACTTATAAAAATAGGCAATAATCTCTCAAATCCTAAGTGACCTTTGTGATCATCTGACATCCAATGACAAAACACAAGAAACTAAATGGTTTTGGTTTGGGAAGTGATTATACAGTGACATCAGATTATGGGCTGAATTCTGCAGATCCTCTTTGCTCATCCTGTTGAGCCATTTTGAATCTGACCCTGGGGGATATATAACCATAGCTGCCGTATCAGAGTCCAGGTTGCATTGAAAGTGCTTCAAGCTTCCTTTACTCTGCCAATCCAAATCCTAACTTGCAAAGATGGAGAATGGCACAGAGGGCAAGAACTTCTACATCCCCATGAACAACCGGACGGGGCTTGTGAGGAATCCTTTTGAGTACCCACAGTATTATTTGGCAGATCCATGGATATTCAGATTCGTGTCTTTCTACATGTTCTTCCTGTTCTGCACTGGCTTTCCCATCAACTTTCTGACACTTTTGGTCACAGCTAAGGAGAAGAAGCTCCGGCAACCTCTCAACTTCATCCTGGTCAACTTGGCTGTGGCTGGACTGGTCTTGGTCGTCTTTGGATTCACAGTCGCCTTTTATACTTCCCTCACGGGCTATTTTTCCTTGGGATCCTTGGGCTGTAATGTAGAGGGGTTCATGGCTACAATTGGAGGTAAACCTTTGGAAAATGGATGTTTATTGGCCGTTATTGATATTGTACTGAAAACAGTTCTGTCTTATTTAAAAAAAATAAAAGCTGTAAGACAGCTCTAAGCTAATACAACATATGGCAACATTTTAAGGAGCTCATCACGACGTCTGTTTTTTTTTTTTTTATCAACAGGTCAAGTTTCTCTGTGGTCTCTTGTGGTTCTAGCTATTGAGAGATACATTGTGGTCTGCAAACCAATGGGTAGTTTCAAATTTTCAGCCACCCACGCTGCAACAGGTTGTGCATTCACCTGGATCATGGCTTCTTCCTGTGCTATTCCTCCTCTCGTTGGCTGGTCAAGGTAATTCCCCAAAATGGATCACATGACTAGCGGTGGAAGAACAAAGTGGATATGTCTTTTATTGGAGTATTTACCAAACTCATACTTCGGAACCTAATTTTCCATCTTGTTCATTCTTCCAATTTGGTCTGCAAACATTTTACTCGCCAACATCTTGACCAAGGTGTTGGGATGTAGTGATGTTACTAGAATAGGTTTAGTAGGGACACAACACAAACAGTCACATGATCACACAGGTAAACAAACACCCAGGTAAGCCATGTTATTTACACCACTGAATTAGAAAATAAACAATATCATGTAATGTAATCATGTATAATGTAATGTAAATTTTCTCATCAAAATGTTTAGGATGATCAATTTAAAGCTGTAGGGTTGTTAACCAATTTCCTTGATGCAATTGCTTCTACAGATCTTAATCATGTTGGTGAGTAAATCTTAACATGATTAAAAGGAATCATGACGAGGAGAGTAAGACCCAGATTGTAAAAAAGCAACAAATCTAACATAAAACCAAAACAAATGTCTTAAAGTAAATTCATGATCGTGGATACAGACGCTTATTCTTCAAACTAGCATAGCTCAAACAAACATCTGTTTTTTAACCATTAGATAAAAAATTATGCAAATGTAAACAAAGTGCCTTAACATCTGACTTAATATATATATATATATAATGCTACGAAATATTGGAGAAAATAGTTTTGAGGTGTATTTACACTGCCATTATGCTTTACATTTTTTAAAGCTCATGCAACAATCCTATCATTTTCACTGTACAATGGCCTTTAACATGACATGTTGCACAATTGCTGTCCCACTTGAAACTGCAGTTTGTTATTTTCATATTATTTTCCTGATTTCTCTCAAAGTTAGACACAGAAAGGTTGCAACATATGTAAAAAATGTTTATGTTGCATCCCACATTTATTTTTGTTTTGTATTTTAGGTACATTCCTGAGGGTATTCAGATCTCCTGCGGACCAGACTATTACACCGCGGCCCCAGGCTACAACAATGAATCATTCGTCATGTACTTGTTCAGCTGCCACTTCTGTGTTCCTGTCTTCATCATCTTCTTCACTTATGGAAATTTAGTCTGTACAGTGAAGGCGGTAAGAGACAGTTACTTTATCTAATTACATTTTTTATATCGTTGATTTTAACCTTATCAATGTTGTAGCATATTGAATAACTGATGATGATTTTCAGGCCGCAGCCCAGCAGCAGGACTCTGTATCTACCCAAAAGGCAGAGAAGGAAGTGACACGTATGTGCATCATGATGGTGGTGGGCTTCCTGGTGGCCTGGACTCCATACGCTAGCTTTGCTGCATGGATCTTCTTCAACAAGGGAGCTGCGTTCTCAGCGACAGCCATGGCTATCCCTTCCTTCTTCTCAAAGAGCTCAGCATTGTTCAATCCTATAATCTATGTGTTGTTGAACAAACAGGTATGGTAAAACCAGTATGGTAACATCTCACTTTAAAAACCCCATTTACCCAGTGTTATATGTAGATATAAGCAGATACAATGACATTTGTTTATTAATGTATTTGCACTAATTATAACTTCTCTTTATAGCAGTATACAAACAAGAGTACAAAATACAGTATAATGGGCATAATCATATTTAATGATATTGTGTATGATGAAAAACTCAATATTTACAGTGTGCTATAAAACATTTAACACATTTACAAATCATTCACAGAGTGGCTCTAAATGTTGTGTGACTCAACATCCACCTAATCAATTTCTCCTTAGGCTTTTAGCTTTATGATGCATTTCAGAGTTAACTTAGTTGTCGTTGAGTGAAGAGAGGAAAGATGCATTTCTAAATAATTACATATGCCATTGTAAAGTACTTCATTAACAAAATATAACCAATAAACACTCAAAGTATGCAGACATATTTCATATTATTACAACTGTGTAATGTTATATTGCCAATTATTCATCATCTGTTTATAGACCAATTAGGAATACTTCACAAGAGAAATTATATTTGTTGACAAATACATTAGTAAACACTTACAGCATTCTTATAGCTGTTTACAGAGATATTGTGTTTTATAAACCACATATTTTTTCATTTGACTGCTGAAAATGTTTTACTGTTGAGTGTCCAATGATTCATTTAAATCTTACGTTGTACTGTGTTTACAGTTCCGTAACTGTATGCTGAGCACTATTGGAATGGGTGGCATGGTGGAGGATGAGACCTCACTCTCTACAAGCAAGACAGAAGTGTCCTCTGTTTCCTAAACACCAATGGATCTCAACAACTCAAATGTTTTTTTTCACATGGACTAATGACAGGTATATACGTACAGAGGTATCATTTGGTTACGTACAGTAGGGTTTCCAAGAAATACTGCAGATTACGAGTCACCTACAATCAAGTATTGTATTTCAAGCTTTCCCCAAATACAAATCAGTTTTCGACCTTTCGATGACCCAGACCAGGTTTTTCTGCTGTCAAAATAAAGGAAACAGCAATACTTCTCGAAACCAATAAACAGAACGTGCTTTGTTATCTGGCAGGAAATCAATCCGGTTGGCTTCATGAATGCAGGGATTTTTTTTATATTTCTAACACCATCTCTAAAGCACTTATTTTGTTCCGCTTTATTGACTGTTATTATTGGGGGTCCATGATTTATTTTCTTGCCCAATTGTACATATATTTTATAAATGCTTATGACATTTTAAATGTAGTCTAATAAATGAATGCATGCACAAGTGTTTGTTTGTTATTTTTGATGAATCACAGTAGTTTAAAGTGTAGCTAAACTGTAGTCCTTTCTGGCTGTACACACTGTACAAGAAACACCCTTGGTGATTATTGTCCCTGCTCGTATGTGCAGCTGTTATGTTCGGGCAAAGATTTGCATGAGCACATAGAGAAAATCTATGATTAAGACTGCACGGCTTATCTCACAGTACAAAGACATTCATGTGAGGTGACATGCAGTCTGGAGGTTCTTATCTGGAAAAATTTGAGCATCGTTTAGTCTCATGCATTCTGATGAGTTTTTAATGCACCAATTTATAATGGAAAAATGCAAGTGCCAGGTTAAAATTCAAAATACAAAAATGTAATACAGTAAGGCATTCTGTATTGCTCTCAGATATTATATACATATTTCAAATACATTATTAACATAATAAATAACATTTGACACACTCTGGTGTTCTTATCCTAAGTTTGATATCTTATCCTAGTTAATTGGATTAACCTGATCTAGATTTACCACACCGTCATGATCCTGTAACCCCAATGACATGAAAATAACGTTCCTCCTGTGGGCACAGAGCCCAGAGGCATGTATAAGGTCAGACTGAGACTTCGATAAGGAGCATTTAGTCAGCCAGTTTAGCTCTGAACAACTTGAACAAGAGAAACCCAAACTTCTCTATGAGTTTCATGAAATCCATTTAAATCCTGATAAACAGTTTGTTGTTTGTCTCATGAATAAACACCTTTTTTTTATAGTATTTTCAGTATTGTTATGGCCTGTAGTCTGAAATTAACTCAATATGACAACAGATATTTATGCATGCATTTATTTATCTATATTCATTTATATACATACAATGTTTACAGTTCATGATGACCAACTCAGCAAGTGACAAAAATATTATTTTACAATTTTATATAATTGCTCATTTTGAAAATACAGTACAAAATGTGCTCCCCCTGATGTAAGAGAGAAAATAATATAGTGGCAATCAAACCACATGTTCTTTAAGGATATAATGAAGATTCAATGGTGCCAAATAACATAAAGATTTCAGGGGCTGCTATGCCTCTGACCGCAGGGGGAGTCAAAGTGAGCATCCACATACATGTGTTCACAGATCTTCCCATTATTTGCGTGTTTTTTAATTCATATCGACATGACAAACAGTTTTCATCATCCTTCAAATAAAATATGAGAAAAGAGTTTGTTGCTGGAGCCGTTCATCACTGGTCAAGTAGTCCACACATCTCTGAACTCAGTCCACATCCAGGATTATTCCAAACCAAAGAGACAATAGAAAAAGAAAATGTCCAGGTATATGAAAATGTCTCTATATTTAAGAGACAGAGGACACTTCTGTCTTGCTGGCAGAGACTGAGGTCTCATCCTCCACCATGCCGCCCATTCCAATAGTGCTCAGCATGCAGTTACGGAACTGAAAATGAGAACAAAGACAGAAACTTAAGAGACATGTTCACGGTTTCAAGATTGAGCAAACAAGAAAAAGCAAATACTAGAAACTAGACAATATATTGAGCCAACCTGTTTGTTCAACAGCACGTAGATAACAGGATTATACAGGGCTGAGCTCTTTGCAAAGAAGGCAGGGATAGCTGCTGTCAGGGCTGTGAAGGCAGCTCCCTTGTTCATGAAGATCCAACCGGCAAAACTGGCATATGGCACCCAAGCTACCAGGAAGCCAAAGACCATCAAGATGCACATGCGTGTCACTTCCCTCTCAGCCTTCTGGGTAGACTCTGACTCCTGCTGCTGGGCTGCGGCCTGAAGTGTTTGATAAAATAAAAGATCAGTTCATCAGTAGTGGACATTTTGTTGTTAGTTTATCTGAATGTCAATGATATTTACAAAGAAAAAGCCTAAATAGTGTCAAAATAACTTAAACTTCACTTACAGCTTTGACTGTCAGCACAAGACTTCCATAAGTGAAGAAAATGATGAAGACGGGAGCGAAGAAGTGGACGACAAACATGTAGATGACATATGATTCATTGTTGAAGCCTGGAGCCAGAGTGTAGTAGTCAGGTCCACAGGAGCACTGCATGCCCTCAGGAAGGTACCTATGTGAAGTTTAAGAAAAACATTAATGCACACATTTATTCAGTTTTATTAACATATATTTACCCTCTGCATCTACAGTATCAAGACAATCTGAGTGGTGTGTTTGAGAGGTTTAAAAATATATACATCTTTGCAGAATACTTTAAAATAGAAATTCATATTATACTAAAATGTAAGATTTAAAAGAATGTGCTAATTACCTGGACCAGCCAAAGAGAGGCGGAGCGGCACATGCCATAGCCATGATCCAGGTGAAAAGGACTCCAGCTCCTGCATGAGTACCAGAGAACTTGAAGCTTCCCATGGGTTTGCAGACTACGATGTATCTTTCAACAGCAAGGACTACCAGGGACCAGAGAGCAACTTCACCTGTAGAAAGAAAAGTCAAATTAATTAATTTGAAGAAATTTCTTTTTTCTTTTTTTCAAATACATTGAAGACACACTGAAAAATACACTTTTTGATTTGCCTTTCTTACCTCCTAGTGTGGCCATGAATCCCTCAACAGCGCAGGCAGTGGCTCCAAGAATGAAGTAGCCATTGACAGCAGATGTGATGGTGATGGTGAATCCAAAGGCGCACATGATCAGTCCAGCCACAGCCAGGTTGACCAGGATGTAGTTGAGAGGTTGCCGGAGCTTCTTGTTCTGAGCTGTGACCAATAATGTCAGAGCATTGATCGGAGTTCCAGTACAGATCAGAAAGAACATGTAGAAAGCTAGAAGCTTGAACATGATGGGATCAGCTAAATAATACTGTTGGTATTCAAAGGGACTTCTAACAATCCCAGTCCTGTTGGCCATGGGGATGTAGAAGTTCTTGCCCTCTGTGCCATTGGGCTCGATTCCTCCGTCCCAAACCATCTTCACTAGTCTGTTGTCCTGTTGAGCTTATTCGCCTAAAGAACCAAAGAGTGTTGGTGGACTTGACAGTCAGAGTTGCACAGTCTGATTTTTATACCTCACCACTAACCCTATCACCAAAGTGCCAGCACAGGATTAAAGGACTCAAATTGAAAGAGGACATTAATCAATCCTAACACCGGATAGAGAGGTCTGGGCACAAAGTAATTTGCTCCACTTTAGAGGGAGAATTCTCCTAATCCTGATTAAAGAATCAGAATTAAAATCAGTCGACAGCTCTTATAACACCATCTAGTAAACTTACTCTCAACAAGCTAATTAAATCTGGAATCACATATATATCTATGTTTATGATTAGGTATAACAATAGACCCCACTTTGATCACTCTGATGTGAGGATCACCCATGAGAATGGACTTGACCTATACATGTGCCGAGCCAAGGGGAAAATCCTTATCTCAATTAATATTTTAATAAGCAACTTTTAGGTAAAACTTCTACATTTCCTTATTTCCTTTACCAGCCTAAACACATTATTTTGAATGGCTACGTGTGTATCTTTCCAACCAATAATATACCATTTGAACTGTCCGCCTCCATATGTAGGAACTGTTTGTGTCATTATCACCAGTGGATTAACCTCATTGTCGCACCTGCAATGACCTGGCTGCGATGTAACAAAAGCTTACTGTCACAGCTTGGAAAGAAAATGTCAGTTACAGACTTCTCTAATTTGTTATTTTCACTAAGCCACAGCATCATTATCAGTGAACCAGAACATACAGTGATAATTAAAGAGCCCATTCTTAAAAGTCAAAGACACTCAAAGACGTCACTGAAGACAGACAATAGTTGAACCAACTGGCAAATTTGGCCAGTTGTAGTAGACTGCAGTTGCAATACATTTCTCAGTCCACTGTAAAACAATATGTTCACTATAAATAATGCCAATGTTACAGATGATCCACCATTTTGAATTCACTGCGAAGAAAACCTGCTTGTTACATACATCCAGTTTAATGTAGTCCAGGTTTGATAATGTAGGCTTTTGCTTGTTAATGTAGTTTATTTTGCTTATTGTATGTAGTTCATGCTTGTTTGATGTAGTTTTTGCTTGTGTGCTATTCTTTGGTTGTTTCCTGCATGCCAAGTGTCCTTGGGTTAATTGAAGGACACTTAAATGTTTGTTGTCGCTAATAAGAATTAAGTAACTGTAATTAATTTAATTAAGTGGCGGGTGATTGCGCACATCCACAAACAAGCTCATTACGTCCATCCACTTATTGACGATGTTAAAAGTATCACGGATCAGAACATCTACATTCTCGTGTCCAACAGCGAGTGTGAGAAGTCTTTTTAAGTAACCACAGTTTTATCTGGTCGATCATCATACAGTTCTGCATGTTTGTTCTGATCTGAACTTGGACTTCCATTGTTCCTGAACGAAGATCAAACAACCTCTCATCTAAATCCTGCTCAGCTCCGCTGTGGGAGGACTGAAGATGAGCTGCTTTGGGGTCGCCATCTCCATCAAACCAAATGAGGTAAAGTACAAGAGATGGTGACTAATAGGCGTTATCATAGTTGAGTCTCACTGTGGCTCTTTTCGGTCCTTTTGAGTCTCTTCCTGGTTGGTACCTGTCTTTGAGTGACATTTTGTAGGTGAAGTCCAGTGTATAGAGGGCCTGTCCAGTTATCCATCCATGTTAATACGATATATTAGTTTCCTCTAGACTATTAAATAAATCCTGGTAAGATGTTTGTGTTAATCAGCTAACTTTCTGTTGAGTCAAAATATCAGTGTACAGTAGTTGTAGATTACAGACTGAGCAGATGATGTTTGTTATCAAGTTATCAAGTTTATATTAATTCAGTCTCAAAAATATACAGTCAGACAGAAATCAACCTACTTGTACTGCAAATAATGTAAAAACTGTCATGCATATGTGAACTTTGATATATGGTTTTACTTACACTATAAATATACACAGCACTATACTACTACAATTACTATTACAGCTGCAACTACTGTTCACCACTACTACTACTAATTATTACACACTTCCTTTATATTATTATAAAACTTTAAAATGTTGTCTATTGTCAAACTCTGCAAACAGGAAACAAAAGCAACTAATAGTGTTGTTGCTACCATTCGTTGTACCAGCGCCTTGGAGAGCACCACGGTGCTGACAACAGTATAGAGGAGGACGTCACAGAGACAGAGCACTGCCAACATGAGACAAGTGAAAGCATACTCAGCACAAAGTGCTAAGTCTTCAGAATTACAGACTTATATTTGAAGGGTAATCAATATTGGTGTGAGGTGAGAGAATGTATGTTAATTAAGATCGTTGGCAGGATTTATTTTATTCATTTTTCAGCTATGGGGGCATTTTTTCTAACAAACCGCTGTAGGGAATTTTATATTTTTCACAATTCATTTGCGACTTTTTTGTGTGAACCCCCACAAGTGCATAAAGATACTATATGCATGAAGATGTTCATGTTCATGTAAATCAGGTCCTTGTCAGGCTACCTGATTACCATCATGTGTCATAGTCATGTGTGTGTGTCTTGACTTGTCTGGTTGTCTGAACTTCATAATCCACTTTCACAGGTTGGATCTTCAGTAAACAAGGGAGCTGCCTTCACTGCCTCAACGGCAATAATCTCTGCTTAATCCTGTTGCCCTGTTGAAAGAACAAGTTGCTTTTAAACAAAATGAAAAACCAGAGCCTGCCAGCAGCACTGAATTGACAAACAAGCTTTTTTTTGTTAAATATATTATTTGTTTAGTGTTGTTGACATTTCATTTCCATAAGTGTAAATTTGTGTCCACTACTGAGATAATAGTTAATAGGTTCAAGATGAAACCTCAGTGTACAACCTGTTGTTGCCAGCCTTGAGCCAGGTGGTAACACCAGTAAGACAGAAGTCTCCACTGTGTCCTAAGAATAAAGTAAATTTTCAGCTCTGGACATTCACCTTTATGTCTGACTCTGTATTATTGTGGACTGATTTAAACTGTTTTACTTTGAGAAAAATGAATGCGTAAAAACATTATGACAAATGAATGTTACGGTATTGTAATCGTGTACATGGTGAATTAAAAAAACATGTTTTTATAAGCCACAGAGATATGTGTGAGACACTTATTAATAGACTGAAGTCAAGAGTCCTGAGTTGACACTCACAGACAGACTCTCTTTGCAGGGTTTGTCAGATTTGTCAATTTGTCAGACCCCCATTTATGACGTTAACCATCACGTTAAGTATCCTTAAAGCCAGAGGATTAACCAAAGGTCTGTGACTTGTAGGTGTTTGTGGAAGGATTTAATGTGGAAAGTCAATCGTTAATATTACAGTATTCTTTACTTTGGTACAACTTAATTGATCCAATATGTTTACAGTTTAATCTAACCTTGAAAACATTTATTATAAATGATCAGGACCAGGCAACAGATAATAATTAAACTCACAAAATCATCAACAATTTGGAAATTTATTTTAGGACAACCTAAGACACATTTTAGTATATAACACATCATCAATTTTGAACAGTTTATTCTGCTTTTTAAGCCAATAAAATGCAATTATGCTGTTGCACAAAACTCACACATTCTGCAAAACAGGGGTACAGCATTACTGCGGAAAGTAACTGAGTACATTTACTCAAGTACAAACTTGAAGTACTTGTAGCCGACTTTACTTGAGTGTTTCTATATTTATGTTTTACTCCACTATAATTATGTGACAGCTTTAGTTACTTTGCAGGTTATATTCCATACACAAAACACGGTCAATGTATGAGATATAACTGTAAGGCACTGTAAGGCATAGCATTGTCCAAATCGTCGCCTGAGAGCCCCGATTAGTGCATCCTAATCACTCCTATCATTAGGAATTAGCAGCAGGCTTGATAAAGCATCACCCGTGAGGCACATCGCTCGCTGGAGGGCTTTTACTTTAGTGGATCATTTACTGGTATATGCTTCCCAGTTAGATTTACCGTCCTGTCTGGTTGGTCTTTTATGTGGTCAGAATAGCTTCTCCGCGTGGCTCAGCGTGGCTCAGCGTGGCTCAGCGTGGCTCAGCGTGGCTCAGCGTGTTTGGTCATGTCCATTTCTTCGGTCGTAGTCATCCCTTTCCAGCGCGCTATAGCCGAGCGGCCCAAGCCAGCTTCGGCAGATATTCTTGCGGTCATTTCCTTCACCCGCTCTCTGTGCTCCGTCATCCGCAAGGCCTTGTCTACGCTGTCCTATCCCTGTCCGTCAGTTTCTTCTTCCCGCTTAAGCTCGAGAAGTCTTCCCGTCCACATGTTTCTCACCGATGATGAACGTTAGCCACTTAGCTTCTCCACTGCTAGCCGACTTGGCGATGTCGATGAATGGCGAAAGTTTTACTTCTGTCACCAAATGTAACGACCCTTGGTAAGGAAAGCTACGAGATGTTATCTTGCTTGTTTCGATTTATTAGTGGACAGTACACAGACTACTGTGGGCCCTAGCCTACGCCAAAAACAACAGTCAACACCGCTAAATGTTCTCTTAACAATCCTCTCCTAGTCATAGACTAACTCTTAACAGGCTAGCAGGACAACAACACCATCCCACCTCATTCCCTTTGCCAGACACACTCAAGCTAGGATGATCGGCAGGTTTAACAGCTTCACAGGTCATGAGACCTCCTGAGCTAAGTAAATGCAATAACTAATCCCCTAGTGTAGGCGACTGTGGATCAGTGGTAGAGCAGGGTAGTCCTTCAATCAAAGGATCGGCAGTTTGAACCCCAGCTCCGCTAGCCCATGTCGATGTGGCCTTGGGCAAGACACTAAACCCCAAATTGCTCCTGAATCTGTGCTTACAGTGTATGAATGTTAGTTAATCCTGATGGACAGGTGGCACCTTGAATGGTAGCCCCTGCCATCAGTGTGTGAATGATGTAGTGTTAAAGTGCTTTGAGTGGTCGGGAGACTAGAAAATCTCTATACAGACCATTACCATTTAGGCAGGTGAAATTTGATATGACACCAGACACAAAACTATATCCAGGGATCTTTATTTCTCGACTACTCTTAAAAGGAAAGAGTATTAAATGTTCAATTTGTGTTCGATTTAACAAAGATGTTCCTGTACATTCAAAGTTACACTGTAAACACAAAATCTCACTTCAAAACATTTCATAAATCTTGGTCACTAACCGATGAAGTGCATTCTGTTAAAATGACTTGAATGCGAAACTAACTTAAAGTGCGTTGAAACTGTGTAGCTTAGTCCAAACAATCAGTGCATGCTTTTAATGCATAAATAACTGTTTTAGTGGTAGCTCTTCTGTTAATACAAAAATAAAAGACAACAAACAATATCACAGTTAACTCTGAAATTAAGAACATGAAACATTTGGTCCATTAATAAGGAGAAATGATGCAGTATATCTCAATATACTCACTATATTATATCTTTGTGCTAGCTCAAGTGCACAGTGGTGGCTACGGACACCAATCCCATACAGCACTACACAATGAAAATACACATTATTTTCGGTACAATGCACACACATTAAATGTTCTGGAATATGAATGATAACAGAATATATACCTGTAGGATGGTCTTAAGATGCTAAACGTTATTAGCCTTGCAGTCCTCTCATGAACGCTCAGCACATATTGATAAAATCTGTAAAGATCAGACAAATTGAATCACCATTGGCGCATTTAGTGCAAACAATACATTTCCTGACTTCTATACATTCATATTAATGTACATCTTTCGATCGTTTCCCACTAGGTTACGTCTGGAACAACTTCTTCCTATTAACACAATAACACTTATAACATAACAGGTTAACATTACATGTCACTCAGGCCGTTACAGTATGTTACATTGATACTATTGCACAATTTCAAAAACTGTAGACACAAATACATGGGAAAATAGGGTCCAGGTTGATAAATACCTTTTTTCCCCTTAGGGTCAGCCTTTAACTTTAATAAACGATCTGACTACTTCTTTTACCCCTGCTGTTAAATGCATACAAATAAGCCGCACCCACCGGCAGACTACTTAACTGTAAAGCTCTTTGGTTTTATGTCAAGCTGAATGTCGCAGAGCCGCTCCTCCCTCTGCAGCAAATATGTAAGGGTATTTCAAAACTAAAGTGTTGAACAGGACATCTTTACACCTCAAAATAAAGTTGTGAATCAACCAACTTAACATGCTCACCATCTGTTGAGAACCACTGACCAAAGGGATCCCTGATGCGGTTTATTATATTGTGTCGCTCATATCAAGTTTTGATTAATGACGTTGACACATTATAAACGTCTTTTGCACAAAAAATGTGTGGATCACTAAAGTGTAATGCTATGGTTTTTATTTCCTAATTTAATAATGCATTGTATGCATTAATTGGTTTAGCAAGTAAATCACATTAAACAAATACTGTGAATCTCCGGCAAGGATCATACTGCAACAGGGGAATCTATCCCTGAATTACGTTACAAAAATGTTGTTGAAATTATACTTTTATTAATTCATAATGTTTTAATGAGTAATGAATGCAAAAAAATAAGTCAAAATAATAAAAAGCTTCCGCCCAGGGAAGAGAGATACCGAGCCCATAAGTTTACATGGCAACGGGACTGCCACACAGGGAGGTTTGATCACAGCCTAGATGTGGCCGGGAGCAATGCACAGCCTGGGTGGAAGCGCACTCTCAGTGGACTCATTCGAGGAAAATAAATCATATCTGAGCACAACACACATTATGACAAATGCATCTACTCTTGGATTTTTCTCTACATGAATGTAGAAGTAGCAGGATGAGTTTTGAGGTGTTTAGGGCGATACTATCTACTCAGATTCAACCAAATGCTGCAAAACTGATGGACGGTGCATCTCAGTACAGATGGATAATGACCCAAAACATATTGTGAAAACAGCCCAAAAGCTTCTCAAGGCAAATTTTTACTCCAAATATTACAAATGATCATTATATTCACTATTATGTTAGTTTGTCCAATTACTTCTCAACCTCTGAAAATGTGGGGGACTGTGTAAAAATGGCTGTAATTCCTAAACAGTTAATGCCATATTTTTGTTATAACCATTTAAATAAAGCTGAAAGTCTACACTTCAACCACATATTGACTGCTTTATTTAAAATCCACTGCAGTCTTGTAAATAGGAAAAATTAGAAAAATTACTTATGACCCTGACTGTATGTACATATGAAGAAATCTTTTTGCAATGTACTAACGTCACTGCCATAAGCACTTTCTTAAAGTCAATTATCAATCAGGCTTGAGCTGTCCACTTCCTCACAATCCTTCTATAATCTTATTGTGTCAATTTGAGGATAACCCGAGGTAGGTATAAAACAGCATCGTAAGCAGCATAAGCCGTGGAAGTTGGCTTACACCAGTAGTGACTGAGTGACTTTGCACACTTCGGCACTGTCCATCGATTGAAGCTCCAGCAGAAGAAGTAACTGAAGATGGTTTGGGAAGGAGGAATGGATTCCAATGGCACAGAGGGCAAGAACTTCTACATCCCCATGTCCAACAGGACTGGGATTGTTAGAAGTCCCTATGAATACCAACAGTATTATTTGGCTGATCCCATCATGTTCAAGCTTCTAGCTTTCTACATGTTCTTCCTGATCTGTACTGGAACTCCGATCAATGCTCTGACATTATTGGTCACAGCTCAGAACAAGAAGCTCCGGCAACCTCTCAACTACATCCTGGTCAACCTGGCTGTGGCTGGACTGATCATGTGCGCCTTTGGATTCACCATCACCATCACATCTGCTGTCAATGGCTACTTCATTCTTGGAGCCACTGCCTGCGCTGTTGAGGGATTCATGGCCACACTAGGAGGTAAGAAAGGCAAATCAAAAAGTGTATTTTTCAGTGTGTCTTCAATGTATTTGAAAAAAAGAAAAAAGAAATTGCTTCAAATGAATTAATTTGACTTTTCTTTCTACAGGTGAAGTTGCTCTCTGGTCCCTGGTAGTCCTTGCTGTTGAAAGATACATCGTAGTCTGCAAACCCATGGGAAGCTTCAAGTTCTCTGGTACTCATGCAGGAGCTGGAGTCCTTTTCACCTGGATCATGGCTATGGCATGTGCCGGTCCACCTCTCTTTGGCTGGTCCAGGTAATTAGCACATTCTTTTAAATCTTACATTTTAGTATAATATGAATTTCTATTTTAAAGTATTCTGCAAAGATGTATATATTTTTAACCCTCTCAAACACACCACTCAGATTGTCTTGATACTGTAGATGCAGAGGGTAAATATATGTTAATAAAACTGAATAAATGTGTGCATTAATGTTTTTCTTAAACTTCACATAGGTACATTCCTGAGGGCATGCAGTGCTCCTGTGGACCTGACTACTACACTCTGGCTCCAGGCTACAACAATGAATCATATGTCATGTACATGTTTGTCGTCCACTTCTTCACTCCCGTCTTCATCATTTTCTTCACTTATGGAAGTCTTGTGCTGACAGTCAAAGCTGTAAGTGAAGTTTAAGTTATTTTGACACTATTTAGGCTTTTTCTTTGTAAATATCATTGACATTCAGATAAACTAACAACAAAATGTCCACTACTGATGAACTGATCTTTTATTTTATCAAACACTTCAGGCCGCAGCCCAGCAGCAGGAGTCAGAGTCTACCCAGAAGGCTGAGAGGGAAGTGACACGCATGTGCATCTTGATGGTCTTTGGCTTCCTGGTAGCTTGGGTGCCATATGCCAGTTTTGCCGGTTGGATCTTCTTGAACAAGGGAGCTTCCTTCACAGCCGTGACAGCCGCTGTCCCTGCCTTCTTTGCAAAGAGCTCAGCCCTGTATAACCCTGTTATCTACGTGCTGTTGAACAAACAGGTTGGCTCAATATATTGTCTAGTTTCTAGTATTTGTTTTTTCTTGTTTGCTCAATCTTGAAACCGTGAACATGTCTCTTAAGTTTCTCTCTTTGTTCTCATTTTCAGTTCCGTAACTGCATGCTGAGCACTATTGGAATGGGCGGCATGGTGGAGGATGAGACCTCAGTCTCTGCCAGCAAGACAGAAGTGTCCTCTGTGTCTTAATCATGATGACATCCTCAAATCTGTGGACATTTTTCTTACTGATCCCTTCCAGATTTTTAAAAAGATCCAGTGAAAAAAAAGTCTTAAACTTTTGCCAAATGGATTCATGGATTTGATGAACGGACTCTGGACCAAACGCAATGAGGAATTAAATCTGTTAATATGTATAAATTAACAAATGTAATGAAATGCATTTGCTCAGGAGGTTTTCTTGTGCAGCATTTATGTGTCTGTGTGCGCACAAGAGCATATGAGTGAGTGCGTGAGAGAGAATGAAGTGTGACTCACTGTGCAGGACTTGATGACACTCAAAACATCTCAACTGTCAAGTCAAGCTAAACCTGCTGAAATGTGACAACACTTTCTGCTATGCTGATTGTGTCACGTGGGGTATTTTCTTGTAATTATGTGTTTTACTGGGCTACCAGTGGCAACATTTTCACGTATAATATGAAAAGAAAAAAAATATAAAGAATTGACTAGATAATAAATGCATGCATGAAAAGAAATATACTGCTGTATTCATTTCATTTCTGAACTATCTCTATCTCTGCTGGTCATATTACCTGTTGTTTAAGCCAAAGTATAAATTCAAAGATTTGAGAGAATATTTTTAAGGTTAATTACCAGCCTTTGTTTATTTTTGTGAGCAAGAGATAAGTCTAATATGACAAACAATATTTATTATTGTGGTTTTCCCTGTATTTCAAGTCAAGTTAGTAGAATATATATAGCCCCACAACTAAAGTCAGCCTCAAAAGCTTTATAAATATGTACAAAATACAATATCCACTATCCTCAAATTGGAGAAAAACTAAAATTCATTGACAAGAAAAAAGGAAGAACAGCTGATGGATCCCTTTTCATCTGCAGAGGTCGTATTCCTTTTGGATTTAATCTAGAAATGTAAACTATTGCACATTCAGTGTCACCTCCTCATCGTCAAGCGGTAGATAACAATCCAAAGTGCAAGTATACTTACAATGCATCCCGTTACAGTGTGTCTTCCCTCGTCTAATCCCCCGTTGTGATCTTTTGTTAATTCTCTGAACGAGTCTTAACAACAGAGGCCATTCTAGAAACTGTTGCTAATCCACTTACTTGTGTTAGATTTGCAGTGATTGTTTTACAGTAACTACTTTGAGTAACATGAATGCAAGTTTAAACAACAGAGATTTCCTGCGCTAAGATAATGGGAAAGACAGATGGCAGGCTTTTTCAGTATGTGAAAGCTTAGTAGTTGAACACTTTATTAGATAGAAACTTAATTGTTTTAAGCTCTTATAGTGCACTGGAAAACACAAATTAAAAAAAGTTATACATTTGTTACATGTTTTAAGTGGCAGCAAATTAATTTCATAGTCATTTAGATAAGTCACTAGATTAACAAGACACTGAATCATTAGATCTTTTCAAGTAAAGTATCTTACTTGTGGAAAATTCCCACAGGTCTACAGTTGGAATCAGTATGTTTGGGTAAAAGTCACAGCTTAGCTGCGATTTTATTTAACTGAGATGAGTCATGACATGAGCAAGGGCACATGTTTAAGAGAGTCATACCTGCAAATGCAAAAGCAGCATTATCTATTTACAAAAGCCAAATGTTATTTTGACATCATCTGAAGTTGTAAATAACTAACTAGCTGCCTTTGTGGACCATGTACCTTCGAGAATTAAGACTAATTCCAAAATATTAAATAAATACTGCCACAAGATTCTAGTTTAAGAATTCTTTTACATTTAATATGTTCTTTCTCATCTCAGAGTTAAAGAAAACGAGTAAAGAAGGGATTTTAAAGACATGATTATCACACCGAATGCTAAATATGCTGTGGGTATCCTGCAGACCCAGGGAAAAACTCATGTATGCTGCTTTATACCACCCCCCTGAGGCCACCATCATTATGTTAACCCTAACATCTGCAGTGCCGCATGCATAGTATGTGGTTTCAAGTACCATGTAAGCATACATTTTTAAAGTGGAAAATCACACATAGTTTCTGCTCTAGTTGAGTAAACTATGGCATATGTGCTAAGTTAAGCAAACAACAGCTTATTGAATGTTTTAAAATCATTTTAAACAAGCTGAATCCTCAGGTAGAGAGGTTTCAGATGATAAGACTGGCAGATGATGCCCTCTGCAGGTGTCTGCAAATACTTTTTATCAGTATATGCTCCACACTGCGCTCCATTTATAAGTAAAAGCCATGGCTGCTTCATACTCTGCTGGTGGGAAATACAGACATAACCAAAGATAAATGTTACACACCAGTGTGTAACATGTTGCAGCTCACAGGGGATTATTACATATAAATACACCTTTGTTCCATCTCAGATAGGCCATTTATCTCATGATGTAGCCCTTTATTTCCTGCTGATAATCTGACTCTAATTGTCATGCTGTTGCACATGCACTGTAATTTTCTTGAAAGCGCCTGCTCTGGACACCTGCATGTGCTTAGTGTCTCTGTCAGGGGGCGGGGCTGAGACAAGGTCGGCTCTCTTTGTTCTAATTGCTCAGATGAGAAAGGAGAAGCTGCATACAGAGGATTTAATAACCAATGCTTGGGGATGCACTGGATATATTTCCAGGGTAATGTTCACTGTGAGGAGCCTGGAAGAAGACATTAGCTCTGCTGGGTGAGAGACAGATAAACTTCTATAAGAAGCTTTATTGATAAGAAAATGTATGAGCTCTATAATGTTTTCATATTAATAATAATTATGTAATTGTTGTCAATATTCTTAATTTGATTTTTGGGGACTCAATAACAATAATCATTTTAAAAAGAAAGTAAAATTATTATTTTTGTGAAATTTGCAAATATAAGCTTTCCATAAAATTTCAAAGTCCACTATGGAAATAAGTGTCAGTTTTCCTTCACATTTTCTGTATGATTTGATGTCCTCCTCTTTGTAATGTCATATGAATACACTAACTGAAATATTCGTCCATGGAATTTCAATCTTTGTTAAAAAATGAAATAATGAAGAGAAGAATAAATTGATTATCACAGATAAAGAAATACACAATTATTTGCTTCATAAACTCTTAACAGCAGCAGGGGATGTTAATGAGAATAAAATAAACTGGCAGTGAAACTACTGTCACTTTCCAAGTCAACACAATTTTACTTGTATATCCTTAAATCACAAATTTGCCTCCATCAGAGAGCTTTACAATCTTTACATCTTCAGACTGTCGACTAGGACAGTCTAAAAAAAGAAGCGATAAAACCCTAAGAACCATTAACCCTTGACATTACACTTCTGTTTTAAATGGCTCTGCAATAAATGGTCCTGTACTTGTTTAGGAAATGTGTACAATTGGTGGAGAGCCCCTTTAAGTCAATGACAAACATAGTTTATTCACAATCATCATCACTAAGGGTTATGAACACAGTTTTCATTCAATCTGAAATATTTGTAGTTGGAACTTACTAACTTTTAACATGAATAATTTACCTCAATAAAGCAGTGATTTGTTCCCACCACTCATTTGTTCTTTAAAAATTAAAATGATCAATAAAACATCCTTACAGGTGCTAAACTTAATGTTTAGTTTCCGTTTTGCTCTGAATTACTTAGATAACTTTTAATTTATGTTTTATGAACTCTTGAATTTAATAGTTGTACTTCTCTGATGATATTAATTTATCCATACTGTAAGCAAACCCAACTATTCATCATCAACACATTTCAAACTCTTCTGGTTGTACGATAGTTGAAGCGGCAAGAGGTTTTGGGCATTAATTAGTATTATGTTGTCTTAGACAGGAGAAAACAGACACCCTGTGGGATTATCCCAGCCTTTGCAATCGAGATGATCCTGATACACACTGTGAAACATGCTGTAACGTCCACATCGGTGTCTCCATAGAAGTTAATACTCATTACTGATCTCTATATAGGTTAACCACATATTTTTTCAGTATTTCCTCACTTTTTAAGTCTCCTCTGCTCTGTTCCTTTTTCCATGCAAATGAGGCTGACAACACATACAAAACCATGGCAACACCAGCTCCACAGGGGATACACTCACTTTGATAGCAGTTACTGAAACCTAGAGAATTCTCCAGCTTTGACACATCATAAAATGTGAATATACTTGTACTTACACGGAAATACAGAAAAAATTCAAAAAAGTTCAACAATAATATGTCAAGGCTCCACTGAAACAATACTCATTATCCATTCGAAATCAATATTTATTAAAAAAGGAAGGACTAACAAAGACACTGGAGTGCCACATTGATCATAATCCATCAGTAATGACAAAGTGAATATATGTTACAATCAAACATTAGATATTTATAGAAAGAACTCGAGCACATTGGTTAGACATATTTCCAAACTAATACTGATACTGCACATTTTACGTCAAACCTTGTAGTGTAAAATTTGTAACATGATGTATAACGGAAAAGGAAATAAGAAAAAGGTTTTCGATGTAAAGGTAAGAAATTAAGACGTGATTAAACAGCTGCAACTGAAATTAGTTAAATATCAACACTATGTAAGTCCTAACGCTAATCACTGGCCATTTATTACTTGAAATTTTATTTGAATGGCTTTTTGGGGATTTGAAGTTGAAAAAAAAACTTGTTAAAATGTTAAGAACGATCCAAAAGTGGTCATGATAAATAAGGAAATCACACTATGACACAGGGAAATACTAATGAGCTACAAAACGATTAGCTTGTAAAAATCAATATTAAAAATCAAAATGAACGAAGTAGTTAATAGAACTATGTTACACCACCACAGAGCATTTTACTGCAGAACAGACCGAGTGCTACCACAGTACTTTGCATCACTTGAGTAAATTCTTTATATAACATAGTTAATATATACTTGTAAATACTTTGTATTACACTATACCTACATAGTATACATACATTGTATACAAAAATATTACATCATTATATGTATAACGTTGTCTAAACTCTCGCAGTTATATTATAGGCTCTATTTTATTTTGCAACCACTACATCACTGTTGTTTTATATTATGTCAATATTTCAATGTTCATCAAGTATAAATATTATATTGAAACTGGCTTGTAATGATTTTTGTCCTTTTGTCCTTGTGATGATTTATGTCCTTACCGATGAATGGGACATCATTTTTGATGGCAATAATATCACAACATATTATTATGATTTCTCTTTTTTTATTGTCTTAATTGCATTGACCACTCAGTTTGACTGTGAAGTGATTTATTTCAGAGCAAAAAGCCCACAGCTATGCCTGCTTATTGACAAAGCTCAGCTTGAAAATGAATACAAAAAAACAAACAAAGTATTAAGTAATGACCTAAATTTCTAAGTTATAATATACATATTACATCATATTATGAACACCATATTTGCTCAATATTTACTACCAGTGTTTTCATTTTATCTTAAGATAATAATCATGTTCTAATCTCGTTCACCATGCACAGCACTATACTAACAGCTAAATCACATCTCGTTGACAAATATCATCGGGCCTTGAGAAGCCACTTCATTCTCTCTGTCATAAATTACCGGTTTGCCAAGATATGAGTGCGGTAAGCTCAAGCTGACTTGTGCCTGGTTCAAGCTACCTTGTCTGCTGAGCTGCTGATTGAAACTCTCTTGTCTATAGAGTTGTGGACCAAAACCCTCCTCCGACTGCTCGAAGCTGCTCTCATTGTAGAGTCGCTGTCGCATTTCACTAGCGCGTTTCCCAGAAGCACTCCTGGTTGGATATCTCTGAACTGACTTGTACCAGCCCGTCTCTTTGAAGACAAACCAAATATTTCCAACCCAGAGGATGACGTTTACGAAACCAAAAACCTGAAAAGAGAGAAGAAGGGACAGGAGTGAATGGATTGTTTTTTCCAGTTTTGTGTTTCGATGCTTCATTTGTCGACCTAACACCTACCGCAGATGTATTAAGCCGTGACCAGAGAGGCTCCTGGGTGGCCGCACACTTGTTCTCCTGGGCTCTGCAGGCTGAGATGAGCAGAAGCACCTGTGTTGGGTTTGTGGCTCTCTTGATCTCAGAAAGAGTTTTGGCCCAACAGCAACTGCTAACCAGCCACATGGAGGAGAAGATGACTGTAACAACAAAATCCTACTCGGGACAAAAGAGTAGAAAGGAAACAAAGAATTGTTTTGTTTTGTACAAACACAAACATGAACACAGTATATTGGATCTAATTCAGGTGTGGACATTAAAGGAATATTTGTTGAAGGTATAAACTCACTAACCACAAGCGGGCCTCTGTTGTTTCTCAAGTACTTGTTCTGGTAGAAGACATAGACGATGGTTGCCAGCAGAGAATACAGGAAAGCAAAAACCCCCACAGTCAGGAAAAACTGAGCAGATGAGGAAAAGTTGCCATCCAGGAAAATAACCTCTTCCCTTTTTGCCTCACACAAGGGAGCCTTGAAATGCACTTCTTGTAATCTACAAGACAGAAAGAAGAGGTTTACAGTGAATGGATAAATACAGGTTGTTATTAAGACTGGGATGCAAGGAGCTTCAGTCTGTAGGAAAAACATCACTTTAGCCGCCCATTGTTCACTGGCACTCCAAGAGCCCTTTTGTTAGCAAAATTGTGACTAAAATTGTGACTAAAATAGGACGGTTCAAGCTCAGAAAACATAGATGAACAGCTGAGAGAAACCTTTATTTGGTGTTGCGTACAAAGAAACAGATTCTACAAAATTTATGAAGAAGCTTTTATTTGCACCACAACTGCTGCACAATAATTTATCTTTGGATAAATATAGTTTCTTGTTTTGTTTTATAAATCATAAATTCCTTTGCCATATGCTCTATACATGCTGCATGATTTAAGTGAGTTCAATTACTGTGTTACCGTGACTATATTGACTTAATTATAGGCAGGAGGGTTTTCTCATTACTGTTAGTGTAGAGCACAGCTTTTATCTGCTTTTAATAAGTGAACAATAAAAAAAAAATGACCACAAAAAAACAGCTTTGCAGTAGTTTCTCCAAAAATGTGGCTTTGTTGCATGTATGACATGTATTAAGACACATCTAAAAATATTTCAGTCTTCAGTCATTGCCTCATTTTACCAATCAATGTGCAAAACACACACACAAACACATGTTCCTTGTCCCAATGCTAAGTCTAAAAAACTGCAATATAGATTTTTGCCTCCCAATGACTCAAAACATTTAGAAGTAGAATAACATTTCAAAAGAACTGAAGAATAATACAATTATATTGGAAGTAATTTGAGTTACTAGTCCATTTATACATGAGAGTGGGTGCCACTGAACTAAGACACTGACACCAGTGTCAAGTCAGATGAGTCAGCTTACTCTAATTGGACGATTAATTAACAGTTTAGCTCGGCCATCAGTGACTCTGAGGGATAAAGTTTAGGTTTGGTCGACCACACAACTGCACTACTGCACCACAACGGCAAAGAGCTCAGACACACCACACCATTCGTCATCCAGATGTAATGGTGGCCAGACGCTCTTCAGGATATTAAGTAAGTGGAAGACATTCAGTTAAACAATGGGTCTTCACATTTACTGTCAACTTATTACAATCTTATTTTGGCATGACTTTTTCTATGGAGTTGAGGATTTCCTTTGTGCACTGAAATTAAATGACAAGCTATTATAGCTCTGCCGCTATAACTGAATACTTTCTTCACAAATAGAGTCACTCTTTTTTCTCAGCATTAAGTCCCAGACGGCCCCAAGAACATGCAGGTATGCAGTAGTCAAAATTAAACTGGGGCAGTTTCAGGTACAGTTTGGTCGAATGATGCAGTGAAACAATTTGGACTAATCTGGTCGGCTTAAATTGGGCGAGCTTTAAGAGACCAGCTCTTCTCTGATGTGCCTGACAACATGATGATTGACTGCATGTCTGGTTAGTCCAAAATCATCATGTTGGGTGTCCAATAAAATATTCACTCTGTCAATTAGTCTGTTAATTCACATTTTGAAATAAAATAAATCTAAACATGTTAATCAATTAATTGTAAAAGATTAAATGACACAAAATGTCATAAAAACACAATTTCATCACAATTAATATGTGTTCTTTGTTCACAACTTAAGTACCTAATGAGATTGAAGGATGTAAGTAAAGGAATGCACAAACATGTACTTTACCTGAAAGGATAGCCGAAATCAATGTTGATGGTGAGGTTACTCCTCCTGTCTGCACAGTCCACTTTAACCTGGAGGTGACCATAGTATCCTCCACATGTTGCAAAAGCACAGATGGCAACAATCTAGAAAAGAAAATGTCATAAAAGGTTGAGGAACTGTTTATAATTCATACATTTGATTGATCCAGTATCAGGTCTGCATAATGTATACACTGGACTGAAAATAAAACCTGAATAATTTAAAGGTTGGAAGACAACTAACAGAGCTGCTTACTGTGTGCTGGAGGGTGGCCACAGCAGTACAGTACTGATTAAATCTGAAGATGTGAGTAATTTTATCTTTATAGTTCTTATACAGAATACGTGCGTTAAGAATGAGAGATTTATACTCTGTGTTCACTATTTTGAATATATTTTCTTTACTTTTAAGTATGTGGCACATTTCGCATCAGATTGAGTCTAAACCTGACAGACATTTCACCAATCAGCAAGTCAAAACATCAAGATCCAACATGATATTGTAATTCATACAATGTATTATGCTGTGTATAGAAGCAGAAATCCCTATAAGCAAAATGTAGAACAAGACTGGATAAATGAAACTTACCGGAGCAAATATAACCATACACATTTAAAAATCACAGATTTCCCGTCCGACTCCACACAGTGTCGTCAGCTTTTGTCATCAGGGTTGAAACACCACTGGAAAAAGAGAGCTACTGTTCCAGCGGAGGGGAGGGATGACAGGAGACATCTTCCCCAGGGAGGAGTCTGAGATTTTACTGTACCTCTAAGTTCACACACACTGCAATAAACTGTAAATGCAATGATGAATGTGTGTGAACTGGATTTTGTAGAAAAAGTCAGTTGGAAAATATCATTATAATAATATAATTATTTGAGTAAATGAGTTTCTTTTTCTTTTTGAATTCATGTCCGATGGTATTTGATACAAAGTAATCAAGGGCATAGATTTATAATCAGGTCATTTTTTTTGGGTCCGATCAATTCTTGGGCCAGCCCTGCAGCAAGCATAATCATAGGATTTCAAACAATACAGCTAATATTTGTAATAAATCAACACGGAATTTTGTGACTGAAATAGTAATTAACCAATGCTCAATGTGAAAAAATAGAATAACAATTGTATCGTAGATTACTGTATTGTAATCATCGTGGATACTTTAATTACGTTTTCTTTTCTAATGACCCATTGATGATTGGTCCATTTGCATTGTAATAAAAAGGATTCTGCTGACCTCTTTTGGTAGCAAGTCTGTTTTACAGATTTACTTTTATTGAATGATTTTAGAGTTGTGCACATCACTAAATAAAATTAATCGACATGCCTTCAAAGAAATTTGCTCAGATGTTCTAAGATGACAAATATAGCTGTGAAAAATAAAAAACTCCCACTTGTGACCTTAGACGACAAAATGTGATATAATAGAATGCATGTGTTTATGACCATGTGATCAAATATTGTGGTTTTAATAGGGATTTTTGTCCTTAAAGGTCTGAGTGTCTGTATTTTGGCTAGACCGTTTATTATAGATGTATTATGGAAGCTGAGGTTGAATTTCCAAAATTTGAAGAAAAAAAAAACAACTCATATGATAATGTCAATATTTTGCAACCTAGATGTTAGACATAGGGTGTTCAAGTGATATCCTGGACTAGTCTGATTTTGTGCTCTAGAAAAATAATACATTTTCCCTCTGTTTTCAGTGATAACATATACTCAGATTGGACTTTTTGCATAGAGAAGCTCTTAAAGCCAAAAATGTATTGGGGTTAGATTTTATTTCCATTAATTTGCTCACACTATTCTAAGTACTGCACCTACTATACCCACAGTTATCACTACATCCCTGGATCACACATTACGGTACTTAAAAATAATAAACATTTTATAGGCAACTTTTAAGTAAAGCATCATACTCAAAGACCATGTCTTTGAGTATGATACAGGATAAAATCAGCTATTTCAAAAGTAATCACAATAAAATAACAGGATAAATAGAAGAAGTAAACAATAAAAGTAAACGGATGAAAAGTAGAACAATCTATTGGTGAGTTAAATGGGCCACTAGAATCTTGATTGCAACTACAGCTACAGGGGTAGTAGGTAGGGAGTTAGGAACATAAAAACAATAACTTCCAAAAGTCATTAGAAGTGTGTCTTGAGAAGTTACCTATAAAAAAAGAAAGTGATTTTGATTGACTTATTCCCTCAGGCAAGCGTTTGATGTTAATGGCAAAATGACTGATGATATTTTCACTCTATGCTGAAAAACAGCCAGAAGAAGTCGGTGCCAAGGGAAGGCTGCTGTTTGGTTCATATGAGGTGAAAGGATTTGAAAGGATGCCAGCAAGATGCCAGACTTAATACAGCATTTAGTAATCAATTCTGAAATTGATACATACCCAGTGCTGGAGAGTAAAGGCTGAAGTCATGAGCAGTATTTTAAAACTAATTTTGTACAATCTGGAGGTTGACAAGAACATTAACTGGGATTAAAAAAAAGAAGGTTGAGGCAGAGAACAGACGTGAAACCTCTTTGTCCAATTTGTTCAAAGATAAAAAATAGTTAGATTTGTACGGTTCTCAGCTGAAAAAAAAACAATAGCTCCTTTTTGCACATACAATCAAACCAATGTCTTTTTTTTTTATAAATGAGCCAAGTGAAGCTGTAAAGAAAATTATTTAAGTTAAAATGAACTATTTTATTGACTGTTCATACTGTGGCAGACTGTTCTGTACCGCCATTGACTGCTTAATCTTCACTCTTCTTAACTGGCCAGTAAGTGCTGCAAATTATCAACAACTGCTTCGATATAGAATCTTGTTTCTTCAATGGTTTACAAATTCTTCCTGTCCAGAGATACTCAAGCAAGTACAAGTATTTTAAAATGTTATTATTCTCGTGTAGAATATGAGTAAATTATCTTTGTTACATTAAACCTTTGGTTAGGGGAACCTTACAGGTTAATCAAGCCATTTATTTGTGTTTACTAAATTACTTATTATATTGTACTTCCAATGTCAACTTCACATTGTTCTTACTTTTTGTTGGCCTCGGATTGAGGGACATTATAAAAACAATTAAGAAGTTCTTAAGAAGTTCTGAATCCATTTTTTTTCTCCGGACCCGGATCTATAAACGATAGATTATTCAAAATTATAAAAATGTTATATGTATATATATATATATATATATACATATAACATTTTTATATATATTTTTTTATAAGATGTGTCGTATAACAATAGTGCCTTGTGGTATATTCATATAAAGTAACAAACCAAAGATAACAGGTTCATCAGGATGTGGCTCACGGGGAGACAACGACTCCCTTTTGAGATTGTGTGATGCAGCTGCATCAGGAGGAGCGGAGCTGATTTCCGGAAGTCGGAGGTGGAGCAGATCGAGGTCATAGCCAATCCCTGTATGACACGTGTTGATAACGTACGGCAAATAAGTGGACTTTACGGCACTACATAACCTGAGTGTTTCCGGAAAAACGACAGTTCTGTTGTGTGACCATTGGACAGCTAACTGGCAACACCAGTCTGCGTGGTGGAATGCAATAGATCTCTTATCTCATCAGATAATATTTTCTGTACTTCATAGTGTGATTCAATTTGATAAACTGTTTTTGCTTTTGATAAAAATTAAATACCTTTTGATTACGACTTTGAACCATCTATTCGGCTATTTTGTTGACGGACCTCGAGTCAGAGGAGACTCTCCTCGAGAGAAAGTCTGGACGACGCAACATTATTCCGATAAGCGTTGCCCTCGACTCGAGTGCGACATTCACACACGGGAGAGTCGGGGGGAGAGAGCCGACAGTCAGAGGAGTTATTTAACATGGCGTTCTCGAAAAAAGGAAATGTGGACAGCTTAACCGGAGCCGGTAACCAAGAATGGACAGACTCTTATATGTTTATTATTCCCACGGGTAGTTCAAAACCACTTTGTCTCATGTTCATAGACCGTGGGAATTATTAAAAGCGGCAATGTGAAGCGCCACTACGAGACAAAGCACAAATCTTTTAAGCAAACATACCCTCTCAAATCTGAAATGAGGGCACAGAAAATAAACAATATAAGAGCCCAATATGATATGATCAGACAGAATCCTAACACATTAATTCACTGTCCAACAATGATGTTAACATAGAGGAGAACAGAGCTGAAACAGGTGGTTTCAATAACCACAGATAAAGTCCCTGCACACAATTTTTTATTTTTAGAAGATGAGAATAATATGGATATCTTTTTTTTTATTTTTTTTATTGATATTACTTCACACCTGAATTAAATTATTTTAAAGCTGCAGGGCAAAGACAGTAAAAATATTTTTTCTAAAATCAACTTCTTTTTTTTCAGTCACATTTTTCAAAAGCTTTTTGTTCTGTATTTTATTTTTTTAATCCAGGCCTTATTTTACTTGAAATGAGAGAAGAATATGTATGTATTATTATATATTTTTGTATTATTATTAGTACGTATAATTTATAAATAATCCAGTTCAAATCTAACAATAAATAATGTTTAGATATTATTCAATTGAACTTTCTTTATTTCATTTGACAGTCAGTTGTTGACTACATACAGACGTTAAGACAACTGTTGGCTACTTCAATACATATGGCACTAAATCATTGCGCAAATTAGACATTATTGTGATATTCCGGACCTTAACATGAGAAAATTCTCTCTAACTGGACCTCGCTGAATTTTAATTGAATGCCCCTGTGGTAATGTATTCTTTAGTCTTATAATCACAAGTTCAGACACATCAATATTGAGTATTAATGATTTAGTGTTATGGACTACTCTAGAACAAAAAATAAGAACAAAATACAGTGATGTTTCATAAAAAAACAAACACCTGTCAGACATATGAACACCTTTGAAGTATAGTTTTCTCATTTGCTTTCAATTAAGAATATACTCTTATTAGTGATGTAGTCAAATATTCACTTTATTTGGCTATTTAAACACAACTAAACATGTGACTTTAACTGCTCTTTGATTATTCAGCCAACAGAGGGCAGTACTTAGCTATGCTCTTTAAAAGAAACATCCTAAAGCCGCAGCGATGAGCTCTTCTTATACTTTCTCGTTGCATTTGATCTTTCTCCTCCCTCTAAAATCCAGTTGACAGTTGTGTCTCCTATATGTACAATGAGCTAAATACATATCAACTCTTCTACTGTTGCGTGCAACTGATTGTATAAATTGTATATCCCACTTGATGAGAAGATTGTGCTAGTCCAAAAACAGCTATAGGGTTTATTCATCATGTTAAAGTGTTGAAGCTCCAGCCTCTCGCTGCATTATTAATGAATCTTTTTCTGGCATCATTTCCCTTCTCTACCCTGAAAACTGTGAGGAAGAGACAAGCATTAATCTGGTGGTTTTCATGAGGCTTCCACCTGGAAAAGTGCTGTCCAATGAATTAATGTAGTGTTTTTTCTTTTCTTTTCTTGCAGAGGGACAACTTTGGCTCAGTGCTAATCTAGAACATGCAACGATTGAAGCTCACTTCAAATCCTAATTAAGGCTGAATGTATGCAATATATGTTTGTTTAAAAGAGTCCTCATTCCAGTGTGCCATGAAATTATAAAAAGGAACCTTAAACTGTAAACGTAATTATTAAAAGAGAACACAGAGTTTTTTAGATCTACTATATTTCCATCTATGTTTTTTGCTGTTAGATAAAGAAAAGGAAGAATCTTATTTAACAAAATAAAATAGTGTACAGTAAGACACAATGCATTTCTACATAAAAGGATGAAGAGAACATGTAAAACAGGGGAAATAAAAGACAAAATATTTTCTTCTAAACCTGCTTGGATGCCACCTCAAATTCACTGTAACATTATTGTCAAAGAGGGATCATGGACAAATCTGAATTCTGTTTTCTATTTTTGCATTTAAAAAAAACAAAAAAACATGAAATACTCTACTACTTAAATGGATTTGTACAGATACAATTAAAGACTGGCTTCTCCTTACTCTTAAAAGCCAATTACCACCCATCTCTGCTTTAAACTGTACAGCATTTCACTCTTCTGCAATCCATATATCCAGTCAATATCCATCATCTGTTACAACGCATATCTTAAAATGCCAGTTAGCCAGGATGTACACACATTCTTGGTGAAACTGTTTAGCGTCAACATACAATATTTGCTGGGTGTGAATCCCTCTGTGAGACGGCTATGGTAGCTGCAATGCTGACACTGACCCTATTCCATCAATCTCACATTAAAAACGCTCCGAGCATTTAAATATTTCAAAGAGCTCCTCAGCTAACTCCAGAGAAGCTCTGAGCCCCTGTGTGTATGTGTGCCTGTGTGTGTGTGAGTTAGTGTGTCACTTTCACTATGACAAACCATTTTTTAAACTGTTTTTAAAATGCGCTTGAACCCAGAGGTTATGGTGACTAAACACTGAGCTAAAGTTTAAGGAGAGGAATACAGATCTGAACGATAGAAGCTCATGTGCACATAATAAATCTCTTTCTGCAAAAATAATCACGTTCCCCTCTATCTCTCTTACACTTTGACACTCTTTAGGAATATATACTGAATACATTAAACATCCTCTGTACATATACTGTACATTCCATACGGTATATGTACATAAGGATTCATAAACGAAGAGAACTGAGGGAGGGATGTCATAAATATATTATCATGCTGTAATATAGTCTGGTTTGTTACTGTATACTTTACATACACTGTATGTGTCAACTCTCCAAAGACACCCACATGACAGTGTGCAAAAGACATATGCAGGAACACATTAAATCACAAACCAGTGACTACAATTTGAATTATTGCTTTTATTTTGTTTATTTTTTAGGATTTCACATTTTCCTATGTGGTTCTTGTGTTCTTTGTTGTTTCTAATTACTTAGAGACATAATTAATGAAAAAAAGACTGTTAAGATGATACCCAGCAGTGATGATAAAGTCAAGTGGGTTCCCATAGAGTAAGACTTCAATCAATAATTAATTTCTTGGATAGGGTCAATAAGTTCAAATGATTTATCTGCTGAGCATAGTCAAATATCTAGTAAAGTGTATGGTAAATATATCTTGTAAAGTTTATATACAGAATATTTCTCCAGGTTGAACCTATTATAATATATATTCAACAGGGAATTCACACCCTGACAGCTTTATTTCCGATAACATTTAATAGACAAACATGTTGATAATTGTGAATATACTTGAAGTCATTAAGTTGCTTTCATGTGGGCATATGACTAAATATCAAATGACCTTTTATTAAAGGGACATCACCTTAAATTCCATGAACATTAAAGTTCATTCTTGATATTGTTTGAGAAAATAATTTCACCACAAAGTCCATTTAGTAGCTATTCTGGAGGTTTCCACTTATACTGTGTTAGATGATATCTTCATCACCAGATGGAGTTTGCCTGATTGTCATGGAATTGATGCTTAAAACACTTTCAATTTATAATCTTATCAATGGTAACAATGGCTACTTGTACATGAGGAGGACTGCTTGGAGTGACCAACCCACAGACAATTATCACCTGACTGCAGTTCTTTCAGCTCGGTGAGGCGTTTTAGTGTTTTCATCTCATTGTTTTGCCGAATTTACTGTTTGGTTAACTCTCACCGCAATTATCATAGCTGTATTCAGTCGCTGTAAAAACTTACGTACCTCACATGCCCAGCCCCAAATGGCAAAAAGACAATGTTTGCGACTAGCTCGTAAATATACTGGTGCCTTTAGCAGAGGAAGCGCCAGATATTTCTGGAGATATTGGTGGAGACTAAAACAAATATAAGGAGGGTGAATATTGGACCTATACAATATAAAAGGTGGTAATATGCTGATGTTCCTACTGCTTAAGTGGCAAAAAAAATCTGTTATTTTAAATTTAAAGACTACTACTACAATCTCCAAACAAAGTCTATTTAGCAGCGGTTCCGGAGCTTTTAAACTTATCACATGACCTTCATCTTCATCAGCAGGTGAAGATGGAGTGATCAACATCTCTGTAATCACTGTTGTTACTCCAAGTTCTGGTGAGATTGCTTTCTAAACTTCATGAACTATGGTCTGACAATGGACATTTACCAGAAAACGAAGGCAAACATACTGTTCTTAAAAAACAAACAAACAAAATGTTAGCTGCATGACGAAACTTTTTTTCCACACTTACCTTTGTGTTTTACTACTCTGAAGAACATCAACATTTAATGTGTACACACTCTAGTTGAAGTAGAGGCAGAGAACATCAGTCAATAATTGATGTTTAAAAGGTTTGACGAGTTCCATTGCTGGTTAGTGCTAGACCTCTCAGAGGGATCTCAAGAGTGTGCAGTCACAGACAACTGAGGGGTCTCACCAATCATGAACTGGCAGTGGCCTTTTGAGAACCTATAACAAGCTAAGGACTAAAGGCAAACCTCATGATGAGAATCCCCAAGGGCAAGCTGCTGTGTGAGTAAAAACTAAAGAAGGACTAATAAATGTCAAGTAAGGGCAACGGGAGATCCAATAGAGCAAAAATGGAGATGAGGAGTCCTTGAAAGCATGCTTACCTGCAGGGAATATGCTGGTCAGACGCGTAAGGAACATCTGGAGTAGCAGCTAGTCAGTCCAGCTGTCAGATTCAATAAAATCTCATGGTTGAATTTGGCAGGCCGGCTCATTCTCTGTCCATGCTGAGTTTACAGAATAAAGGCGGTCATTGGTGTGCTGGTACTGTAAGTACCATGATGGTGGGGGAAGTGTACACAATGAAGGGTCATAGAGGGGACGTTGGTGGTAAGAAACGATAAGTTTTGAAGGAAAATAACCTCCCTAACCTCAATCAAAAATCTGAAATGGTTTTGAGCATTGTCATTGTGCACAATGCCATCATGAAGGTTTGATGGGCCCTGAGTCAAAATCTACCTTTAAGACATTCATTAATATATATTTATTTGTACTGGTGCATACCCCAGCATTAAATTGTGTTTAATTAAATTACTTAAAATTATTGTGAGTAGAAAACATGTGGCAGTGGTAGTATTTCTGCATCTTGGTTTACATTAAGCTGCCTGTGTAGTCTGCTGTGTGCACTAGGCTTGATGGGAACTTGGAGGAGATAGAGCACATTTGCATTTTGAGGCTGATAGGTGGGATGTGGGGAGATCAATAAAGGCCTAGGAGGATGTTTTGGCCCTGCTGTGAAACTGAAGCAACAAAAGACAACTCAAAACATTAATAATTTTATTTTTTACACCTCTGCTTTTCCATCTAAAAATGGATCGTGTCACCATGCTGCCAGTCAGAGACGAATTGATCTCTCCTATATGTATAAGTGCAAGCTGGTTGGTGGGTAAAGTGACAAAAAAGCAATTATTCCCAACCTGTGGGGACAAAAGATAAATCGCAACACGATTAACAAGATAGAATTTAAAGAACATATGTCTAACAAATTATGATTCTGAATTACTGGATGGCTACACCTCTAAAACCTGATCAAATGTATCAATATGTATAAGAAGAGAATATTGCTTCTTGGTTGAACAGCTCCTAACTTATTGACATATGCAGATGTGACAAAAAGTCATTAGCAGCTAATGCTGAATTTTAACAGGTCATAAACCAAAAAGTTGAAAATAGAAAATGAAAGGAGATACTATAGAGTTAAGATCATAAACCAGCCAGCAGCCGAACCAGGTGATCAGCTTCACAAGCTCACTCTTAAAATATGTCATAAGCAGGGGGGAGATATAATCATCAACAGATCAACTCAGGTTTAGGGTTTTGTCTGCATTCTTTTTATATTATATCATTATTATGAGAAAGGGTTTTCCAAATGAATACAGTTAGTAGGGGATTGCTAGAGCTGCAGTGAGATTCTCTCTAATGTATTCCTATGGTCTATAGGTAATGATAATAACATGTGTTCAGTAGATGTCTGTGGTTGTTTCTCTCTTAATTCATCGAGGCCAACTGTGATTTGTCTGTCACTATAATTATGACCTACAGTCACTGTCATCCTATAGTGTCATATTATTTTATAAAAAAAAATAGCTGCTGTCTTTGAATCAATACAATACAGTCTTTGCATTGTCTCTGTCATGTTGGCTAAAGGGCAACCATCTTATTGACAAAGTGATGGGTTATTTTAGATCATGTTAAGACCCAGGCAAAAAGCTGGTCGTTTCAAGATTGGATAACGAGATAAAACATGAAAACAGTTGGCAAGTGTTGTCTCCACAAGCAGATAAACTAAATCAGTATTTCAAACCGTGCTCCGTTTGCAATTGTAGCGTTGTAATGTTGGAAATTGGAAAGGTCATGTGACCACTTTGTGCAGCAAAACACATTTTGATATCATAACGTATTACAAGACTCATATAATGTCACATTTAAATATAATATACCATAATTCAACCAAGTACCAAGCTTTGCTTGATGTTTTTTTTAAATATCAAATATCAACACTATATGTTTGACATTTTCATTTGTCCAGACCCTGTGCGCTTTTAAGTACACACCTGAAGATTTATCTTTATCTTGAAAAATAAATCTCTATAGATGAAACGATAATGTGACTGCAGCGTAATCTAAGAGATACCAGCATATGCTGCAACAATCAATTTCCCGACCAGCAACCTACAGACAGACAGCGAGCAGGTCATGTGTTCATGGCTTGTCCACCCTTCAACAGCACGCGGCACGGGGAGGCTCAAGAGCCACATTTTACACCAACTAATCTAAATCCCGTGCACTGCCCATGAACTGAATAATGTGCCCCATCTCAGTGACAACATCAGAGAAATCCAGTGGCAGCCATCTTAGGTGTACCACTGCAGAGCGTTAGATGAAGGACGTGTCGCGCATCCTTCACTCTCTGTTCTTATTCTGTGTTCAGGACCACGGCCAGCTCCCCGCGCCTGCGTCCCCGCCTGGCAGGCAGGGAGAGGCCATCGCCCGCTTTCACCAGGAGAAAAAAAGCCGCTCTCCTTCCCTTCAGCTGTAGGCCACACTACACTGCCCCTCCCCTCCGCTCTCTTCTCACCTCCCCCTCTCACATCCGCAGCAGTGACTGGCCAATAAAATACAGAAAATACGTAAGCATCGACGAGTGCTCGGCGCAGGCGGAGAAAGCTCAGTGTGAAGCAGAATCAACCTCTTCCAGCTCCACTCGTACTGCTGACATCCCCCAGCGAGCGAGTAGCTTACAATCAGGGCCCATCCCTGTCTTGACTTCGGGCATATATTCTTCATGAAATCTAGGCACGGATAAGACTACGGAACAGCCATCATCTGGGGGATATACATATATATTTAAAAAAAAAAAAACTAATTTAGTAGGCTAGGATATCTGTAGGGAAGCATCACCTCTAGAGCAAGATGTTAGATCCGTCGTCCAGCGAGGAGGAATCTGATGGGATAGTGGAGGAGGAAAGCAAAGAGGCGATGGCACCTCAGGCCGGATCCCGCATCTCACCGAGCAGGACCAGCGAAAGCTCGACTGGACTAGCGCCCAGCAGCAGCCGCAGCAGTGCCCGTCCGACCAGCCCGAGTCCGTCAGCCGCCAGCGAGGAGAAAGAGGACCTGGAGAAGATGCAGAGGGAGGAAGAAGACCGTAAAAAGAAGCTGCAGTTGTATGTTTTTGTGATGCGATGCGTCGCTTACCCATTCAATGCAAAACAGCCAACAGATATGGCAAGGCGACAGCAGAAGGTAAGAGTCCTTGGTGTAAAGGCATGATTAATAACCACATGCTGACGAAATGCCTACTTTCATATCACAGATGCTGTCATTGATGACCTACATACGGTAGAGCACGGAGGGGGGTTTGGCCTATCCAGTAGCGCACGGATCCAGCACAGTCCCAGTGAAACCACTGTTTGTTTTTTGACGCAAAATGTTGAAATCTTCGGAGCATGACAGCGACACGTAAAAGTGCTCCGAGCTCCGGATAGTGAAAGGACACATGGCAGGCTGCTGCAGAGCTGCAGAGTGCAGTCCATGTTACTCCATACACTAGCTCATAAGTGAGATTAATCTCAGAGCCCATTAATTGAAAGGGCGTTTATGGTGGATGGCTATTTAAAATGTCATTGTCCTTGTTGGCCTACAGCTCACCGGATGCTTTCCTATAGATATGAAGCTGTGTGGCTATATCATGCCTTTCTGGCGGATACCCAATTCCAACCCATTTGCGCCATCACTTATCCCGTCAATTTGGCCTCCCAAGGTGACTTTTAGGCACATACCTCTTGAGGAGGGTTGCTTAATAGCCCTTCTCCTCTGCAGATGAGCTTGGCTCCTCTGGCAGGTTGTAGTTAATTAATTGCATTAAAAAATTAATGTCCACTCGTTTTTTTTTTTGTTTTTTTTTACTATTTTCTACTGAAGGTCCAGTTCTTAAGATCTGCATAAGTTATTGTAAGATACAAGGCCTACATTCTGGTTTCACATTGCTGCTGTAAGGCGCCATTGACGTTGAAGCCTATTTTGGGTCATGATGTCCTTACTGTCAAAGTCACCATGCATAGGCTCTACTGTACTAAACGAAGGTTGAATTGATTATGTACAATGGCCCCAGTTTATTTTCCAAAAATAGACCAGCTTCTGTTTTTACTCCAAGGTTGTAATGTCATTTTCATTAATTAAGGCACAAATTCCATTATAGATGCACGAGATCAACACATTTTGCGTGTAGGGCTGCCTTTATTTTGTGAAAACATTCACATGGCTCAATGAGACTCCAGTAGCAGTGTTTTGCAGCTCTCCTCACAAGGAAGACGTTGCATTCAGTGTGGACCTGTACAGAATTCATTCAGCTCAGTAACATCTCTGAGCATGTATCACTCTTACGAGGAAACTCTGTAAACAATATTATGGAAATTGTGTGTGTGACTGTTGCTTTTGTTTAACATGCTGACAATTCCTCTTCTTCTGGACACAGTTTAAGCCATATGGTCTGAATTGTTTTCTGCTGACTCATGCACAAGTGCATGTAGGTGGCATACACCACAGTGTTTCCATCTATTTGTTTGTTTGTATTCCTGCTCAGCGTAGGTTACTGATAGTCTAATGCATGCTTAGTAATGCACATTGATATCTGGTATAGCTTAGGCGGCCACAAACCTTTTGCTGTGGGTGAGTGAATATCCGGAGAAACAATCCAATGCCTGCTGTTAGACCAGGAAATCAAAGTGTGTCTGTCTGCCTACAGTCTGCCTTTGACTTTGATTTTGTCCAAATTTGCTTTGGCTTTAAACAATCCCTTCAGAAGAACTATATACCTTGTGCAGAATTAAATGACAAGCACAGCATTTCTTGTGACATATTTAATTTGTTTGATTTGAACGACACTGAAAGAAGATAATTAATTAATTACACAAACATTTAACAACACAGAGCACATTCTGACAGTTATGTGCTTTTATAGTGTCATGACATTGTGCAGTAGTCATCTTTTCATCATTTAATTATATTTTGGTCCTGTGTGGTTGTAAAGAAAATAATGGTCACAAAATTCCCTTTATCCAAGATATACCATTCAACATTGGTAGAATATTTTCTCTGAATAATGTGGGTTCCTCAGAGGTTCATAAACAATAATGTATTAAGGAAATTCCTCACACCGTTGCCTGCACGATTTAATATGTAGCCTATTACAATTTTGGCTATTATAGATTAGTCACAGAAATATGATGAAGCAATTTCTCTAATGAAAAGACTTAAAGGCCTCAGCGAAACATGTGGAGCAGCTCCATGATAATCCGTTATTAGAAGCTCTGGCACACAAACAGCAGTGATGGGCTATCACAGAGAAACAGGCCTTGAAATGTATTGCTATAACCTTGTGGAAGGGTAACACAATAGGGCAGTAACAGGCCTCCTTTTCAGGGGCAAGGGAAATATTTTCTCCATCAGTCTGAACGATGTGTTCTCAAGCAGTATGGAGGCCACTGCTGTTCAAATGTTGGTTCAGTGTATTTGTATATTTAACTGGTGACAAGTGTTTGCGTGCAAGGCTAACTGTCCTGGGACACATTTGCACTAGTGGGTGCCCCTTCACTAAACATGTTGTCAATAAATTATTGAGTTTATTGACAGACTTGTATTGGTGTAATTCATGGAATTATGGCATCACTGTGGATTGTCCTGATTGCCAAATCCTCCTTTATTTAATGGCAATAAGCTGCCTAAACTGTGTGCACAGTGGAGTTAAATATAAAGGATGATTCAGAAGGCAAGGTCATGACGTTATGAGTGTTTTATGTGTCCTGTAATAATCAAACGACATGCTATGGCATCTTCATCTGACTTCATTTGACACCACTAGCAGTTCAACATTTCCACTTATCCATTGAAATATCTTAAACATCTATTAAATGGATTGGCACAGACTTTCATGTTCACAGATGATGAATCCTAATGGCTCTGTGTCCTTTGACCTTTCCTTTAGTGACATAATAAGGTTGTCATTTGTGGTTTTGAGGGAAATGTCTAAGCAACTGTTGCAGGAACATTTGGTAAATATATTTATGTTCCCGATGAATATAACAACTGTGTGATCTCTAACTTTTCATCTTTAGCCATCATCAAGTCAAGTGTTTAGTTTGTCCAGCAGTTTAGTTTTTGAACAAATACCTGCTAATTGCTAATATTAGCATGCTAACACACTAAACTAAAATGTTGAACAGTATAGCTGCTAAACATCAATATGTTAGCGTTGTCATTGTCAGCATGTTAGCATGCTGAAGTAAACATTTGCTCAAAGCACTGCTCTGCCTAATCGTAGCCTTACTAAGTCACGTACAAGGCTGTGCTCTCAAACGGTTTGGTAATAAGCCCAGCTGTACAAAAACTGAAAAAGCTCTGATATTTTTGTGAAATGCAGATTTGAATCATAAATGGAAGCTCTCATGCTGTCAAATAGAAGCAAGCATTAGCAGTCAACCTGCTGAAAACTAAATCTGATATATCAAACCCATATGCTTTTATAGATCCCATTGGATGTGTATTTCTGAATTGAATAACCTCCGTGGTTCAGGACTTTTTTCAATTAGAAAGTGTGATGCCCAGAAGATAATCTGACCCAATCAACTCATCTGCCAGCAGGCCTCCTTAATAGAGTGCCTCTTGGCTCAGCATTTTAATACTATACAGTATGCCTGTTGATACTCTGAGGCAGAGGAGCCGTGAATTGTGCAGCAGGCTCTGTGATATGAATGTGAAGTAGAGTGAAATGCAAATCAGTGATACAGTGAAGTTTGCAACGTTGGTGTTTAGCGTTAAGCTGGGCAAAGGAGTTTGGGTGTCCCAATGTAAACTGGTTTTACATGGACAGGGATGCCTATCATGTTCTTAAATTTAAACCTTAATAATTGCCTTGCTAATGCAAAAACTGTGCTTAATGACAACTCACTGTATTTGGAACTGACCCTATAAGACTTGACTTGACAAGAACGAGTAACAATGTCTTGCCAGGACAAATGGTAGTAGAATATATAAAATATGAATTATAAATATATCAATTTAAATATCAATAACAGTGAATAGTGAAGTTATCTTAAGGCAGTGGAGGTGTATTGTGCATCAATTTAGACACCAGATATGAGAAACACGATACAAGATGTTTCATAGGCAATCATAGTATGGTGTCAAATGTCATACATGGACATCGTTATTTAATCTTTTTACATTCATTCAGTGGATGAACATGGTGATATAATTCATGACATGAAGCTAGAAGAGGGAGCTGAGGAAGAGAGGCAGATCAAACTGACATCATTGGAAGAGGCATGAGTAAAATTAGAAACATTAAAAAATTCATAAGAATACCCTCTAACTGGTGTATGTGCAGTAGGGATTTCCGTTAACTGTTCATGCACTGTATGGTTTTAAAAATCGTAATGTATAGGTTATGTCTCTAATGTCAATGTCCCTAATTGCTCCTGTCTTCCTTTGACAAAATCAGAAGACATTTTATAAAGATTATATGAACAACTAACATGTAGATATACAGATAATTAAGGTGAAACTGCTTGAGCTCATTATGTTCATAAAACAGTCATTTGGACAAAAAAAGAGCAGCAGCAAATGGGCCGTTTATATATGACATTGACATAATTTGCATTATTATGTAACATCTTTAAATGGTGTTGTGCATGAAAAAAAGGCATGCTTAGAGTTAACATTATGAAACACACTGAAGAATTTTATTCCCAAATATTAAGCAGCCGCTGTATGAGCGTGTTCTAGCAACACTATTGAATAATAAAGGTATGGATATGAAAGTGGATTCCAAAGGGGTGACAGCTGAAAAGCAGCAGGCGAAATACCCCCTCACCTACAATCTGTGTAGCCGCGTGTTACAAATCACAGCTTTACAAATTAAACATCTCTTCTGTCTGTCTATAACCAAGAAGGAAGTATAACATTGTATCACATTGTTAGAATACTACAATCTTTTCCCAAAGGTTTGACTACTTTGAAGGCAGCAATCACAGTCCGAATAAATCAAATGTTAACCATCTACAGTTATCATTTGCTCAACATTAATCTGTGCTACAATACAAAGAGCCCCATGTTTTCTGAAGGACACAGTCTGTGGACATGAAGATGAATTGTCTGGTTGTTGACTGTTAATATGTCCTCATGCTGTTTGCATGGGTTGAGACAGATTAATATGCAGGGCTCCTGTCATCCTTTTTGCATTGTTGCTATATAATCCCTGCATGCTCCCAATACTGCACATTAGTCATATTCAGAAAAAAGTGGAAAACGAAAGCCGGTACATTAAAAATGGACATTGGACATTAGCAGTCCTGGTTGGCAATGCAAGTGGAAAAAACATTATGTGATGACAACATACATTTCCTTAACAAGCTCTACAAAACAATTATTTTCACCTTTATTGTGATTATAATAAGATTCTGACTAACCTTTCAAATAAAAAGTTTGGGATGCTTTATTTCCATTTGCAATAAATCTGCTGATTATTTTCTGTCTATAAAATGTAAAAGAAAAAAAGATGAAAGATGAAACATCGCTATTAGAGAGTCCAAGGTGATGTCTTCAAATTGTTTTGTCAGGCTAACAGTAGGCTAACAAACTCATACATATTACATTTACTATCATATAAAGCTATAAAAAAAAAAACAGCTACCATTCACATTTTAGCAAGCAGAACCATTTCTGTATGAATAAAGCGTCAAACTATCAATTGATTGTCAAATAGCAATACATTTTCTTTCCCTTGACTAATTTATTAATCAACTAATGGTTCCAATTCCTGTCAACTGGTAATTACAGGCATTTTAATCAGAATTGTGTTGGAATAAAACAGCTGGGTTTACTTCCTGCCAGATGTTTACATTAACATAACACTGCAACAGCAATCGAAATATTTAGGTTTGAAACGTCAGTAGTTGCTGAGATCGGTGGACTGCGAGAGCAACCTCAAGTGGATTAGTGTGTGCTTTGTGTGTTAATGCTTGAACAATTCCAGTGACTAACTATGTCTGTGCAGTCTTTACATGTCTTTCTCATCAGCACCTCTACGTGCGACATACCAAGCAGTTAAACCAAAGCAGATCAACATTAATCAGCTAGTGTCATCATAGTCCTGTTTTTTCAAACTGTTATAATCACATACATTTTTGTACACTGTAATTGGAACATTTTTCACCTTCATAATTATGACAGTTTTCTCGTATTATAATTATTACAATGATGACGCATGGGAGTTAAAATCACTGTACATAACAACTTTGGTGAACTTTCTTTGATGAACACAATGTGTGTATGTACATAACCACACTTTTAGAAATATTTTTTGCGTCTTGAAAGCGAAATCAAGGCAGGCGGCTCTTGGTCGAATGTCTTTGTGCAAATGTGGATGGTTGTGTTCAACCATGAAACACTGCTTCAAAGGGAAAATTACCATTGCATGACTCAAGTAAGACAAAGAGGAGCGAGATGGAGAGAGATTAGTAGTGGTGGTTTTCCACATTAAAGAAAGAAGAGCTATAGCAGGATCATTACTTCAGTTCTCTGTTGAACCTCTCTTTCCCTCTTTGTGTGACGACTCTCACTGAGGCATAACGAACACAAACAGCAGCCTGTAGCAGCCATGATGCTGTATGTCAGGTAGACACTCACTTTACGTTTCTTTCCTGTGATATCATGGGTGTCACATGTTCTTGTGCCACCTTCTTAAAATATAATCAACACCTCAATCTGTTTCAAGAGGCCTTCTGTCTTTTTCTCATTGAAAATGACAGAAGAAGCATTATCATCCATTCACCAATGCAGTAAGACAATAATAATAGATCCATGTGGAGAGAAAATAGACAAAAATTTAAAACCCAACTTCAAGAAGTACAATAATTAACTTTAATTTATACTTTTTTTCTGCTCTGCCTTCACATTAAATAGGAAGGTCATAACTCTCCTATTAATAATTCTAAATAAACATCATCAATCATTACACGTCAAAGGTTTTGGGGAGTTACATTGCTTGTATGAAAAAGTTATATAAAGCCTTTGTCGCTCCAGAAGGAAAAATCTTATAAAATGCCAAGTTCACTTTAGCATTGGTTGGGTCTGAAGAATACAAGATTGAGAATTAAATAAATCTGTTGGTGTGGAGTTAGAAATCTTACCAGACCTCTGTGGCTGCTCCTCATCTCTGTTTGAGGCTTGTAGCTACGTAGCTGCTACTAGCATAACACACCCAAATACTCTTTCCACCTGTCAACACTGAAGTTGCAATGTGAGAATGATGAAATATTTTGAAAACATATGTTGTCTTTCTGTCTACAATCTTGAAAAGAGTGAATTAACTCTAAAGTAAAGACCATGTTTGAAAAGTCTGATAAATGTAATCTGTGTGATCTATTTCCACTACTTCTTGTACTGTTTGCTGTTGAAAAATACTCACAATGCAATCCTCACTGAGCATCTGACAAGAAGAGATGGCACAAAGAAATAGATATCTGAGATAATCACTTTTAAAAGCAGAGTGAGTGAGAGAGATTTACTAGACGGAGGAAAGAGGGGAAAAGACAGTAAGTGATTTGTGATGGGACGGTGGAAGGAAAGGATTTATATCTTAGGTTCTTGATGAGAGTAATGCACCAGAGATACCAACCCACATTCTGCCTTGTGTACTCTACTCTTGTGCAGCACTGCAGTATTTTGAACCATGTCTGAGAAACACTATCACACAAGGACACAATAGATAAATACAAAATAAATAAATAAAAAATATTATTATACGACACATTTGTTTCAGATAAAAAAAGAAAGAAAAATAAATGAAGGAGCTTTTTTAAACTCGGCCATTTTACCCGATTTAACTTTTTAAATGTTGGAGTGCAACTTTAACGATCATACATTACATGGTCACTCCATCATTGGTTGGGCTTGCATATCAAACTGTGCCAAGACATAGATATTTCCTTTAGATTTTCTAAGAGCAAATCCAAGATTTCACAATTTACTGCTGCCAGAACTGCAACAAACAATTGCTGTCATTATTGATTAATCCATTGACCATTTTGAAATGAATTAATCAAGTAGTTCAAAGAAAGACAAGAAGTGATGAAAATGCTCGTCAAAAGTTCTGAGAGCCCAAGGTGAAGTTGTGTCTGACCAACAGTACAAAATCCCAAGATATTCAATTGAAATTGATATATTACACAGCAAAGCAGCAACTCAACTAGATGTTGAATATTATTTTTGATTATTGAACAAATTATTTAATCATTACCATATAAGCAGTTGTCTACTTTAATGTCGTAGCTGGTCGAGTTGGAGTTCATTTGAAGTTCTACATATACTGTTGTGTAGGTTATTCTATAACAATGCATCATAATTAATAACTGATAATTTTGTTTGTATTTGAAAAGCTGACTGTAGCTGCTAAATACAAAACATACAGTGGAGTTAGGCAAAAAAATAAATAATTAAGAAGGAACATTGTGAAAAAGATCCTTGCTAAGTGTTATGGTAAACATGAATGCATGTATTTATAAGTCATCAAATGAATGTCATCAAAAATAGGCAGAACAAATAACTCCCACTTCAGTATTTCACTAAGTTTATCTGTATGTATATATACTGAATATGATGCCTTCAATGCAATGGAATATACAGCATTGATTTGATTATTTTTGACTAAATTGATGCAAATTGTCCTATTGATCTTATCCTCTCTATTTGGAAGTTCACATATCCATACTATTTAGATTATATTAGGTTAAGGGCTTATTTTCTGCTCCGTAACTGAATGAGCATAATGATGAACCAGCTGAGCTGAGCTCTGCGGCTGCTGCCTGTGAGTTGGTGGTGTGATACTGGATGACTGTTACAAGAAGGGGCTTATAGCTGGTTGTGAACACAGTGTTCTGCTGTATATATCAGCAGTGCCACAGCTCCTGAAAACGACAAGTGTGAAGACTGGATATACAGAGCCAGAGCTCCCTGTTTTATCCCTCTTTGCCGTGTGTCAAGCTCTGTCTGCAGAGCATATACCTGGCTGTTTACTAACCCAGCGGAGTGGTATTTACTCACACAACGTGTATGTGCCTTCAGAACAAATCAACGTGAGCGTGTATGGTTGGAGATAATAGTTTGTGCATCTGTCTTTGTATAATTGTAGTTTTTTGACCACAGTCAGCACACAATGCTGGTGTTCTGTGTTTGATGAGGCCCGTTGCTGGTAGATTTTGTGCAGCTGTCATGCAGCGCTCGCTTCCGTACTCCTATTTACTCAGATGTGGGCCGGTGGTGTCATCTGCAACATGACTGAAATATGCTTTGTCTGGTGAAAGGATGCAACGATACCATGTTTGCTGAAAACCAACAGCAGCATTAGTAGGCAGCTCTTTCCTGAACAGATTTATACTCAATAAGAACATTTAGTTTGCATGATATTCTTCCGTCATCACTTTGCACATTTGATCTCATGAAAGTAAAGTGAACCCTCCTTTTTAGGTTGATGTACATCTTCACAGTATATCATAACAAAGTTGATATTTGGTCTCTTCATTGTATATAAAATTGCATGTTTTAGCCTAATTTTTACATTTTAGATTTAGTTGTTGCCCTAGTACTTACATTAACATGTATAATTTCGTTCTATTTTTTATGAATTAAACTTGTATAAATTTGGTTTATTTTTTATGAATCAATTACTACCACTGCCCACCACCGAAAAATGCAAAGCTGCTTAATATAATGGAACTTCTAGAAGACGGTAAAGTGTGAGTCAGCTTTATGGTGCTGAACCACACTAAGTACAGTATATATACTGCATTCAATTAGCTAATTACACCACTCATCACAGCACTGCAAGGACAGCTCATACCTTGCAAGCCAGGTTTATTAAAAACCTCTAAGAGATAGTATAATAAATATGAACAGAATCACAATCATTATACAATATAAATAAGAAGAAGAACAATTATTATTATTATTATGATTATATATTATTACAGGTGTTATATGTTATGTTTTAGTCTCTCTTTCTGTGTAAACAAATTGAGGTTTACAACAATAGAATAACTGTAATAAATAATACACACACAGAGTTTTAGTAACACTATAAAATCTAACACCTGTTTTATATTTTACAGGCTGATATTAGTATATTTTAGGTCCAAGAAACGAAATGGTGTAAGTATAATTTATGCCTTCATGTTGGACTCGTGGCCTCAGTATTTTAAAATCTTGGCTATGGCTCTGAAAAGTCTCTATAATTTACATACGCCTTATGTAACGATCCTCCACTATCCCCCGTATTATATTGAAGGTAATGATTGACAGCTGAGAACATTTGAAGTATTTTTCCAAATTTTTTAAAGCCTTAGTTTAGTTCATTTAGACAGTTCATTGTTTCCTTTGTCTATTAAAAGCTACCCGGTATATCTTCTGTCATCTTGTATATGACAGATAAACTGAAATACCAAAAAAATCTTATAAAAAGATGATTACAACCTACACACATATTGACAAAGCGGTCAATTGAAATATCCTTTTTTCGGTTCACTGAATAATCACTAAAGGCAGCTTTTATTTGACAAGATATGTGCTGTAGGGGGCTAAAAACGGGCTGAATAGGCTTTAAGATGCATTTAAGAACATTATTATTTAAAAAAATATATATTTAGTTTAAGCTTCTTTTTCATTTTATACCATCTGTTTACTATTTAATAGGGATATGTTGGAAATGACCATTTTGGGTTGTTATATTTAAAGGACCTAAACTACAAATATCATATAATTGAGCATGAAACTAGTTTTTATTTAAAATTCTTGGGTTGTTAATTGTTTGACAGTGTCTCAAACGTTGAATCAGTCACCCCTATATCCTATATCAATAAATCAATAGTCATTCTGAACTGTAATAAAGTTACTGTACATCAAGCCAATGCAATGTGCATATCAACCCTATTGATATGTGACGGGTGATTAATGTCACTGCCCACTTTATTGCAAGCCAATGAATCACAATGTAACACTGCAATCTTGATAAGAGCCACAGAGCGAGAATCAATAAGAGCAAAGCAGGAAAATTGGGAGTCTGGAAATACTGATGAAAATGGAAGCATTTTCTCTCATCCATCACCTTAGTTACTAATCAACATAGTTCTCCAATCAGCAGTGAAATAAAGACCATGCAGAACTGAAAGTCATAAATACTTTATGCGGCTGAGCTATACTTTGGTGGCATTTCGACTCTGCTGTGTACTTCAATGTCAGCTCACACACACACGCACACACACACACACACACACACACACACGCACACACACACACACGCACACACACACACGCACACACACACACAGAGTTAGCAGCTTGCTGTGTTGTCACATAAAGTCCAATCGGCCGAGAGAAACTGTCAGCAGAGGCAAAAGTATTATTAGCTTTGACCTTTCATGGTAAAATCTTCAGGTAAAACATAAACATGTTATGCCAGTGTTGGACGACTGAGATACCCCATCTCCTAGAGTTTATTATAATATTTTTGTGTTTATATGATCTTTGTGATTCTTTTTATTGTTAAATAATTTGCAGGTTACTTTCTTGATTCATTTTTTCATCTATACATTTCAGAAACCAGTGAAGAATTCCAACCATCATTTTATAGATCTCATAGCAATGTCTTCAAATTCCTTGTTTAAATCTCGGAACCCCAAAGATAGTTAATTTAATCTATCAAATCCTCATATTTGTGAGGCTGGAAGCTTTTGCTTGAAAAATTACTAAAACGATTGATCAATTTTCATAGCTGCTGATTAATTATTCAGTAATTATTCTCTAATTATCTCCTCAACAAAATACAATAAAATTGATCGGTAATCTATTAAGTCATCACTGCGTAGTCTAGTTGCTTTTGTACGCTGTAAACTGAAATGCAGTTGCTATGTATCAGAGTTTGTATTCAAGAAAGCTACAGTGACCTCAGGTCTAGTGGTGGAAGTGTTAGCTTTGCCCTAAAACATTTCAGTCAGCTTGGTTCAAGTCTGCTTCTGTGCCTTTTTTCAAAAGCCCAGCAGCCCTTCAACAAAAACTATCTCAGCCCATACCTCAGTTTATTACCCATTTTGCTCTCCCTGTTGGTGAATTCATTGTAGCTCATCACTCAGCATGCCTACTCTTAAGCCTGAGCATGTAGGCACACATTGTTCTCCCATTTATTCCTTTTAATTAAAATGTTTCCTGTCCAAAAGACTCTTGCGTGGAAAACAGTAGGCTACTTCTGTTCGGGTAGTGAGATCCCTTCTCAGTTGCTCTCCTGAGCTTTCTTTTATTTTTCCCTTTTAACTTTTTTTGGGGGGAGTTTTTCCTGAATAGAGGGTCTAAGGATAGAAGGTGTTGTATGCTGTCCAGACTGTAAAGCCGCTTCAGAAATAAAACTGACCTGCCTTGACTACTTTAGAATTTAATAGGAAACACGTTCTCATCAGTAAGGAATGAAAGTCTCATAAATTAATGTTAGTCTGTGCTGTGTGTTGTATACTTCACATTGTACAGTATGAGAAAAAGCCATACAAAGCGAAAACTGTGTGCAGTATTTATCCTGACCCCCTCACTGTCAGAAATGGACAAGAAATCAAGGACGAGTATATCGACTTCAGCCACTGAGAGTCTCTGTAGACCAGATTGATTTGCATACTGGTGTTAATATTAACATTTCTTGCCACAGGATGTTCTTTGAACACTGTGATCTATTAAAACATGGCAGAGATGGTCCACACGTTCTCTTTATCTCACATATACAGTAGCTATAGCAAATACGAATAAACCTGAAACCTTGAAGTAGAAGCACACGTATTGATCTCTGATGTTGTTGATGTGCTGTTAAGTGCATCTTTTATGTTTGGACATTAAGTGGTATATCATCCTGAGAGTCACTCATACGCAGCAATCGTGAAGTAGGAGTGGCCTTTTTGGTGAAATGATTTGTGAGGCTTTGTATTATGAGTGACAAAGAGACAGAGAGAGGTCCTCATTGTCAACCTCTGGTGTGTTTGTTTAGTTTTTATGTGTTTTTATTTATATGCACCTTTTTAAATCTTTATTATTAGACCAAACTCAGGCCCTTTCACTTTGGATCTGATAGAGAAATCTCATGCTACATGAACCCTGATTTTCTGAACATTACTGAAGGGGAGGTTGAAGTAGTATGGAGGATGGACGCACAGATGGTGTTGAGATTGCCTCTAACGCACATGTTAGTGGTACTTTTCCATCTCACTCCTACACCAAAGTCTGTCGCTTGCAATGATCGGCTGAACGTACGCAGACACACACGTTACCAGCAGGTTCTTGTGCTTGTTTCATACACACAACAAATTCAACTGTAGATTGAAAAGGGAGATTGTTAATCTATTTACGGTTAGGTCACTGATTCATGTGGGACATTTTTGTTTAGCGTGTCAGCCTGCTAACATGTACACTAAACACAAAGTTAATATGGGGCTGATGTGAATGTTCTTAGTTTTACAGGTCTAATTTTTCACTTACCTGGTCGGGCAAGTTGGTCAGAATTCTGCTTGACAAAATCTAATTTTACTTTGACCAATACAACTTGTTTTATAAACTGCATTTGCGGTTATCAAATACCATCAAAGATCAACATTTGTGAGTGAGTGAGTGAGTGAGCGAGTGAGAGTGCTGGCTATAGCAGCTTTGAGTGCTCGATTGGTACGGTACTACACTTGTGCAACTCTCAACAGAGATGAGAGGGAAGCTGGCTCACTCCTTAGCTACTTCTATCATCTGCTGCAAAAAATTATCTGTGCTTAATTCTTTTTTATCACCGGCCCAATCGCGTAAGTGAGTTGCTAGGCAATTGGGTCTTCCTTGTTGTTGAGCCCTGCTTTGGTTATAAACCAAAGTATAATAGTAAAATATAATATATAAAATTTACCTGATGATGGTGCTAGATGAAAAAGCAGGGAGTCACCAAAGTTATTACAATTCATCCTGAGGGGGAATGTCTGCACCAATTTTAATGGCAATCCATCCAATAGTTGTGAAAACATTTCACTCAAAACTACAAATGTGGGCTTCATGGGATTACCAAAGCCAGGAGGATACATTCTCTGGGTACCATGAATGTTGCCAAACTATTTACTAGATCCTGAGATATTTCACTGGATAAGTAGAAACATTAAGCTGATCTTCACAAAATGTTTTTTAAATCCATTAAATAGTTGATATTTCAATGTGGACCAAAGTGGTGGACAAACCGACCTATTAACAGACCAACATGGCCATGTCTGGAGCCATAAGGCTATCATGGCTAAGAAGAGGTGTGATGTTTTACCTCTTGACTCTCTCGTCACTTCTATTTTGTTGTGGCTGTTATAAATATTTTTTTCCCCTGAACACTCAAAGCATTACGTTTGGGACATTCATTTGTTGATTTGAATCTGACAAGCCTGGTCACCTCTCCTGTTTGTGATATTCATAGTCAGGATATCAAAGCGCAGCTGAGGCCTGGGCCTCTTTTATTTTCTCAGTTCAGATCAGAGAGAGAGTATCTAACTGGAGGAATTCAGGTCTCTTTCTTTTTATTCATGACAATGGTAAAAAGGATTGAAAGATTGACTTCCGTTTAGGGACCCTAGCTGCAGTAATGCAGGCTGTGTATCAAACTGTGAGTGGTAAAGACAGAGCTGAGCTTTGAAGCAAAGCTCTCAATTTAACAGTTCATTTTAGTTCCAACTCTCACCTGGAGTCACAATAGCTGGGACATGATTGAAAGAATGAGACTGTGGATACAATCAGGTGAGATGAGGTTCCTGGTTTCACTCTCATGTGATTATCATAAGGAGCTCAGAGAATTGGGAGGACCTTGTTTTTGAGCTGCTAATTCTTATGGCATTAGGAGCCAGTTTATTTGGTTTGGGCACTTAGTAGGAATGCTTCCTTGTCACCTACCTTTAGAGGATGTAAAAGTAGATTTAGGAAACACTACAGGGATTACGCGTCACACCAGAACTTGGTGTTCCCCCAAGCAGAAGTTTGCGGAAGCTTCTTGGGAAAAGGATGTTTGGACTGCTCTGCTCGCCCAGAATAAGTTATTAGAAATGGGTTGATATTATTGTTATTTAAACTAATGTTTTCTTGTTTTTCCGACCATGACTTTAATGCTGAGGTGACCTCGGTTTGCCCTTGCTTCCACAGATTACCAAGCAGCAGCTTCAGCAGACCAAGGATCGTTTCCAGGCCTTCCTCAATGGAGACACACAGATTGTGGCGGATGAGGCATTCATCAATGCTGTGCAGAGCTACAATGAGGTACCAACACATCATAATCATAGCAGCAGAGTCAGAAACATGTTATTATCCAAGCACAAGGACATAACGCTTTCAAATGAACCACTGAATTTGAAACACATCGTTCATATTTGTGTGCATTTTTGGAGATTTAAAAAAAATGGAGTTGAATATTCATTATCTATTGATATCTTCATTTTTTTTTTACATATGTCATGTATAGTATGTGTTATTGTAAGTGCACCATATTGTCTGAATCACCTTTACAGCAGATTTAAAACCAGAAATGACCAGCTTTCAGTCTAAAAAGTAAAAAAAAGCACTAGACAGTTCTCCTGCCATTCCATGTCAAAATGCTTCCATTCAGACGCCTGAGTGGTAAAATGGTGGCTGAAGCTTTTCACTGCACAGATTATGAGTCAGAGCATGTGGCTGACACAGCCATCTTTTCCAACCTCACTATTCAATCTGCAGATGAAAAAGTAATTATTGCCATGCATACAGTACAAAAGGCATTCCAGATAGTGGGTTACGTTAAATGCCAAATCCATGATGGAGAAACAAGTATAACCAATATGAATATCTAAAGTATGAAGTTGGAACCATCAGGAAACACATATATAGACTGCCATGGAAGTTAATTACAGGATGGCCTTTATGTGACAGCTGCCCGAGATTAAGTTTATTTTGTGATGTATTTAAAGTTAATGTTAAATATACTATGATTTAAAACCTGACAAATAGTCTATATGTTTCTTTTGAATGCATTGAGTCATATTTTTCAACCTGTGATTGTGGCTGTCAAGACAATTATTTATTGTTATAATGATATTTATTATTGTACTTGTTTATCACTACAAAGTCCTAAAAAGAAAAAGTGAATTATAACATGATTGGAAATCCTTAACATTTTTGGCAAAACTCTTACTAAATGTTGTGGTATGCAAAAGGGAAACCAGAATCTTATTGATTTCAGCCTGCAAACTTTTGTTATCCTCTGAGAAATACACCAAATAACAAGGGTAATGTACCACTGTACTGAAATGTTTCAGTACTGTAGTCGCTGCTTTTTAGCCATAATGGATGCTAAGAACAAAATGTGACTGTCAGAGTGACAAAGCAGTCAGCTCTGATGGTTACTTCACTTGATGCTGTGACAATATAGCCTCGCCGGTCTCTGTCCCTGTTAGGCTGTCATTAGCAGGAGACAGAATGCAGCTTTGCTGAGTCACAGCTTTACATATATGCCACTGATTTTTCAATTCCAAATTAACAAGAAAAGTTTTCTTCGCTGACGAAGACAGACATTTATTGTTTGAGTCAGAATGTGACAGAATAGCAGAATAACTCCTGTGCAATACTCTACTATAAATATGAGTCTATTTAGAAGTTTTGAGCTACCAAATCATTAACAACAATTTGAAAAGTGTTTCTTTTGATGGATCATTCTATTTCTTAAATAACTGCAATCCTTGACATTGGTGTCTCCCAATGTAGGTGTTCCTGAAGAGTGACCGCGTGGCTAAGATGGTCCAGAGTGGCGGCTTCTCGGCCAATGATTTCAGGGAAGTGTTCAAGAGGCACATCGAGAAACGCGTACGCAGCCTTCCAGAGATTGACGGTCTGAGCAAGGAGACGGTGCTCAGCTCCTGGATGGCCAAATTTGACACCATCTACCGCGGCGACGAGGATCCACGCAAGGCACAGCAGCGCATGACTGCCAGCGCGGCCTCTGAGCTGATCCTCAGCAAGGACCAGCTGTACGAGATGTTCCAGAATATACTCGGCATCAAAAAGTTTGAGCACCAGCTGCTTTATCAAGCCTGTCAGGTAAGATCTCAAGCCCATGTGATACGTCTCAGAAGGTTTTCACATTCGGCACACATATTTGAGTGCTGTCACAGAACTGTTTTTCAAATGTGTGGGATGGTAGAGGCACCTTTATAATTATAATTTTCACACATACGATCATTCTAAACTGTCGATAAATTACAGTATAAACCATGAATGTCTAAAGTTTTAAATGCTTTGAATATTAAATGCTTTCCTATTGTTATTTTAATATAGTTAAATTGATTTTCTTTTCACTTCAAACTAGACCACAGCATCTTCTTCCTGGCTACAGTAGTGACAGTAATGATATCATTGAACTGAAGTGGATGGGTTAAGAGCTGTGACAATTAGTCGTTTAATGACTTAATTGTTCAACAGATCATTCATCTTCAACAGTTTCAATAGTGAATTAGTCATTCATGTTGTTTAATCAAGCAAAAAAAATTATTTGCTGGCTCTAGCTTCTTTAAAGTGAGCATTTGCTGCTTTTCTTTTTATAGATAATCGTTATTTGAATATCTTTATATTTTCATGTGGCTAAAGTTAACCCCAGACCAACGTTTTAGTTGGACCTGAGATCTCTTATCTGACCACTTCCAGATTTGACAACAATTCACCAAATTTACAAGATTCTTGCGATTCTTCCTTTGCCCAATTGTGAGAACACAATATTGTGGTTTATCTGAATTAAACAATTTGGGATTAGGGACATATAATCACCAGATTAGCAAAATATGTCAAAGAAAATCCATGAAATGTGATGCTTAATGAGACAAATGCTCAACAATAATCACCCTTTTATCATATTATTTGGTTTGATGACTAGATTAATGATAATAATGACCATTTAATGACTCTAGCTATATGTTTATTTATTAGTACTTGCCACGTAGAAAATGTCATTGTTGTTGCGTTGAATGGACATGTTTTTAAATTAAATATGTCTCCTCAAGATATATCCTTTGATACCAGGCCAGCAATAGTTCATTGTCGGGGAGATATGAGATTGCAGGTGGATAATAGTGGACACAGGGGGCTCGTGTCAGACATAACTCTCCTTCCTTCGCTTTCTTTACTGCTTTACTGCTCTCTATGGGAATGCTGAAAGCCACACTAATGTATTCTTTCTTCAGGAGGTTGATTAAAAGTCTCACCACGACAGGATTTGGGGGAGGACTCGACACATTTACATCTGCTCATCATTTAATGCATAAGAAAACCTAGCTCTTCATTTCATTTAGATCTAATGGGCGTACCTCTTGGAAGCCAGTGAGTTTTAAAATGCTGAATTTCTTTGGAACAGGTGCCATCCTTCTTTCAACAGTTGCTAATGTACTGTATAAATCTGCGCAGATGGAATGAGTTGCTGTTAAACAAATTAGATTGTTCAGTATTCTTCAAATGTCTCTGTTGGCAAAGATCAATAAGGGCACTATTCTGCAGTGTTCATTCGTGAGATGCTTCTAATGCTGAGGTGCATACATCACCATAGCCTCCAAATCCACTGTGTATTTTTCTTCGCAAGCCTTTGAAGATGCTTAACCTAGTTTTTCTTAATGTGCTGGCAGCAGAGTTGTTAGTATCCAGTCAGAAATCTGCATGCAGAACATAATACATCGCTGAACAGATCCCACTCTGAAAAATAAAGAGCTACTAAAGAACATTCAACAATACAGCAACATAAAGGCACATATGCTGCAGAAATGTGTATGTACAGCTTCATACTGTGGTGTAATACAGATTTTTGACAAATACATAGGTAAGAATGGGACATGGATTTAGGTCATCATTGTGGAAAGGGGACGTATTTGTTTTAAATTAATCATTTGGATACCTACATATGAACAAATATTATCTAATTTGCATAAGATAATTAACATTTCTATGTTTACTTCAGCTGCTCTTCCTGCTGTTCTTGGAGTTCTCTCTCCGTCTCTTTCTTGTCTCATTCGCTGTTTTAATGAATGCATCAGACTGTACTGATGTTGACCAATGTCAGTAAGCAAGCAGCAGCCATATATTGCCCTATACTAAAGGATAAAGTCCTCACTAAAAAGGAGATGCCGCAATACAGTCAGCATAGGCTCAGGGCTGCTGGGATTTGATGAAAGGTTTCCATGGATTGGCTAGGATTCAGAGGCCACCACTTCTTAACTGTTATCGCTGGGGATTTGCATTTTTTGCGGTTACATCCAAATAGTGGAAAAGAAGCACTGGTCTATTTCGGTCTCATGCTGAAGCAAGAGCAGCCCCTGGAAATGACTAACAGACTGATTAGACTAGTACAGCCGGCGGCTGCACTAGCCAGACTCTGAGCATACTCGACTCCCTGATGGCTGTAGTTATTTAGCTGTGGTGACACCAACATGACCAAACTGTAAAAAATAAGAATTTCTTAACCATAATTGTTAAACTATATTAATATAACTTTGTGTTCACTGTCCACTTTTAATGTTGCTATGTAATAAGATTTCCTAAAATAAAAAAATATATTCAGGTTTTTGAACCTGGCTAAGCTCTAGTGTGCTCGATAAGCAATGAAAGACAAAATGAAGTATCTCAAACAGTAACTCCATTAATTTAATTTTCTCAAAAATATCATACTTGGTGTTTTATTTTGTTGGCTACAGTGGGTGCTTCTGATCACAATTGGTTTAACAAAACATGTTCGGTTACTACCATCTTTTAGTTCAAATGTGTTTACTACAGTTTTAGAGAAACTACTATACCTGCAATGCTGCATTATTTGCTGTTTGGCCACGAGGGGGCAGAATAACTCCAAAACAAGCTGAACGCTATAAAGCTACCACCATATTAACGGCTGGTGTTGACAAACATTTATCTACTTTAACATCCAGCAGACAAGAAACTCCATCCATATTAATTTACAGTTGTGCCTTTGACTATCTGACGAATGTACGTCTAATATTGAATCTTCTCTTAGATCTGTTTTTGTCTCCGGTATAGCTCTGAAAAAACTACCCGGGTCTAAGCCTCATTTGTCACATCAGCTCTTTCATTACTCTGTGATATGGTCAAGGCTGTTGAGTGAAGGCTGGGACACGAGCTGTGTTCAAAATGTTTTTATTTTTACTTATAGTCATGTATGTATAAATTATGTATTGAGATATACTAAATATTTTTCTGGCATACTTAGTATGGTGGTAGTATGGGAATTGGAACGCGCAGATGGTCTTGAGCTATGGGGCACAATACAGGCGCAGTCCAGCTGGAGTTGCAATGCTGGAGAGTAGCAGCAGGCGGCGCTCAGGTGCTCGATGTTTGTACTCGGCCCGTAGACTGTATTTAAGAAGGGCTTGACTGAACTTTTTGAGTATGCTATGGGTGCACTCTGATGTCATGAAAACGTGGTCAACAATAACTTAGTAAAACTAGAATGAATAACGTAACGTTAGGAGTGATGAGGTTAAGCATTTCAGTTCCGGATTGTTCACCATGCTAGCTAGTTTTTGCCAGCTGTTGCTAGCTTGGTTGCTTGTTCGATAACACAAAGTTAAAATGTGATGCAGAACTGGATAACTTTAAATGTAATTTGCTACTCGTTCATATCAAACATATTGATTAATCATTGCACGCTTGAATTATTTTCATGAATACATATTTTACGATTATTTCCTCGATTAATCGAAATTACTCATTTATTTTCTTTATGTCCAAAAATAGGTAAAATCATAATTTTTCACTGCCTAAGATGACATTCTGATAATTTATCTCCTAATAGCAGTCCAATACCCATTTATACTCAATTCATTATATGATGACGAAAAGCAGAAAATCCTCAAAACCAGTGAATGTTTTTTTTTTGCTTGAAATTGTCTTTTCAAAACAATCTTATCGATTATTAAAGTATTTGATTAACTTTTTTTCTCTGTCGACCTCTAAATTAGTAAACAATTTCTTTCAGCTGTAAACACTGCTTACAGGTTCCAAGCTGATCAATGTTTTAATCATTGATATTTATTTACACCAGTGGACTCTCACTAACTAAAATGATTCCCTAATCTCAAATGGCTGATTACATTCCTGAAGTTTGTGAGTGAGAGTAAGGTTGGCACACGCACATCAGAATGAGATCCCCCCATCACCACCACAACCACCACCATACACTGAGCTATAAATCATGTCTTGTGCCGCCGTCCCTCCGACTGACAGACCATACTCAAATCTGCTTTCCCGGCTTTGAAGGAGACCCGTCCCTTCCCTCTTTAATTTGTCTTGTCAGCAACTGTTAGTTGGGAAATGAGGCCTGAGCTCTTCCTGGTTTAGCCTGTAGCTGATATAATTGCGTAATGGAGCCTCTTCACTGCACACAGGATTTGGAGAGGATGAAAGCATTTCCTATGCCTGCCCATCCACCTCTAAGCTGAAAAAGCAGTGGTGCTGAAACGCAGGGTGAAGCTTGACAGCACCGCCGTGGTTTGGAATCTGGAAAATGTTTATTATAAGGGAACACAAATTTTAAAGTTTGTCCTTGATAAAGATGTCTTACTAGAGCTGGAGAGAACTGTAGAGTCTGGTGATATAATTTTCCCATATGAGTGACTCCCTTCACATTGCAAATAGTAATCTAATATAAAATAACTGATACGGTTAGCTTTCAACAAGCGCAAAAGACAAAATAAACCAAATCTCTGCAATAGAATGCAGAGATTTCTCAAAGTTGATTAAGAAGTTAGAGGTTGAGATGGAGAATTATTCACAGCATCCACTCATTAATGCATTTCCTAATTAGCATGTCGCTACACCCGCACAAGAGAAGCTTTCTTTCACAGTGCACACTTTTTTTTTTATCACACATATACAGAGACGCAGTCTGAATATAGACCAGCTGCTTCAATTCCTCCAGGTCCCATCCAGTAGCCTTGTCCGCCCAGCCTTTGTTCTCTTCAAGAAACCGCCCCTGGCTGGCTGTGTTATCTGCTGCTAATGTCCCAGCATACACCTGGGTATCTGTCTTCAGCTGTGCCGTTAACTACCCGCCTGCTTCTGCTCCATCACCTTTAACCTGCTGTCAGCTTGGCAAACACTGAGGCAGTGTCACCTTTATTTAGCTGCTGTGTTGCTATCAGCTTCAGTAATGCAGAGCGAAACTTACCTTTTAGCCAGTCTTATTTTATATGAGATTGCCTATTCACCTGTATCATGCCTGTGGGCCATTGACAACAGTGACCTTTCAGTAGTTGTAGGCTTGATAAGATTGGGGTGCTGTGGGGCTCAGTATGGGGTGGCTATTACAGTAGTTCACACAGACACTGAGCTCCAGTTCTACTTCCTCCCACAGCCATGACTGTCTTTGCTTTTCACTGCTGTCAAGAGAGAGATGGGAGTAATAGAAGAAACCCGTCCCATCCCCCTTCACATTACATGCTTCAAAGTCACTCATCTCATGTTAGCCATTTTGCCGACGAGCTGCAATCTGCACATAGTCACAATGACCAAGATTATCTGCTGCTGCAGTATTCAATTTTGCTGAGGTATTGCAGTCTTTAGAATTTGGGTCTCTTGTGTTTTTTTGGGAGAGGGAGGCCCACAGATGAGACTGTAAAAATGCAGTGTCAGACACCGACTAGCCAAGCTGCTGGATTTCCAGGCATGGCAGTGACAGTTCTTTTCGAATTGCACGAGTCAGATGTTGCTGGCACCGCAGTCCAATAGTGCCCAGAGCTTGAGTGTTTTGACAGGCAGCACAGATCACCAGCAGCAGGGGTAAAGGAGACATTCAGGGCAAGCACAGCTCAGGCAGGAATGCAATCAGTATCAGTCACAGTTCTGGTTGTGGGGGAATCTGGTTTTCGGGCTATTGGACATGACGATGAAAAGAAAAAAATAAAGCTCATGCGTGTGAGACTTTCTACCACAGGATGCTCACCACTGTTAAAGTGTCACTGTGTGGCAGAAGAGTACTGAGTACTACTGTGCTGCAAGTGCAGACATTCTGCTGCAGCTGGTGGCAATGTCTGATTATGTGCTCTACTAAACAGGAACTCTGGGTTATGTAGCAGGGTGGCTGTTTAGTGGCCAGCACTGGTAACACACTAGACTTGATGGTTCACACTGGCTGTCCTCCATTTAAGATGCCATCTGGCTGACATCATTTCATCATGTTCACATCAATGAACAGAATCAATTACAGAAAGAAAGTAATGCAGGAAAAATCCATATCAGCAAGATATCTATAAGAAAGCCAAGATTTCAACAGCAAAAATAGTTTTCTACTGCTTGTGATCATGATGCCCACAATTCCTGTAAGACTACTTTTTTCTAGTGTGTTTTTAGCACCCTTATTTCTCATCCATGTTTTGTGTGTTACTTGATCACAGCCCCCCCCTTTCTCTCCCTCCCTCCAGTTAACGGCTGCACTGTGACTTCAGCTCATTCTCTCAGAGAAAGGATTGCTGGAAGGGGCAGAGAATCAATATAATAAAGCCTGAAAGACGAAGCCTGTTAATGTAATAGGAGTGGGTGAAATACCATAAGGCACAGAGAGGTCAGCTTTGGCACGCGTCCTAGCAGCAGGAGGCCAGAGGAGTTTAGGCCGTTGTATCAAAGATAGATCAGGTGGTCATTTGGAGACACATCATAGTTGTGTAGAGATGCTTCTCCAGCTTGCCTTCATTAGGATGATATCATGTTGTTTCTGGATTGCTTGTAAATAGTCAGTTGATTAGTTAGGTAACTTACAGATCACGCTTTGTTTTGAAAAATGACGATTCAATATGTTTTACGCATTGTACTTATTAGTCAAACTAGTATTTTGCTTGCATTGAAACTCACTCTGGTCTGCACCTCTGTGTGTGTGTATTCTCAATTTTAGAAAGTAATGAAGTCCAAACAGAAAAAACAATTTAATTAGATAAAGTGGTTGGCTTTCAGATATGAAATTTTCAAACAGGTAAATATTTTTTACAGCCATTCTTATTGCTAGCAAATTGCAAGTTTCAGTTCAAATATACTTTTTTGACAAGCTGACACTATTTTATTCCAAACATTCATTTAGTTATGCGCCCACTATAAAAAGGCAAAACTGAAATATGTCCTCCATTAAAACTATAGTATCGTGTTTTCCCCCAGTATTACAACACCTGTGTTTAAAACTCAAGGATTTTGCAATATAACAACACCCGAGTGAGACGAGGTGGATTTTATTTTTCACGGAAAACTTGCACAACACCGCTGTGTGGAAAGGTTTGTGACTCCCCAGGTACAACTGTGCTGCAGATACTATGTCTCAATCAGGCTCCTGACCTCATAGAGGAAATGGTGACTGGTGAGTCACAACATCACATTTGACAAGAATGAGACGTTTTGGCTGAGAGAATAACTGAAGAAGTGAAGCACACTGAAGCAGAAAGCAGGAGAGAGACATCAGCCCTCAGCCCTCTCTTCTATTTCCTTGTGTCAGCTCATATAAAACTCTCATTCATTATTATTGATCTGAGAGAGTCATAAATGTCTCTGCTTTTCTTTACTCCAGGGCAAAAACTAGGATAACCAACTTCTTTCCTGCTGCCTGATATTCCAATTCAGGCAGTTTTCAAATATTTTAAAGAAATTACATTACCACTGGTTTTATCTCAATGTGCCGAAATAGTTTGCAGTGGCTTATTCAAGTCAGAGCTTTTTCTTATCACTGTGAATGTATTTCATTGTGTTTATTTTGTACTACCCCTCTTGGCGCTCTACCGTCTACCTAGAGTTGGATTTTCATTCTGCTGGTTGAAATCAAAAAGAAAAGGAAAAATTCCAAAGATTGACACTTTCAGAAAGATCTCTCCACAAACAGGGGTCCATTCAAGGTCTCTATGGTGACAGCAGCATGGTTCCTATGAGGGATTGGCAAATTTCCTTTTGATTTTCATGTGTGATTTTCTATTCATGTGTGCTGCCACACCATGCTGCTATGATTGCAGCCCGTTAGGACAAACTGGAGCTCTAATTAGCCTTTTTATGTCCTGCTGTATAGCATTCGTCATCATTACCAATGTGAATGAGCACCTTTGAGTGTATGGTTGGTCACATTTGCTTAAACATGCTTGTTCATTTGCTCTAGCTTAGATATCTGTCAGTTAAATTCTGCTATACCTCACACTTGATATTAAACAGGTACTCCATCGGTTTTAGAGGTCTTGGGTTATACTACTGCATATGGAGAAAACGTTGTATCAAGCCTTCTGTGGCTCCAGAGGGAGCTGCACAAAATTGGATATGTTGGGTTTAAGACTATAAGTTTTGAAAAAGTAAATAACCCAGAGGTGTAGAGTTAGAAATTAATGAGTTTTCCAGACCTCTTAATAGTTAGGAAATGTATTTATTTACTATGTAAATTGCAATATTGAAAATGCACCATAACAAACCATACAAATGTATTATTACATGTTAACAATGATATATGTAAACAACATGTATGTGTTGTGTTAAAGGATTTCTTGGATTTCTCATCTTTCATGGTTAAATTATTGATGCTGGGAGTTGTAAGTGACCTTTGACACTGACCCCTGGCTGCATTTAGTATCGCTGGACATTTAATGTGACCTCATTGATCTGCTCCTCTGTTTTTTATCTATAGTTGGACAACCTGGATGAGCAGGCTGCACAGATCAGAAGAGAGCTGGATGGCCGTCTTCAGATGGCGGACCAGATTGCTAGGGTGAGTAAGAATCTGCGGGGGACTCTTTAATATGCTTTGTTATATAGTTAGTATGTCACTAATATGGTGTAACATCACAGTGGGAGCTTCCACCCACAGGTAAAAATGTTACAATTTCAAATAATTTACAAATTGTACTACGTGTCATTTATACTAAATCTGATATCCATCATCTGAAAAAGAGACACCTACGCTTTTCTTGCTTTTATATCTCTAGCATTTTGGAAAATACAAATATGTATTACCGCATTGCTATTTGCCATCAAGACTGTGGTTGTTTGCTGAGCCTTCTCTGTTTTCAACAGGGTGGTAAGTTCCCCAAATTTGTGTCTAAAGAGATGGAGGCCATGTTTATCGAGGAGCTCAAGTCCTCGGTGAATCAGCTGATGGCCAATCTGGAGAGCATGCCTGTGTCCAAGGGAGGGGAGTTCAAACTCCAGAAGCTCAAACGGGGACACAATACCTCCATCATCGACATGGGTCAGGAGGATGAGAACACGCTGTCCAAGTCTGATGTGGTTCTGTCCTTCACTTTGGAGGTATAGTGCATTAGGAATGAGGCTAAATATGAACGTATAATCAAATTTATGTCAAACCTCACACCATTTTGATCACTTTGACATCTCTGGATTCCTAACAGTAGCCAGATAGAGCAAACATTATTTCATTATAATATCTAAACTCAATGAAAAACTACAGCTGCCTATGCCTAAACCACATCTCATAAATCAGAGCTGTCGCTGAGTACTTGTCTGCTCGAGACTAAGTATAGAAACAGACAGCAAACCTGTTTAGGGGGTTGAACAGACACTGTGTGAAGAACAGACTGACAAACGCACAAAATAACTTGTACCTGCTCCTTAATGGGGAATGTGACTCATCTTGTTATCAGCTTGTCTGCGATGAGCTATCACCACAAAGCAGCGCGCAATCACACCTCATTCCTTATGATGCAGTGCTATTTCAGAATCAGGAAGTACATAATGTGCAAAAAATGCGAAACTGCTTCGTTCCTTCACACAGAAGTCTGCACGACCTTTATAGTATTTGAATGCAAAAATAATTTGTGGCATTATTGGTATGATAATGTCCAGAGATTGTTCTAGTAGTCCTTTTTTACAATACTTTTGGAGAGTGAAAATACTTGAAAGGCTATTTCAATCATATTATAAATGCAGCAGTTTATTTTTGATAAGCTATGAATTAATATTTATAATTTTGAACATTTAAAATCTCATCTCATTCTTTCAATGGTCTAGATAGACTTACATATACACATATATTCATGCAATGTTTTGAAGTAAGGGGGCCAACCCAGTGTGCTGGACTGATAAACAGCAACAGTCAAATAAAATATATTGGCACCATGAAGATATCGGTGGATGTGGGAGACATTTTCATTCAAAGTGGATGCGTTATCCTGACAGCAGCACAAATTTCTGTCACACTAGAAATTTACAGTCACAATATAATAGTTACCCCTGGCACTGTTTGGACTATATGTTATTCACTGAGCAATTAAAGACTAATTGTAAGATTATGCCTACAAGCAGTTTCAGTGATAGAGAGTTGAACTTTACAGGAAGAATGGCTGTAATTTGATTGGCTGTTCTAGTAGAAAATATATTAATATGAGGGCTACGGGTATTAGTGTTAGTGATTGTGGCAGGGATAGTATTGCTAAAATATCTATCATGTGCCGCTTTCACATGTGCTGACCTGTTTCAAGAGATGAATCTCTCGTCTACAACCTTCACTGAGGTGTCTGTGCTTCCTAGGTGGTGATCATGGAAGTGCAGGGGCTGAAGTCTCTGGCTCCGAACAGGATTGTCTACTGCACCATGGAGGTGGAGGGAGGCGAGAAACTCCAGACCGACCAAGCAGAAGCATCCAAGCCAACGTAAGGGCCTGAGGGTGCATGTGCAAACATACACGCACACTTTATTATTTATAAAATTTCCAAAATCAAATGGAGCAGCTGTCTATTATTGATTGCCAATGGCTGCTGTTTCAGACAACAACTGTTTTAAGAATTGTGATTAGGATCATGCAAATTTAGAGTTGTATTGAATTGCACTAGAAAAGAAATAAAGATAAAATCCACCCAAATTCATCAATGAAATTGTTTGATGTTGATAATGTCCATTTATGTTTGTGTTTGGCATCAGTTCTGTTGTCCAGACATCTAGTGATTCCACTACTGGCAGTAATTTACAGGCTCGTTTAATTATTAATTTCATCCAAAGGGAAAATGTAATTTCAATCATTTTAATTATCTTTCCAATAATTTAACACTGTTCATTTTAAACTTGCACTGTTGAATTTGTGCTCCATTCTTTTATTGATCTAGTCCCTCCTTTTAATTGCTTTTGATGTCCTGAGTAAAATCCTCTTACAAGAAAATAGAGCAAACCTACATTGCCAAACTGCATCTCAGGGGGTTATTGGTTTCAAGAAGACATTTCCAGTGCTCTCGCATGTGTTCTATGATGCGTCATGCACTCTCAAAAGACACTTTCCATGTGAGACTATTTAAAAAGAAAAGGAACCGTGTATTTGGGCAAAACTTACAATTTACTCCTTTTCTTTGAATGAATTGATTTCATTGATTCATGAATATGAATTGTTTTGTCCAGAGTTCTTGCAGTTGAAGTAGACCTTTCACCTGCACCTTCTCTTAAAGAAATACATGCAAATACTGTACATGCATACAAATAATGTATATAGGTTTAATGAAAATGTGGTTTTGCACCGTGATGGGCCATAAAGGCAAACCCTCTGAACCTATGGGAAAGAAAAAACCTTTCCTGTCTCTGTTTTGTTAAAGCTGCTTGAGTCATTCATGATTCACAGCTGAACCCAAAAACCTATTTGACTGGGTGATTTCTGACTCAGCCGACCAAGTTGTGAAAATGTATTGTGTAATCCCCCAGTATGTCAAGTATGAAATGAAATCGCATAGTTTGTAAATTCCCTTTCTTTCTTTTGGAGTCCCAGCGGTTTGCATGTATCCTAAAATAATTTGTTATTTGTCATTTGTTTGTTACCTCATTCTTTTTTTTTTCTAGACCAGATTCATAGCAAGAATGGTGTCCTGAAGGCAAATAAAGTCTATATTTTGCTAAATACATGTATCCCTATTCATAGTATTAACTATAGTATTGCGCAGCACAAGATAGAGATAGAAAATGTCCATGAAACATTCATGCAAATATGAGCTATTTATGGCCCAAATTCTTCTTCTGATCTCCCTAATTCAAGAGCCATTTTATGAAGAGTATGAGCGAGATGGAGGGACATGAATGAGAGAAGGGATTAGACGAAAACAAGGCGAGAGAAATGTGTGTGTGACATACATGTATTAATACACATACTATTGCAGGTTATTCGCATAGAGTAATTGCTTGTGTTCAGTAACTGTTTGCTCAGACATACTTTTGTGATTTTTACTTTGATTCATTAATTAAGGGCTTGATGTTCTTAATGTTGCCAAAACAATTATTTTCTGTTATTGTTGTAGTTCTGTTATTTATTTATGACCAACTTAAGCACAAACAGTTTCATATATTGTAAGAGCTGTAAGAGCTGTAAGAGCACAGCACTGTCACATCTATTAATACACCTTAGATTGATCCACAAGGTCACCTTCATGGCAGCACAATGCTTCCATCTGAAATCAACACTGCTCATAACTACCACCTCACCGTCAGTCAGCAGCTTTTCTGCGCATGTTGGAACTACAGTATCTTTGTGTATTTTAAGTTGCAATTAATAATGAATGTTAGAAATGGTTACAAGGAAAACAGCTTTCCAAGGCTGGAAATTGACACCATGTCCTCCATACTTTGCTACAAAGCGAGAATTCATTATGTTGGCAGCCCCAGATGGCAACGCAAAGTAACAAAAGGCCATATATGTTGTGTAACATGTTTACAGCAAACTGCATTTTCCCTGCGTAATCCTTTTGGGCTTGTGGAGGCGAAGCTGGTGATGAGCTTTAGTCATTATTAGTGGTTTTCTCTTAAAGGGTAGGTTAATTTTTCTGAGTGTATCTAAAAATTATATTCACATGCTCAGATACATTGAAAGCTGTAATGATTGCTTTAATCATTCATCCTTGCCACAAAGGAATCCTTTGGGGCAGATCCTATTTATATAAATAGATAAATAGTCCTATTTATATGTAAAAATGAGAGTTCAACCAAAGCTTATATAAGGCTTCAGCAAGCTTAGTTGGACTTATCAGGCAGGTATCTTGTTTTTAGTATTACATTTCTTCTTTGTGTTACTATCCCTCCACTACGGCTCTGCAAAGAAACACTAATTGTACTGACTGTAACTTGATTTGAGAACTCCTATTAGCTTTGGGTGACACTGAACAAGGACTGGATTTTGTCCCCCATCACTTACATTGAAATCGCTTTGGATGTAAGTTAAAGCATACTTGAAAACATGTGAACATATTCTTTAAACTCTGACTCATAGCTACAACCTTGAGGTAATATTTTGAACCGCCTACTTTCTGTGTAGAGTTCGGGTCTTCCCATGTTTCTAAATAAAGACATGCTGGTCGGGTGGACTGAAGGCTCTTAACAGCCTCTCAGTGTGAATATGAGCTTGTGTGTGTTCCATCATGTAGGCTGGTATGTGAAACCAAACTACAACCTTTATGTATTTGTGTTTAAGTCTTTAATCTGTTTTTGTATATTATGATATTTGATTATAAATTAAAATATTTAATAACTTGATATTCCTCTGTTTAAAAGACGCTCTTCAAATAAATTGTCTTGCTTATGAGACATGTCAGTGATAAGGAGTTAAATAAATACAATACACTTGAAAGTAGAAGTTAATATTAGCCCGTCTGTGACATTTCTCTGCATCGCTCTATTACAGACCCACGAAATAATGTTGGCTGATAAGACGGGTGTTTTGTTATATAAAAATCTTGCCAAGTGCAGCTTTAAAAATGTCTGGTATATAAATAGAAGGAATACATTTAGAGCAAGTGACAGTGAGACAGAGGAATATAGTGTGTGTGTGAATTATATTCTATGGTTTTGTCCTGACTTCAACATACTGTAGATCTGTGTGACCTGTCACCTGATATGTCAAGGCTGTGATCAAGTGAAGACTAAAAGGATGTCAAAATGGAGATTTTATTTCTTTAATTTCATAATTTGTCTTTTTTTTTTTTTTGTTTACTGAGATTTCATTTGGAAAATGTTGGGAACGAGGTGAAGTCTCTCTTCCACACTTGTATTGACAAGTAAAGGCTATTTAATGATTGTTGCAGATTAAGTCATTGTCTGGGATCACTATGCTACCACGCTGTCATGGAAGCTAACCTCTGGAGTGTCTTTTGTTGTGTCTTTCAGCTGGGGGACCCAAGGGGACTTCACCACCACACACCCTCTGCCTGCTGTCAAGGTGAAACTGTTTACAGAGAGCACAGGGGTGCTGGCATTGGAGGACAAAGAACTGGGCAGGGTAACGTTTGTATTGTTTTATTTTTAATGACACAGAAATGCTCTGATTTCAACACAGCCAGGAGAATACTGTAATTGTGACTCACATTCTGCATAAATGAACACCAAACCAACAAATTACATCTTCTTTGACTTATAGAATAAACATATAAATAAATAAATTTCAGTTCAGTTGAAGTTTTTTGTAACTGTGTGATATTCTGATTTGAATAAGTCCAAGTGAGCCTCCAGTGTACTGCCACTTGGATGTGATTCAGATGAAACCTTTTGATTATTTTGGAAGTTAAATGTGAGATTGTTTTTTTGTACATACAAAAACGCAGCTCCACTTCCAATGCTTTTTTACTTTTGTTTGAGCGTTTCTGCAATTTCTGATATTACGCTTGTGTTTGAATTTTGTGAGGGAATTATGCCGCAGTGCTTCTCTCATAAAATAGAGGTAGGCTGACAAAAACCTTTTCGTTTTTTAACGTCAGATTTCCAATCTTTGAGTATTATTTAAATATTGAGCTTCTGACTCAAATGTAGAGGGAGCAGAAACATGTATCGGTTCTCCACCCTGCCCTTTCCTGAGGCGTAAATGTTTAAGGTTATTGTGATAAATGGTTAAGGATGGTGGTGTTTGCGTTCGGGCAGTAACGCCTCAGACGTCCCTGTAGTAGCAGTGACCTTGGCTGTGACAAGGCTCTTTGATCTCCCACTGCAGCAGCGTTGGCAGGAAGGCAGGCTTCCTCAAAGCTCTTTAACTCGGCAAAGAGAGATTAGGCCTCCTCTTCAGGGAGGCAGAGCAAAGCACTATTCTGTCTCTCTACCCTCACTTTAATTCTTTCACTTTCAAAAAATATGAAATGCAAACACACATAATCACCAGCCTTTGCAAACACACTGATCAAAGATTCACCTCATGTTTATAGAGTCTTACTTTTTGCTTTTCTTTTTTATTTGAGTGCAGGTTGTCCTCCACCCAACTCCTAACAGCCCCAAGCAGTCAGAGCTCCACAAGATGACTGTGACCAAGGCTTGTCCAGACCAAGATCTGAGGATCAAACTGGCTATACGTATGGACAAACCACAGAACATGAAACACTGCGGGTAAGAGATGTGCTGCCAAGTAAACCATGTAGTGACGTTCCTGTGCGTCTTGCATTTTCCTTGTTTTTCTTGTAGCCCTCTCAGCTCCTTGGCCTCATTTCTAGTCACGTACCATGGAAAAATACTGTGAAGTGCACTACTCCCCCTGGTGGACCCCAGTGTGTAGTTTAGATGTATCTTTATTAGAAGGTTTCCAAAAATATGTGAAATATTGAAGAAAATAGTAATCTTGTTATTATTAATTAGGTTTTTTGTCGAAATAATTTGATTAAACTTTTCTAATTTCTATTGCAAATCCCAAAATTTTTTATCGCATGTAATGAACCTTTTCTGCACCAGGTATATGAACCAATCAGTGTTTGTTGTCATTATGATGTGGACTTGGTTTTGTCTCTTTGTGTGTGGACAATGTTTTGACAGGTATCTGTGGGCTTTTGGGAAGAATGTTTGGAAGCGCTGGAAGAAGCGTTTCTTTGTGCTTGTGCAGGTGAGTTATCGTAAAAGCATCAGTGTTGATGTTGTTTCCGTTCAGGCTTTTAGCCCATTCATGAGTGTTAAATTCAAGATGGCTCCCCGGATGGCTGCCTCGGTGTGTCGGTGCGCATTGTTTTGTGTTGTTTCCCTGAAGCGGGTAAGAGAGATTGTAGCTGACACCTCTCACCCTGCAAACTATTTGAGTCCCTTCCCTCTGGCGGGAGGCTGCGGTCCATCAGGACCAACACCTCCCGCCACAAAATCTGTCTTCCCATCTGCAGTTGGGTTCATCAATAATGCCTGGGACCCCCACTGACTCAGACACTTACATCCCCAGGACAATTTATTAGTTACACACCCTTGCACAAGGTTTTCTCTATTAATATACACATGACATTTTATTAATATACTTGTTTTAACATACTCTTATTTGTTTGTTTTTTTACCATATTCTATTGTAATTTTTCATATTTTCAATTTTTTTATTATGTCTCATTAATTATTATTGCAATGTTATGCACCATTCACCTAGCCAAATTCCTTGTATGTGTAACATACTTGGCAATAAACAGTTCTGATTCTGATTTTGATTCTTAAAGATTACTTTTAAACAACTGAGTAGGCAGTGCAGGCAAATACTATTTGCCTGCACTGCCTGTATTGGTGTTTGTTTTTATTACACTGACATTTGTTGAAATGTGTTGACTCTTCATTTTCCAATTAAAAGTAACAGACTATTACTTTAAATTGAATTACTCAAGGAGAGTATAGAATAAAATAATCTTGCTTGTTAAATTGATCGCTAATCCTATGTGTTGTAGGTGAGTCAGTATACATTCGCCATGTGCAGCTACAGAGAGAAAAAGTCAGAACCACAAGAGCTTCTCCAGTTGGATGGGTATACTGTGGACTACAGCGACCCCCAGCCAGGTGAGACGGCACGCCTATACATGGTGTAACTATACGCTCATGTAAGCGCACACTGTAAAACACTAACTACTTGTTCTCTAACATCCTGTTGTCTCAGGCTTGGATGGTGGCAGGGCTTTCTTCAATGCTGTGAAGGAAGGCGACACTGTGATCTTTGCCAGCGATGATGAGCAGGACCGCATCCTGTGGGTCCAGGCCATGTATCGTGCCACTGGCCAGTCTCATAAGCCTGTCCCACCCACTCAGGTCCAGAAACTCAACTCCAAAGGGGGTGCCTCAGCCCAAATGGATGCACCCATTTCTCAGTTCTGTAAGTAGCCTGAAATAAACACGGTCACTTAAGCAGAACGCAGCTTTCATCCACAATGCAGTGAAAGCTCTAACCCATAAACTTCTCACTCCACGCGCTCCACACTGCAGTCACAATACGTGGTGGTAGAACTAACACACAAGCACGCACACACATGCCTTGGTCTCTCACAGATCCCTCCAGCATCTGATGGACTTTCACTCATTGTCACCACTCCCACAGTGTTTAGCTAAAGGTGCAATTCCATGCTATTCCATCAGTCTGTTCAAAAGGAACAACCAACCTGAAAAATACTTTATCGCACAGCAGCAAGATATGGCGTGCAAACTTTGTTTAAAATCTAAATAGGTCACCACCTATTTAAGAGAGATTTAAACATTCAAGCCTGCATGGGTTGAATTCAGACTGACAATGCTAGGGAGTGTTGAGCTTGTCCTAACCGCAGCCCTGTTTTAATCAAGCCGTAGCTGTAGAGGGCAGCTGTGAAGGCAGTCGTGGTTCTGAGATAGTTTCTCAGATGGTTCCCGTGTCACTGAATGACGGCCAAGCCAGACAACATGTCTGAAGTTTTAACCAATCTGTCACTGTACTTGCACCTCTAAGCAGCCCACAGGTCAGGTAGCAAAGTGAAGGTAAGACTGTCTACAGTAGTGTGGCATCTGTACCAACTTCTGTTGTAATTGTCTCTTGTGTTCCCCCTCATTAAAGAAGGGAAAAATATGTATTTTATGTAAATAATTTCAGCAACATTTGTCTTGACACAATCTGTATATACTCAAGTTAGTTTTGACCTTTGCGAGCAGTTATTTTCTTATTTTAGAGAAATTAGCGTGTCTTCGGCAATAACAACACTAACGTAGACTTTTCTGACGCACTGAATTTAATGTTGCATACTTTTTACCGATCCACAATAATAGATCCTGCTATTCAGAAAAAAACATGACTTTTTGTGTGCATCTTTTGACTCCATAGTTTAAGAATTATTCTTTTTTTTTTATTTTTTTTTTTATGAATTGTAGAAAAACTAATTGGCATTATTTACTAATACTAAAAAAAATGGACCCAAAGTTATAACAAAAGAATATTAAATAATAGCAATAATAATATAATATTTTTTCAAAAGCCCAAAATGTATTTCACTCTCTGTTAATCATATCATTGGAGTAAAACTATGAAGACATGAATTGGATAAGTTACTCAGAATCCTATCACATAATTTCTATGTTGTTTCTCCATTGGTTTCTTTGTCCAGTATGTGATCGTTCTTGTGGTTAGTTGACTCCTCTGATGCCAGCTGTTGCCATTCAAAGCCTCCTCACAGTGGCACAGACCTCCTATCCCCTCCCTGAAACATTGTGGCACACCACGCGTACATGTTTCACCCCCTGGTGGTCTTGAATGGCACTGGGACCATAACATACACAGCCCTCTTGACTCTGCTGCAGTGGACTGGTCGTAAACAAGAGTCCTATGAAGGTTCTGAGCGATCTGCACAACATTTTAAATCAACCAGTGTCATACCAGAAAGTGGTGAAGTGCACATTACATACGCAAATGTTCTCAGAAATGTCGGTAAGCTTATTGTGTTGGACTTTTCGTATAATAGATTGTACAGAAAATACAACAAATTAATATGATATGTGATGATATCATAGATGGCTTAAAGGGGTACTCCAGCAATGTAGTCTTGCACTTCCAATCTTTTAGGGGACTTGTGAGATATTTATTAAAAAAGGAATGGTCAACATTAAAAATGGTGAGCTGTCCTGACTTTTAGTCCCGAAAATGAGTCAAAACCAAAAAACACTGGGTCCTACATTTCCCAAAATGCAACTCGATTTCTTTTTGTTTGACCCTCCGTGCCTAGTAACCACCCACATATTTAAATATCCACACCTCCAGTTAGTATAGCAGACTTTCTGTTAATTCAAGCACTTCCAAGTTTACCCTGATGACATCACGATGACATCGTCGGGCTATTTTCTAAAGTCCCATTCAGACAGGCGTAACATTACAAGAGCGGGTGGTGAATAAAATATTCAATGAACTCCTTGGTAATTTAACTCATCGTTCCAGACGGCATTTCAACCATTGTGAAATTGGAGGATATGGTAAGTAATAGGCATTCAGTAGATAAAGGCCAAAAGAGAAAGTCAAAAATCTCCCCAATTTGACACCGTAGTTCACGGGGAGGTGTGGATTTTTTGTCAAAAATTAAAAAATTAAAGTCATAACTCAGCCAATTATTACTGGGGTTGTGAGTGAAAAATGTGGTCTGGACAGGATTAAAGTCAGGGACCAGTGCAGGTAATGTTAACATCATCCCACCTCCCAAGAGAAATGTGTCCCGTCTGAATGGGGCTTCAGACTTGACACCGCTCCCCCAGAGCTAAAAAAAGACATTATACTGTTTTCACAGGTTCAGTAGTACTGACCACGACTAGTTGACTGATCTTTGTGTGAAATCAGTGGAGTGCTCCTTTAAAGCATGTTTAAATTTACTGCTAAAATTGTGATGAGTTATCTCACTGTTACCAACACTTTCACAAGTAATGTCACCATCAAGTATTTCACCCTTTCCAGGACCTTCATAGTCTCTTTTCTTTTAAAAAAGACACAGGCATCTTTTACACATGAAACTGACTTGGGGTTTACTTCATCTTAGTAGGTGTATGTGTTTGCCAATGTCCCTTTTAAAAGTAAGTCTTCTGTTTGATCTGCTCTCATACAGAGTGACAGTACTTAACGTGTAGCTCTTGACTCCTTAAGTACTTGTCCAGAATCCAGAAAAAAATAAACTGCAGTGGAGTGATGAGGATCGTAAATTCTCTCTTTCTCTCTGTCTGTCTCTCTCTCTTTCTCTGTCTCTGTCTGTCTCCCTCTTTTTCTTTCTAATATGCCTCAACATCTGTTGTCAAGTTCACATATCCTCACATGTACTCACACACCACCGCCCACAAACTCTCATGTTGGTATAGGTTGTTGTTTTTGAGTTGTGTTTTCTTCTTCATGCTTTGCCTGTACCCTACTTCAGTAATGCAGCTGCTAGGTCAGGGTCTCTCGTGATTGCTCTCCTCCAGCCTTGTTGCTAGTCTTTATGTTATTCTGGTTTGTCCCTTCTTACCCTGCTGTCTTCTAGCTGGACTCAAGGGTAAGTGCTTCCCTGTAGCCGGCACAGCTCAGATAATCCCCGCCGATTATCTGACAAATGCAACGTTCTTTCTCTCTTCTTTCCCTCTTCTCCTTTTTTCACGTCTCGCCTCATGTCTTAGATATTAGTTGATGACTTTTTTTGTTTTTGACGACCTCAACTTGAGGATCAAAGTATAAGCATCCATTCGTGCCAGTATAGGATGCATGTATTTTATTCTAAGAACTTATTATTTGACTCAGTAATGGTTAAAGTTGAAATTATAGCTGTAACTGCATAATTGCCTTCTCTCTTTATTCATATTGGTGACTGGATCCCTCAGAGTAAAGCAATATGATGATAAAATGTGGCATACTATTAGAGAAGCGAGCTCAAAATTCCTATGTCATGAGAAAGATTTAAATGTAAATGTATAAAATTTAGAGCTCAAAAGAAGTCGGTGATTCTTTGATTGCAGGTAGATCAAAATATCAGATGTCTATATAGATTTAGAATCAAAGATAGAGGTGTAGATAAAGTGTGAATGATGATGGCAGTCTGTGAAGCAGTTATTTTTCAAAATATATTTCCTGCATGAGTGAAATTTGTTTTGACACTTATTAAGTGTTGATTATGCTTTACTTCAGAGGGCTCAAATGCTTTTAGTTCTTTTTCTTTGAACTTTCCTCGATGAGAGTTGGCAAATATGTATGCGGAGTATTCTGAATGCCAAAGACAAGGAGTAGCTAATGCCGCCCCTTCTTACGATAAAATACTCCGGACTCCCTTCTCCCCCTCCCCTCTCCTCCCTTCTATAGTAGATCGGCCTGTAGATAAAAGCTAGACCAGTGTTAGGAGAGATCTCATTTTGTTTTCTTTTGACTGCCCTTTGTTTGCCTGAATAGGAGAACACATGTGTCATGTGTCCATACTTTTGTACAAACATAGGAGTTTTCATTCATTTCCCCTCATCTCCCAGAGAATGATACAGTTTTGCCTCTCTCGGCTTCATGCTATTTACCCATGTACTTGCACTAAATTGTATTGCTACCCTATTAGAGTTCTCCGGTAGTGGTATGCCTGTTAGTCTGCTCTGTAGAGATCATAATTACACTGCAACATATTCAAGTATTGTCAACTTGCAAATGCGTAGAGAAAAAAAAAGGAATGTCAAAAAAGATAAAAATGCAAATTTGAAAATGGGTCTGCAGATGTGCATGACATTTAAAAGCGCAATGAAAGTCACAATGTTCTCCAGCATGTGATAATTTACATATGTATGCAAAAGTACTCACTTATTTTAGTTTGGAAATTTGGTAATTTTATTTATGGTTGAAGTCAGTATCATTATTGTAAGTTATGATAATGTTACTGTAGTATTGAGTGTATTCTGGACTTAAACTAAATTTCCTCATTTAATCCAACCAAAGGAGATAAAGCCCACTCACTGTCTGTCATAGCCCAACCCCAGGAACCTTCTATTCACTCTTTGGATGTAACGCACTATCTTTACACGGATCCACAACATCACTCTCTTTGTAACTTGGTCCTGAGTGAATCTTCCTCTTGTGGTCATCATTTTGGTCCAGCACTTGTCCGACCCCTGTCTTATTGTCCCATTTAAAAGGTTGTCTTACCCACTTTCATCCTGTAACTGTCTCCTCATCCAGCATTGGGTTCACCTATATCGCCATTTACTCTCTTCCCTCGTTGTTTCTAGCCCTCACGTGTTAACTGTCCTATTTTTTTTACATTATGACTATACTTTCCCTGTCTTGTCCTTCTTCCTTGAACAATCAAACCCATTGTCCACATTTTACTTGTTGTCTCACAGGTTTTTCTTCTCAGACTGTAGTAAAAAACAAGCTAATTTTCTGAAGTGTAACCCTCTGTAGGTTCCTTTAAAAAAATATTATTTCAGTGAATGTTTAGCATCCATATTACATCCTTTCCTCTTCCCTCTCAGTGACCTGGAGGTTGACAGATGTCAGTTCTGCTCTATATGCTGCCATGGCCCTACCCAGCTAAGATCAGGCCTCCACTTCCCACCCACACTCCCAAATCATCATCACTCATGTCAGTGTCTCATGGACATGACACCTGTCACTCATACCGAGGACATGACTTTTCTGACATCTCTTATCTTTTTTGAATCATCCCCATCCCCATCATTTTGTCTCTGACAGCTGTATTATTTACAGTGCACAAGAAATCATGGTCAGTATAGTTAGTAGCTGTTATCTTTGGTAGTTTGGAGAAAAAAAAGCAGATTATTCCATCATGTTTTCATCACCCTGAGTTTCATCAAAGTGTCATTACATTTTTTTTTCACAATTTGATGTTACTAATGTTCTTTCTTCATTGAATTTCACAGAGCAGATTTAGTTTTTTTAGAAGTCTGAAAATCTTCTTGATGGCAAAAGTTATGAAGCAAGACAACAACAATACAAATCTGAAAGAGTATGACTTCCAAGGATCCATAATTTGAGAAAAATCTGCAAATTTCCAGTTAATAACGTTTTTACCGCAAAACATTTTTCTTTAATTTGCACTTTATACCCTTATCGCTACAGTATATTAAGATGAATTTTTCCTTTGCCATATTTTTTATTTTTTTTTATTGGCACACATCCCAATATTTGTCAGGACCTGAGTGACATTCAACAATCGCGAATGGCAGAATCTATTGAATACAAAAATGCATCTAAATCTATCTAACCAGCACTTTTTCAAACATGTTTTGGATCTCTAAAGGTTTATTTCCCTTTACAAAATATCAGGGAATGTGACATACTGTACTAAGTTGCATGCATGCATATACAATATAAAGCACCTATGCCTTTGTGCTTCGCTTCAGATCGATAGAATCTCATCCACCAATACACTAAATCTCTTTACGCTGTCTGACACAATGCAAGTTGACAATGTAAGCTGTAAGTGTTTATAATTTGCCCTTAGAAGTAGTAAAAAAAAATCCCTGTTTCTGTCTGTGTTGTGACGAAGACTTGCTGTTTGCCCGTGCCTCACTAATGTCTTCTCCTCTGAACCGTGTTCTTTCCCCTGTGCCGTTGGCTGGATAGATGCTGACAGAGCTCAGAAACATGGCATGGATGAGTTTATCTCCGCTAACCCCTGTAGCTTTGACCACGCCTCGCTTTTTGAGATGGTGCAGCGACTCACGTTGGACCACAGGCTCAATGACACCTTCTGCTGCTTGGTGAGTGACTCTCCGTGTCCGTCAAAACATCACCACATGAATACATTGATGGCAGTGGGTTTTTGTTTGTTAGCTGATACGCAGCAATGCAATCCCCTCCTCTGTTTGTGTTGTGCAGGGATGGTTTAGCCCGGGCCAGGTGTTTGTCTTGGATGAGTACAGTGCCAGGAACGGAGTTCGAGGTTGTCACAGACATCTGTGTTACTTGCGTGATCTGCTGGAAAGAGCAGAAAGTGGGGCTATTATTGACCCCACTCTTCTTCACTACAGCTTCGCTTTTTGTGCATCCCATGTCCATGGGAACAGGTGTGCCCAAATCCCTTCTTTTAACTTGTTTGTGCTTTGTAAGATACATTGCTGAACAGGATTTGAAAGCACATTAAGATGATAATATAGATTGTATTCCTTTAGGCAAACTGATAGCTCATACAGTGTAGGTGGATACACTAATTCCCACTGGACAAGAACAGAATAGAGAAGGCAGCCTCATAGCATCCTCTGTATTTTTTGTCTTCCATCTATATAATTTTGCCATATTTATGTTTGTTTAATTTTATGTTAACTTTTTGCAGCTTTTTGTGTTACATGTTTGGTTGTTAATCAATTGTATATCTACATATTTCCTTGTTTTCTACCATTTTTCTTTGTTTTCTTTTCTCTCTGTCCTTTGTTGCCATAGTCTCTTACTGTCCATATTATTCATCCTCCCATGCGTCCGTTAAAGTCAGAGAGGGCAGCAATTACTGGGGTCCGCAGGGCTATGAGGCCCTATTGTCCCCAAAGACCTCCCAAAGCCCAGATCCTCGCACTGCCTCTAAACAAGCACGCATATTCAAGTTTAGAAAGCGAAAGGATTCCAAAATACCACTCTTTCAAGGGCAAAAAAGGTGAGACATTGTCATCTATTTGTATATGTAACACAAAGGGAACTCAAAAAATACATCTGACACAATTTGCCGGCAGGTCATTGGGATCACAAAGCTTTCCACCAGTGTTTTTATTTATTTTTCTGTTCTCGTCGGACTCAGATGAGAGGTTGCATAACTTGAACCTCTTCAGGGTCACAGCTGGTTTAAAGTGTGTGGGTGTGATCCTCATAGGCCAGACGGGCTGAGCACAGTGAAAGTGGACGAGAAGGAGCGCTTTGAGGACATCAAGGAGAGGTTGCGTGTGATATTGGAAAACCAGATTGTAAATTTCAGGTGACTGCCGACTCTCAAACAGCACATCACCACAAAAGTCCCAAAACATTATGCCTATCGGTATATTTCAACTTGAATTACATTTTCTGACTACATCTTTTGTAGATATTGTTTCCCCTTCGGTCGTCCAGAGGGAGCACTGAAGGCAACTTTATCTTTGCTGGAGAGGGTTTGTAAATATATATAAAAAAGCATTTTGTACTCCATGAGACAACAACTGTGTAATTGTATGAAAACCGGTTACATAACTCCTCTTTAATGTGGCCTTCAGGTCCTGATGAAGGACATTGTGACCCCAGTTCCACCAGAAGAAGTTAAAGGAGTGATCCGCAAATGTTTGGAGCAGGCCGCTCAGCTGAACTACGAGCGGATTAAAGAATACGCCACAATTGAAGGTAACCAGAAACACACAACCTAACATCGCAAAATGACTGCTGGAGTAAATGGGTTGATTATATAATGATGAAAAATCATTGTGATTGTATAAATGTAAGTGTATGCTATGCAGTCATTTAACCATGTATGTTTTCGGATTGAAATGCTCAGCCAGTGGTTGTGTGTGGAATAAGATAGGAAACAACAATTTTTGTTTTAACAATGAACTACGTGTATATTCTCAGACGTCCTCTTTCTTACTCCAGTATGAGATTGTACTTGTCACTGTTATTTATTTATTTACACATGGTGAATTCACTTGGTATATGGTATATTTGTGTCCATATCCCAAATGATTTGTCGCATCCCAAATTATTTGTGACAGTTTGTCGGTCACTTTCTGTCTCTCAGTCCAATAACTCTCTCCTTTGTTTCAGGCCTGCTTTAGCTCTGTGCTGTTCTGTAGGTCAAGTTGGCTTTTGTGTAGAGGTGTGTGAGTAAAAATGCATTCAAATCCAAAGCCCTGAAATCTGTTGATGTGCTGATCTCTCATTGTGCCTTGACTATTGAAGCTGTGTAGTTTCCTGGCCTCTGACATTTGATGATTGGACTGTGAGTTCAGCTTAACTGAATGTCCTCTCTGACTCCCAGCTCCCAGTCGATGCACACTCCCCCTCTCCCACTATCTTACTGTAGCTCTTACCTCTCTGATTTGACTCTGCCCCCCCATACTCCCTTGCCTTGAAATACCAGCAGCTCTCCTTTCAGCTCTATCTTATGTTCTTGCTGAAGAACACAATCTTCCTCTCCCTCCCTGCTCTCTGCTCCTGCTTTTTTCTCCTCCCTCACAGTTGTGGGCTTTGCCACAGTTATCACTTTATTTGACCTCTTGACGATGTGATAAGTGGCTTTTAATCAAAGGAATGCTGGGATTGAACACCTACAAACCAGCATCAGCCACCTGCATGTGCTTTGAGACATAACAACATGGCCTTTCCTTACTGGCATGGATTACATATCTAAAATGACATCAATGGCAAGACATTTTATAATGTCTTATTCTCTCTTGCTGTGTCTTTTGCTTCCAGTATATCCATTAAATGCATTGACATGCATTTTGCATATCTTCATAGGAAACTCTGATGTTGTTTATGCCTTGAAAGAAATCCCCCAGGGTGCTAAAGATATTAAGGACTTAAACCTTACTATCTTGCCATGCTATGTGAATTTACTTTCCACTGTCCTTGTGAGGCGCAGTTTCAAAATAAACCAAACATTTGACTTTGCCTCCTGGCCAACAGACTTTCGTTTTCACCTGGACAGCCCTCTTCCCATTAGCCTCTGACCTCTTGCCTTCCCACCTCTGACCCCAGCCTCTTGCATGCCCCGATCCTTTTTTATAGGAAAAAAGAGGGAAATGTATGAGCACCCTGTCTTCTGCTTGGCGTCTCAAGTGATGGATTTAACCATCCGTGAGTACCTTCATCATCCTCTCCCCAGTCTCTCTCCTTCTCCTTATTTAAGCACTCTGTCACCTCATCCCCCCTCTGCCTCTTTTCTTCCTTCAGAGTTGTTGCTCTTGCCATGCTTGTTTTTATCTGTGCCTTTTGTCTGTGAGAGTGAGTGGGGAGCGCACCAGTTAAGAGATCTGAGCAGTACCACACTGAATCAGTCGGGGTCCTTTCTTAGTAGTACCATCTGTTTGTGATGGACATGAATGAGCAGTCTGGTCTGTAAGCTTCTTTCTTTTGGTTGGATGCCGATTCCTTTGACTTGAATGCATTTTTACATTGCTTACATTGTTATCTCCTCCAGTCATTTGATCTGTGTCAGTGGTGTGCTGTGCCAAACAGGTAGGCTTTTCTTTCACCGTGACACCACAGATAGGGAAGGAGCATCTATTGTATGGGGAGGACAAGACAGGGAGTAGAGTGTATGGAGTTAACAGCTCCTGTTTGTGTATTATATTCACTCAGTGTGTCCCGTCTATGAACTCGGCAGCTGTTTGTGTGTCTTACCTGTTTACAATAGTCTGAGCTCTGTCTGTTTGTTAACAAACATCTTATCACTTTTTTAATTTCCAATTTTCCACAGGCTAATATTTCAGTGTTTCTGTTTTTTATTGTATGTTTGTGACGTTTGTCTGTTACCTAGAAACCTCACTCCCTGGAGCTGAAATCATCCCAGCAGATTCTTTGAAAGGGTCACATGGTGATGAATAACAACCCCCCCCCTCCCACCCCACCCCAACCCTGTATCGTGAAAATAACTCTAAAACCGTGCTAATTCTAAACATCTCCTCTTTATCTTTTCTCTCCCTTTTTCTCCCTGAAGTTGAGAAAGGTCAAAAGGATCAAAAGGATCCAGGTGAACCCATGTTTAGCTTGTGGTTTAGCCACAGTGCACACATACATGTACATGCACACAGACCTCACCCCTCCACACACACACGTCTTTTGTCAATAGATAGAGAACATATGCATGTATGCACCAAATTTACCTGTAGCACATCTCCATATAGTCTACTAAACACCCTTAAATATACACTCTCATTCAAGTTCTCAAATGTCTTGGCATGTTTAAAGCATCTTTTTATAAAGTAAATACTTTGAGATTGTATTACTTTATATAATTTCAGATGTGTCTCAAGACTAGTTTGTTCGAGAAGTTTTCTTTCCATTTAATTCAGCTTTAGTGGAATGTTGTACTCACAGAACAGTTATGTGGTTTTGGGGTTGTGTGTGACTGGAAAAGATATTTAATTGACATTTTTACATAAAGAATTATAGAGTAATACAATCTCTTACAAAAAAGAACAAGTCACATTATTTCCTACATGTTAAAGTATAAATGTAAAATAGGGGCATAAGGAACATTTTATTGTTATCCTCATCATCAACTGCAACACATATTAGCAAACATTTCAAGATGATAAACTTGATAATGGGATTATATATGTAAACAAGTTTATAAGATCATACATTTATATCAAATATTACAAATATACAAATAAATGTCATTTTAGATACTTAAAGGGTCAAGTTAACCATATTCAAAAAAGCAAACAAGAAAATATGTCAACAAACAAAAGATAAAACCCCAACACACAACCCCTTTTTAAAATAATTCACATTAAATGACAGCAAAATTTCATTCAACGGACAAACTATTTGTCGCTGGTTTCCGATATCTGACTTTTGTCACGATCCAAAAAGATTGGTATGGCTAATTACCACCAAGACATTTTCTTTTTTATTGTTTGTTTTACACTTATTGTAATATTGGTGAACTGGCCCTTAAATATACTATAGTAGTTAGACACATTGTATATTGGTGTTTGAGCAGTGCCATAATAAACATATTACATACGGTATAGTTTCTGATTAAAATGCGTTCACTGTGCTGATGAAGCCTCAAAGATCCACTATGCTTATCTTCTCGACAAAATACAATATAAGCATTTTTCAGATCTGCTCCCACTGCTGCCCTTCACAGGGCATTATGACCACAAAATATATATTTACTATAATATAAATCCATGTGATCCATCCATTAGTGTTGATTAAATGTCCCTAAATACAATGTCTGGAGTATTATCTCGGCTCTTTAAATATCTCAGATGCCCCATGATGATAAACTTCAGACTAGAAAGAGTAATTTTACGTAGCAGATTAGATTTTTGTAAATCTATTTTACAGCCAGGACTCCAAAATAGATACATGTTTCCATTTGGCTTGAGTAGAAATACCTGCGCAATATTTGATAAAATGCTACTTCTTACTAAAATGGTAGTTAAAGCAACAAAAGACCCCCAGTCAGAACTGCAGTGTAAAGACCACAACTGTTGTATGTAGAGCTATGTATATATGTGATTTTGATTTGCATAGCCATTCAGTTCCATGTTCCAATTATACACATATCATTCCACATAGCCGTGCTGTTTGAATAATCCCATTTCATGACGTTTAACTGTCTTATCTTATCATTCTGTCAGCAAAGGTACAAGCAAGTGATTTGGAGCTTTTGCAAATTGTAGACCAATGTTGACAAGTGAAAGAGTGCCAAAGTCATTTTTAGTGTGCCAAACTTGATAACAAATCCAACACCATCACACTGTAAAAATATGAATTAAAATACAACTGAAAGTCATTCATTCAAATGATTGGTTCCTAGTTTATTATTTATGAGATAATAGCAATTTATAATATTTAAAACAATCTTAAAACATCTAATGAAACCAACACATAATGCATTTTGCCTGGGTCTTGAGTCAAAGTAGTGTCATTACACACAAAATATATGACCTGCTTTAAGAAAGTAATTTTGTATAGTATGAGTAAAAGATGAAATTCAATATAATTTGGAAATACATAAAAGAAAAATCTGAATTGTCCTTAAAAGTCTTTAAATTACTTGCAAATGGCTATAAATGTAATTTAAATGCATTTGTATACATTTGTTTGATTTTAGAAAAATGTCTGCACATATATTGATGAAGTTATTGTTATATTTTACCAATTATAAGTATGAAGCTTGATTGGATTGACTTGGTTTTTGGGATAGGAATTGAAACTCTTAAAGTTAATTTAAAGGAAAACTTTAAACAGAAGTAATGAATCCTTTTTACAGTGTGCACATTGAGTGGGTTTTTTTACCATGCGAAAGCTCCTTATGCAGATGGCTTATTCAGTACCACTTCACAATATGCATGTTTTTGATGCCCCATAGCACCTTCATCTCAACGCCATTATTCTCGTGCCTGATTCTCTTCCAACATAATTCTGATTATCCTTCAAACACATAAGTTATGTTTCCCTATCTCATGCAGCCCAAAATGTATATAAATAAAAACACATTTTACTTATTATGAGGGTATGGTAGATAAACATCACAGTGTAAGCACTGTGTTTATACTTTTATTAACAGTTAAAATATGAACAGGAAAAATCTTCTCAGTAGTCATAAAATCCCGCTGGAATCCTTCTCTGTGCTTAACTAACCACTCATCCCTCATCCTCATCCTTTTGTCTCAGAGAACGTAGGCCGCTTAGTCACGCCTGCCAAAAAGCTGGAGGAAACAATTCGCCTGGCGGAGTTAGTCATAGAGGTCCTCCAGCAGAACCAGGAACACCATGCGGAGGTGAGTGAGAACCCTCTCCTCCTCAAAACACTTTCCCTCTATACTCTCACTCTTATCTCACTCCGCCCCTCAACAGGAGAGTTAGTCTTATTATCAGCCCTCTATAAATAAAGCTGCTTTCATCTATGGGTAACAAAGATAAATTTAATTTAGGAGAGCTCTAATTGGTATTCAGCAGACCATGGCTACATGGAATCAAAGCGTCGTGTTTGAGGAGAGAGTGTAAATTAGGCATAAAATGATATCATGTGTGCAATTCTTTGCTCTGATTGCAGATCATAACTCTGTGTTTCAATGTTATGTAAGCATTAAAAATGGTAATATCTTATAAGTAGCCCAGTATAAACAGAAGGCGGGAAGGTAAACAGAAATAAAGGACTATATACATTACTCACAATATCTGCGTTCTCTCAATATTTAATAATAAAAACTCATTTTGGCACAATTAGAAGACAAAATAGCCAGTGGTGGAAGAAGTGATCAAATCTTAAAGCAAAATTACCTATTTAATAATGTAGTAATACACCTCACCTTTAGAAGTCCTGCATTCAAATTCATAGTTAAGTTGAAGTACAGAAGTATTATCAGCTAGTATCAAAAGTGAAATGGCTTAGTTTATAGAAAAAGAGGGATGTATCAAGTTTACATTATTAGATTGTTATTATTGATAAATGAAGAAAATACAATGATATACTACTCAAATTTATATTCTCTTTTTTCATTCTTTTTTTTAATTTTGTGAAATATTGGAACATTTTACTTTCAACCTTATACAGTTGAAACCACCTGATACATTTGGAGGGGAAGTTCAATCACATCTAAATCATGTTTTTTTTTGTAATGGGTTATGAGCAAAAAAGATTGCAATGCACCAGTTTAATCCATAACAATAACAATGCATCATATTTTATAGGTTCATCATTTGTTTTTATTTTTGTTAAATTCTATTCTGAAAAGTAACTAAAGCAGTCAGATAAATGTAATGGAGCAAAAAGTAAAGTACAAGTATAAAGTAGCATTGCCACCAATGATAATAGTTTATTTATTTTATTCTGTTTGCTTCTATAAACATTGAGCTGGTAGGAAAGCATGATGAGCATGTGTAGTTGTGTAGATCTGAAGGTGATCCGATGTGATCTTAGAATATCCAGATAAAGCAGATTTATTGTATCTCTCTGAATATGCTTGACAGGCGGCAGTCACAAGTTCTGGAGATCAATCGGTACAGTATTTTAATTTCTTTTTCCTCTTCAGTCCCCATCACGACCCCCCTGTATGGCATGTGCGCCATTATGGCAAGAGGCACCTCTCTAGACAGAGAATGATGTCATAGATACTGTAGCAATGGGTGGGTTTTTAGGCATAGAAGTGAGAGCAAACATGTTTTAAAAATAAAAGGCACTGTAGCTTGCACAACATAATTGTGATCATAAAGCATGTTCATCGGGCCATAAAGAGGTTTCCTTTATCTTTAAGCATGCTAAACCAGTAAATTTCCCAAAGTATGCTCCATGTGAACTTTTTGAAGTTTGATCCACCATGAACATTTGTTTCCCCTCCATCCAACAGTTAATTTCACAGTCCGCTCTTGTTCAAGCATTACTTCCCCAGCTTCTCCTCCTCCATCCCTCTCTGCTGTCTATTCTTAGTTTAAAACCCTTTGACGAGAAATGCCTCAAAAATACTTTATTGTTCTGTACATCTTCCTGTGTTCTCACTGTCATATGATTGGTGACTGTCCAAGCAGGGAAAAGAGGTATGTAGTAAAGTCCCATAATGCTTTGTGCATGTCCAGTAGATGATGCCACGTCTCCTTATCCCCTCAGCATCAGTACACTCCCTCAGGATTGTTCCCTTGACACGGTTGCATTGTTACAGCGCTAAAGTCTGTCTGGCTGAACACCGGGTCTGCCCTAAAGCTTTCAGGGCCCTGTATGTGTCCCTCAACCTCTATCAAAGGTTGGACGCCACTCCGCTTGGCGACCTTTGAGCATTTTCCCCTCCCTCATCTGTCGGAAACTTTTACAGTCCTTCCATTTATTCCTCCCCCGGTCCGCAATAAGAGTATCTCTCCTTGAATGTGATGGAGAAGAGCTTTGTTTGCTGCCTGTTTCTAGAACTGTCAAGCATTTAAAATGTTGGGAGTGGGCAGGTAAGTAGGCAGGTAAGTCAGGGTTTGACTGCAATTGTGACGGTGAAGCCAAATGGTAAAATAACAGAACAATTGTAAAAATAAAGCATGCAGCATAATTAGGAAAGATCAAGCTTCATTTATTGAACTTGACAACATGCTAGTCTGAATGATAAACAAATAAGCCAAGCCAAGACTGCCAGCAAAGCAGTCCTGCTGTCGAAGGGTGAGCAAATCCTGACTGTGTTAGAAAATGGTCAGCTGAGTCTCAGACTTACTTAACTAATTGGAACGGATGCACTCCAACTCAAGAGATGCTGTGTGCTGCAGTCTTTGGTGCGTCTACTGGAAGATGTGCATGAGCCACATTCACATCTAGGGGGCTATGGGTTTGTCAGTGATGTGAATGGTGGAATCCCTCATCTCTTAGCTTGAGAGAAAGGCATGCATGGAGCTCCACTTTTGCATGAGAAAAGTACCTTTCCCTAATATCTATAGATGCTGTCATGAATATAACAAGGCACGGACATGTGTGATTATTTTGCTTCACATAAACGTCCTAATTTCCGATTAATCCCACCTTTAAATTCTTATCAATAAGAACTGTTAATCTCAGAGTATGCAATTGGAAAAACACGCACAATACTCAAACAATTCAGACAGGTGTAGCCTTCCCTTTCTGTGAAAACTGTATTTGAAAGGAGTCCACATATAGCACAAGACAGTCACTCAGTATTCATCAACATGATGTCATATATTGCATATTTAAAAGAATATTTTGATATTTTGGGTAATGCACACTTTTGCTTTCTTGCTGAGTTAGATAAGAAGATAGATACCAATTTTATAACTATTAGTTTTGTATAAAACCATAGCCAGCACCTGGTTTGCTTAGAATAAAGCCTGGAAACAAGGGGAAACCACTAGCTGGCCTCTGTCCAAAGGTGAAACAAAATCCACCTCGCAGCTCACTAATTAAGAAGTGATATTTTGTTTGTTTCATTTTATGCACCACTATGTGTTAGACTGCCGAATGTTCTAGCAACCGTGATGACTCCAGGAAGTCATAGAGCACATAAGCCCTCGTAAAACCACAATGTGTTATTTATACACTCTGGTTTTAATGGATCAAACAAACCAGATATAATTTTTATTATTTTTATTAATGAGCTTCAGAGGAGCTGGTAGGATCTTTTTATTTTTTTTATTATGGACAGAGCCAGGCTGGTCTGTTTCCCCCTGTTCCCTGCTAACGGGCTGCTGGTTATAGCTTCATATATATTGGGACAAACATGAGAGAGGTTAATCTTCTCATCTAACTTTCGACAAGAATACAAATGAGCATATTTCCCACTATTCTATTCCTTTGACATAGATTACCATAGAGCATACAGAACTCTCGAGGTATTTGCTTTTAAGAACCAATGAGCTCCAGTTGTGTGTAATATTCCCTCCTTCCTTGTCTTTCTTTATTGCGTCCTTACATCTCTTAACTGGAGCCCTTTGTTCACCTGTTTTTCCTCCTTCCTGCTGTGTCTGTAGGCTTTTGCATGGTGGACAGACCTCATGGTGGAGCATGCAGAGAACTTCCTGGCCCTCTATGCCATCGACATGGATGCTGCTCTCGAGATCCAGTCCCCTGAGAGCTGGGACAGCTTCCCCCTCTTCCAGCTTCTCAATGACTTCCTCCGGAATGACTGTAAGGTCCCAAATTATTTTAGACACGTAGACTATTTTTATGTTTAAACAAAGAGACTAATGTTCTTCTGTCACTGCCTCTTTTTCTTTCTTTTTTACACAGATCATCTGTGCAATGGAAAGTTCCACAAACACCTTCAGGATCTGTATGCTCCTCTGGTGGTTAGATATGTGGATCTGATGGAGTCCTCCATAGCACAGTCAATTCACAAGGGCTTTGAGCGAGAGTCCTGGGAGCCTGTAAAGTAAGGAGCTGCCGTCTTTATATCTAGGCTGTAGGATGGTTGGAGATTCAAGGCTTTTATATTCAGATGTGAGACTGTGGAGGCTGACTAATCTGGGAGAGCAGCTGTAATGTTCACCCAGGCTTCCTGTAGGTTCACTTTTAAAGAATGAGCCATGCGTGGGCTGATAACCTATTTTCCCTCTGAAAGAAATGGGTTATTTATTCTGAAAATAGTCTTTGACTAATGTATGTGTCTTACCAATTTCTCTCCGACACATTAGGGTCAGGGCAACACCTAATATCCCTGTTGTTTTGTTTTGTGAACTAACCTTCATAATGTGTGCTTTGACATGTTGCCAGAAACAAAATGCCTCCAGTCAGTTATGTTGCTGTTATAATTTATTAGTTGTGGTGTTCACACTTTTGCTTTTGCATTTTGTATTGAAAATATTATATTTAAGATTTATTCAGGGTTTTCTTTTTTTCTTGGTCTTTATTTGTATTTATTATTTTCATTATTAAGTTGCTTCTCCTTCTCGCTGCATTTAATACAGTATTTGTGTGCATCCTGAGACCTCTTTACTACTGAAGGTCTTTGTATAATGTACGTCTTTGACAATTACTGTTGGTCTTGTTTATGTGTGCAACTGTATGTCTTTACCTAATTTCAGATTTTACATTACTTTTATGATAAGTGTTACATGGCTTTTTGTAGCTCCCACACTACTGTTATGGATTCTTTTTTTCTTTTTGTCTGTCTTTTCTGCAGGAGTTTAACAAGTAATCTGCCCAATGTGAATCTACCAAATGTGAACCTCCAAATTCCCAAAGTACCAAATCTGCCAGTGCCAGTAGCAGGACTATCAGTTAACCTTCCACAAATGCCTAGCTTTTCTACCCCGTCATGGATGGCTGCTATATATGACTCTGAGTGTGTATTCAACTAGTTTGCTTTAGAAATATTAAGCAAGCAGAGACTGCCTTGGTATGAAGATGCCCTCAGCCAAAGATCATAAAAAAAAAATGTTCCAAGTAAAGACACCTCTTACTGGAGATCAATCAATCAATTCCTGTATGTTTACTCTCATGTAAACATGTGATATCCATGTTCATGCCAAGGGCACTCTGAGAGGTGTTAGAGTAGATGGGGTTCTGCTTTCTATAATGAGAAACACTCTCATTTGTCTCAACATGCATGCTGTTGAGCTGATGTGTGGAGATACAGGCCAAAACAAACAAACAAACACAAAAAATAAATAAATTAAATTAAATAATGTACATGTATATATATATATATATACACACACACATATTTGCAAGTCAAGTTCTCAGTTCTAAACATGTATCTCCCCAGAGTTGTTGTCCACAGACATTTGCTTTAGTGATTCTTAGCGCACTGTAGATTGTAAATGGCCGTAGATTCATCCTTGACCTTGACCACCTGCTAGTAGTCTGATTGGGCGGGAAGATAATGGATTGGATTGGAGATGATAATGCGGAGAGACTAAGCGACCGGTGTTCAGTCACCGCTTTATCACCTCCCCTCCCTACTCCACATCTTTCCTGCAGCTCTTTCCCAATGAGCTCTACACAGGATGCCCTAAAAGGTCTGCATGGTTTGTTTAGTAATCCTTCCAGGGGCCCCACCAGCCTGGGGACATGAATGTTGAGAGAGGGCCTGTGATAAAGGAGAATCAATTTGGAGATTTTTTTTGGTGGGAAAAGAACTTGGCCTATGAATGCCGTTTGTACATGCCCTCCCTCACTTTTCCATTCCCATCTCCTTTGTCTTGACACAGTGTGATTAGCAGCTGTATCTGCAGTGACTTTACCTGCATGTGGCCACTTCACATCCCAGTCAATAATCACACTCTACAGCATGGTTATTGAGTTGTTACAGTAAACCCTGCCCACTCCTTTTCACCCATACACTGACTGTCCACAAACACCTGTATTGAGGCAGATATTTCGACAAACCAGTCAGTATATGGTCGGAGTATAGTTTGAAACTGTTAAGGTGTGGAGGAACAGCATTCTCCTCTGCACCTGCCACAGCACCCGCATCCCCTCTTTCCAGCAGGATGACGTTTGTCCTCTGACCTGTGTGTTGTGTGTGTGTGTTTGGGTCGATGGTAGTAATGGCTCCGGAACGTCGGAGGACCTCTTCTGGAAGCTGGACGCCCTCCAGACTTTCATCAGGGACCTACATTGGCCTGAGGAGGAGTTTGCCAAACACCTCGAGAGTCGCATCCAGCTCATGTCAAGCAATATGATCGAAAACTGCGTCAAGCGGTACGTTTGTGTGTCCCTGCATGAGAAATAGAGGGAGTGACAGACACAGAAATACTAAGAGGCACCAAATTTTAAGAATTAGTTCTTTACTGAATATTTTATATTATAGTGGGTATAAATATTTCACTTGCATTGCAGCACTAGGATGGCATTTGAGTCCAAGCTGACAAAAAGCAGCAAGTCCACAGATTTCCGCATTTCTCCAACATTATGCACCATGTTCAACGTGATGGTGGATGCCAAGGACCAATCAGCTAAATTGTGCGCAATGGAGATGGGCCAAGAGGTAAATAATTCACATGGGACAGACTGCATGTTAATAAATAACAATTAGTTTGTATAGTTAATATTTGTCACACTGATGTTTTGTTCAAACTTATCTTCGCAGAAACAGTACCACACCCAAATAGACGAACTGATAGAGGAAAGTGTGAAAGACATGATCCAGTTTCTGGTTGCAAAGGTACGACTGTATATCAACTGTGAAAATAAATCTATTATGTATTATATTATTTGTTAGTACAAGTTAGGATCTTTAGAGATGGCAAAGTCTGTCTGCAGGTCTGTTCTTTTGGTTCAGATTGAGAGACCTCAACTATTTGATGGATTGCCATGAAAGTGTGTCATGATCCCCAGAGGAATCCAAATGACATTGGTGACCCCCTGAATTTTCATCTAGTCAGATCTAAGTTTATACTTATTCTGTGAAATATCTCAATATCTACTGAACTTGTCACTAAATTGTTGGAAGACATTCAAGGCTTCCAGATGATGAATCCTTTTACTTTTCATTTAAAGTTCTATGAAATTTGCTACAGACATCATCACTTGGTTTATGAATAAATACCCGCAAAACTCCTGATATTCCCATCACCCTCAGCTGGTCTTTGTGTTTATTGCTAATTATCAAATGCTAAACTAAAGAGGTGAACATGGTAGAAACATAATATCTGCTTAACATCAGCATGTTAACGCTGTCATTGTGAGCATGCATAACATCCACACTATTATAGCAGTGCTGTTAGCATGGATGTATGCAATGTTAAATTGTTGAATGGAACTTATTATTTCTCATGTTTCTCAGTTTGTTGCCATTCTGGAGAGCGTGTTGGCAAAGATTTCCAGATATGATGAAGGCACCCTCTTCTCTTCATTCCTCTCATTCACGGTGAGATGAAGCTTCTCTTTATTCACTCCCTTGTTGCACCATTGACCTTAATGGGCTAATTCAGTTATATTTAGGGCTGGTTATTGAACATCAATAAAAAGGTGTCCAGCAAGTATTGTAGTTCCTAAAGCTGGCATTAAAGGCTTCCTCAGATTTTGTACTGTTCTGCATTAGAATCGAAAAATGTAAATACAAAAACAACAAAAAACAGCCCATTTTATTAATTTTAATTAAAATGTTCTTAAACAAACTCTCAGCCTGTGTTTGACAATTTTGTTCTGATTTCAGGTGAAAGCTGCCTCTAAATATGTGGATGTACCTGTAAGTGCAATTACACCCTACCTTCCTGTGTGCTCGTGAACTACTGTGTGTTTACATGATACAGTTGAACGAGCTACTTTTTGTTTTAATCATCAAAAATGTTTCTTTTCTGCCTTTTTTTTTATTACAGTCATTTGCCAGTGTTTGCGTATTCCTCTCCTGAGGCTCGACCCTGTTCTGTTTCTGTTTTACAGAAACCTGGGATGGACGTGGCCGATGGCTATGTGACCTTTGTGCGCCACTCTCAGGATATACTTCGTGATAAGGTCAATGAGGAGGTGTATATAGAAAGGTTATTTGATGTAAGTAAGATGCCGTCTCCTCCTTGCAAGAATGGAGGGGCCTTCCAAAATGTGGCAAAACAACAGGGCAGAGAGGGATAAGTTCCATTTTGAGAGCAGGAAATGTAATTCAGCCTGGCAGAAGAGGCTTTTCTGATCTTCTACCCCTCTTGACTTTTCTCTTTCATTCTTACTTTCTGTCCCTCTTAACCCTAGCTGCTGCCCTCTGCATTCTGGTGTGCATTGCCACAGTGCTTTTGGGCTTTTGTGTATTAAAAAAACCCTTTTATTTACAAAGAGTCCATAAAAGCATCCTCAAAAAAGGATTATCTAAAGCAGTGCTCTCTGGAAAGGACAGAACTACCCGATAGTGATCACATACCAACACACCAACTTATTTATTTTTTAGCTCACCATTGCTTTCAGATACTTCCCACTTAAAGCATGTCAGCCCCCTAAGTAAATGACACTCAGCCCTCATGGTCTCAGTCCACAGTGGAACACTCATGCAAATATTTCTGTGAACTGAAAATGCTGGGTGAAGGATGCACTGCTGGATGGGCCAGGGTGACATAATGATGTCAAACTGTGAGGCTGACATGTCGTATACCCTGTTAGAGCAGTGGTTCCCAGCCTGGGGTTCAAGGCCCTACTATGTGGCCGTAAGATAAATCTGAAGGGTCATGAGATGATTTACAGGATAGCAAAACAAGAAGAAAAACATTTCTGATGCACAAAATAATGTACATTTTTCCTGACTTTTCTGAAATTTTAGATTTTCTCTTGTGAAATACCAGCCTGTTGCACCAGTTTGAGTATAAAATCAACACTATCTGCTCTAACTAGTAACTAACTGTAACTATTTTGTTTTAAACTAACTCGTTTCTTTGTATGTTTGCAGTATCTGAAAACATATTAGCAGAGCATGATGTTTTTAACCAAGTTAATCATTCTGATTAAATGGGAGAGAAAGCCACTACTTAGTAGTGACAGAAGTTAAGAGACCTATACTGTTTAATTTAAGAGGAGGAAGTCATCTATGTTATCATGTTTGAAGTAACATAATATATGATACAACACATATTTGTCCTCATTATTAACACAACAATCATTTATCGATTGCTGAGGATGAGCTAGGTTGGCTGGATGACACATAAATAGCAACGGGTCATAATAAATAACAATATAAACAAAAATCATCCTCCTCCACGACAAAAACATTTCAACTGGTTCTCTGTAGTTAATAAGGAGCGACTCACAGGAAAGGTGTCTGTCTTCAGAGCTGATTAATTGATTTGTTGAGTGACAGAAAAATAATTGGCAACTATTTTGATAAACAATTATTGCGTAAAAATGGTATTTTCTTTAAAGCAAAAAATACCTAATATTACTAAATTTAATGTCTGGGAGAATGTACTGCTCTTCCTGGTGCAACAGCTCACAGTTAATAGGAATACACATCATGTGTTATGGGGGGTTTATGAGTAAGCACAATATGGCTGTAAAAGGTTGGGAACCAGCGTGTTAGAGGGTGAAGAGAGCACTGTCTTACAAAAACATAATCCTAACAGGATACATTGACAATAATGTCTCCTCCATGTGTGATTCAAACGACACATAATGCTGTGATGTGTGTATGTTTCATGTCATTTAGAAACTATTTGTACAGACCTGTGTATCCACAGGTGTGTTACGGCTTTATGTGTTTGACTGATTCCCAGTTCTGTGAGGCAGTGACGTGACGTTTTTATGTCTGAGAGATACTCAGAAGTCTCCCTTTGGTTATATATTTTTGTGTTTGGCTGTAGAAGCAGGAGTCTTGTGCCAGATAAATATAATTTTTTTTATTTTTGTTTTGGAGTGAGGAGTGATGCTGTTGTGAAGTGGGTCTGCTTTTGTCTTTGAGGTCCACACTAGCTTCCCTGTCTCCGTCTGTGTGTCAGTTTTTCTTGTGTGGAGTTTTCCCCCTCGTGTCCTCTGTGTGGCCCCAAAGTGCACCAAAATCCAACTCACTACTGTCACGTTAAATTCTTCTAAGATATTTCTCAAACTGTGAATGTTTCAGTTTTAGCATTTTAAAATACACTTCAGTTCAAGGATGTCTATGTTTTTCTATTTCATTTGAATGCATTTCCATCCATCCATTTGCATGCATGTGAAAATCAGTTCCTTGATGTTGCATAGGCTCTACTTTATCTCTCTTTCTTTCACTAATTAATTTCAATTCTTTTTATCTCCTCTTTTCTGATTAACACCATTCCTGCTGCCTCCTATATTTAAAAAGTGGCACTTATCTCTAGTGTTGCGTTGCGTTGTTTTATCACATTATGTTGGTTGGCATGATTTTAGAGTCAAATAATCTTCCTGTGTACATCTTCTAGCATGACCCTCCTTCTCAGAGTTCTGCCTCATTTGCACATAGAGCAGTCTTCCTTAGCACGTAGTCTGCCACCCACCCACCTGCGAGGTCTGCATGCACTGCACGCTCAACTCGACTGTGAAGTGGACAGGCATCTGCATATCCGGCCTCAAGTTCAAACCTTTCAACCATTCACCTAAACTCCATCTAAAGAAACCTCGACTCAAAACTAAACCTCAACAACCAAACAAATGAAAACCTCTCACTTCTAATTCGGGCCAAAGAAACCTTTTTCTGTGCTTCTGCCTACTCACATGTTTAAAGTTGACTTCTTTATCTTGAAATTGGAGGTGTGACAACTGTTTCTATTAGACATGGGTGCTGTTCTCTTGTAACTTTAAACTTTGAACAGTCTGGAAAACTGCCACCCAAAGTAATGTAGAGAAAAGGTACAAGAAAATAGCACCGCTGCTCCCTGCCTGCTAACCATTTACTCACTCATTCTATTTTTCTTTTGCTAATGAACTCGTGTCAAAACTATAATTTCAATTCCCCATACAGTAGTATTTTTCTATCTTCAGTGTAGGGTATTTAAATGCAGCTCTGCATTTCTACTTGAATAAATTATAAATAAAGGCTAAGTAATTGCCTTCAATAATTGATGGGCCATGCAGCGTTTACAAAATATTGACATGTGGAACATTTCTTTAAAAAAAATTAAAAGGGTAATTACAGTTCGAGACAGATAACTCTGTCAATGCTTTATTTATGTCCTCGGTTTTATCATTCGCTTCAAGTGGCAATAGTTTCAGTGCTCGGAGTAAAATGTATCCCTTCAGCTCTTCAGAGTGCTACAGTGTATATACAGTTTGTGTGTGGATGTCACACTCATGGTGTGCCTGTGTGTGTGTGTGTGTGTTGACAACATTACTTAAACAGTAAGGGCCAATTAGCGCATTTATATTTAAATAAATATTTTTTGTTTTCAGGGGCTTTATAAGCACACGATAAAGGCAAAGGGAAATCATAGTATAGAAATCATAGTTATTTTGTTCTTAAATTTGAATTGCATGAGAAAAAGAAACAGTCGGAACAAGTACACGTAACTGTAGCTTGAACATGACTTCATTCCTACATTAATGCCGCCTGTTAACTTGCATTAATTGCCGATTCTGACTCATGAAATGCAGGAATGTCTGTCTTGTGAAGTAGGATAGAGACTTGACACTAAACCTAACTGGTGTGTATACTGTTCACATAGGCTAAATGAAATATAGCCTCACATGTATTAAAGCAGCTAGCAGATTTTATTTTAAGTGATGCTTCAATACACACAAGAGGGTGCCCGAATAATATTGTCATATACTGTATGTGTTTAGTTGTAGTTATCTATGTGTGTCGTAAAGGTTAGTTTATGTTATGATGCCTTGAGTATGTGTGTGAGTGTGTGTTTTGCTGGAGAGTGTTGTGTTTATGTGTTTCAGCAATGGTACACTGCCACCATGAACCTGCTGGGGACCTGGCTCACTGAACGCATGGAACAGCAGCTCCACGTCTACCAGCTAAAAATCCTCATCAGGATTACAAAGGTAAGGCTGAAAAAACACCCGCCAGGATGATGACTCACCCAGAATTATTTGTGTCCATGCTGTGCTTATGTGTCTCCGTCCTGTTTTAGAAAAAGTACCGGGACTTTCGCCTGCAGGGTGTTCTCGACTCCACCCTGAACAGTAAGATGTACGACACGGTGCGCAACAGGCTGACCATCGAGGAGGCCACTGCTTCAGTGAGGGAAGGAGGCATGCAGGGCATTTCCATGAAGGACAGCGATGAGGAGGATGAAGAGGACGACTAGAGCCCGTACACTGACACTCCAACCCTCGCCCCTGAACCCCTTCACCCCGACCCCCTTTCACACTTTTGACTTTAGCCTGGTTACCGATGCATGTACCAACTCAGATAGCCACTCTAGGACCTCTTTGTCAGCTCGAAATGCCTATGAAGGAACTATTAACTATAAAAATAGTACTTATACTGAGGAAAATCTAAATAAAAATGTTAAAAAATATCCATGATTGGCAGTTTAGCTGTCATGATAAAGATAGCACCTATCTTTGATTCATTCATTTCTAAATTCATTTCTATGTGTTACTAAGCAATATGGAGAACCATTTGTTTGACAATGTTGAGTGAGATTAATAGGTGTGTCCCTGTCCAATGCAAACCTATATGGCGCTTCTTTGTCGTATTCTACATTCATTAATGGTACATTGTCGTGATGATGAGTGTGTGGACCCTTTTCTTTGTCTTGTCTGTTTTTAAGTGAATGCCAACTGCTTCAAACTGAAAATAAACCTGTGTATTTGTTTACGGCTGTTACAGATACACTGTTGTCTAGTCACTGTTATTAACATCAACAGTAAGTCCAGACCTGCATTTTTATCATGTGTCAATGCTATGTGATCTTATCTCAATTACTAATTAGACACGGTTCAACAGGACTCATGAACTTCAACGAGTTGGTATTCTAGAGATGCAATATTCTCATAGGTCCATTTTGATAACTTGGGAGATTCTATTTTTATTTCAACATTAAAAAAGGCCTTGAAACAGGTTCTATTTTAATTGAGTTGCACTTTTACAGAGAAAAGAGCAAAAATATTTTTTTTTTTATTGAAAAAAAAAAGAAGTTGGTCTGTCTTTGTTCTGTAATTGTGTAGAATGAGATGTCTGGCATTTGTTTGGGTCTCACTGTTGTTTTGTATATATTATATAAATATATATATAAATATAAAATGCTGTACATTGCATTCTGAGCCATCGCTGCATGCCTGTGGGTTCCCACCCTCCCTAAACGCTTTCTGTTTTCTGTGTGAATTAGCTGGTGGATTAATTCTTGCTTTTGCCTTATGAAAGCCAACAGTTGTAATATGCAAGAGCTGTTGCCTCTAAATAAAAATTACTGTACATGTGCATCCGCTGTCATGTTTATCAGCTTCATGTCCACTTGAGACACAATTATAGACACACTGAACAGTACTTTAGGCGTTGCTTTGGAAGGTAACTAAGTACATTTACTCTCTGTATTTTAGCTACTCAGGCTACTTCGCCAATTTTGTCAAGTTTGAATACAGATATGATATATTTAGATTCACTGTGACAAATTAATTCTGAGGATGTCATTCCATCGTGAAAAAACAGTTGCTTAGTTAACCATAGAAAATAGTATTCTTGTCAGTACACCACTGTGCCTCTTCACTAAAACATTCATGAAAGTTTTTATTTTTATTTTCAGCCCTGTCCTTTATGAACCTGCTTGTTATTTAAAGACTTATGGAGGACAAGCTGTGAAAGGATAGGCTGGAGGAAAACAACAGAAATAACTGTTGTGATGAATGAGATCAGTCAGAGGCTGAACGCTCATACAAACAAACACACGGTCGCTGCATCCTTTGCTAGCTAGCTAGCTTACGGCTAACTTGGCTGTTTGGAGCAAATAAACAATTACCCAAAGGTAAAATTCACCCGAATGATGCTTGAAAAAAAATTAAGATTATTTTGAGAAAGAACAACATAATTAGCGATAATAAACACGATACTCACAATTAATGTCGGATTGACATAGATTTTTTAATAACAAAGTTACTTGCAGTTAAATGGCAAATCGATAATGTCTGTCGCTCGTTTCTCTTGCTGTGTGATAATGTAAGTTATTGTACAGACATCATACATAATTCTGTTGAGATATTTTATTTTGCTTAAATTTGGTTTGTTAAGGTAATTAAGTGTAACATGTTCAGCATCAGTTTTATTAGTTTTGATTTACAGAACATGATTTCTGTCATTACCACATTTGTAACACTGCTGTTGTTAGCAGAATTAACTGTTTACTCAGTGATTTAAATAGTTTCTACAATGGCTAATCAACCCCCCTTTGGTCGGTTACCCATTTCTTCATAACATTGTGATTACTGGAATAATTCTCGACCATATTACACGCAACATTTCCTGTTGGTACCCACACTGTGCCAGCTGTTTGTAAAATATACATTTTGGAGAGGTCTATGTGTGTGCCAGGGCTGTAGTCAAGACCAACTTAATCAAGTCCAAGTCGTGTCCAAGACCAGGTCCAGTCGAGTCTGACTCTAGACCATGTCCAAAGGAAGTCGAGACCATGTCAAGACAGATTCCAGAGAAAATCAAATACCTGTCAATACCAAATAGGTAATACTGTCTTTCTAATGCTCATCCTCCCATCTGTAATTTAATATTTAGATGATATCCTATGCCAGATCCCAATATCACAGAAATAGGTAATTTGGTGTCTCATAAAAACAAATAAAAAAAACAAATAATATTTAAAAAAAATCAATGGTATAGTATGTTGAAAAAAGTACTGGTATAGTATGTCAAAAGAAATCATTAAAAAGTCATAGTATAATTTATCGAAAAAAAAGTCTTAAAAAGCCATAGTATATCATTTTGAAAAGTAATGGTATAGTTTGTTGAAAAAATCATAAAAAGTCATACTATAGAATGTCTATAAAACTAATTTTAATTTCATAGTATAGTATGTCAAAAAAGCCACAGTATAGTACAATGAAAAAAGTAATTAAAAAGTCAAAGTTCATCATGTTGAACAAAAGGTCATAATGTAGTATGTCGAATATAGTCATAAAAAAGCCATAGTATAGTATTCCTAAAAAAAAGTAATTGCATAGAATGTCCCAAATTTTTTGGGGAAATGCTTTGTATCCTAGAATGGGACAAAAATAAATCGTAGATTAGTAGGTTGATAAAAGTCATAAAAAAGCCATAGTATGGTAGTCCTAAACAAAATCATAAAAAAAAGTACCAGTATATCGAGTTAAAAAAAATATATAAAAAGTCATACTATAGAACGTCTAAAAAAACTAATTTAAAATAATATGTTGAAAAACGTCATAAAATAGCCAAAGTTTATCATGTTGAAAAAAAAACTATTGTTAAAAAAACCATACTGTAGTATATTATTCCTTAGAAAAGTCATAAAAAGCCACATTATGTTCTGTCATATTATACGAGGTTGAAAAACGTCATAAAAAGCCATGGTATAGTATTCTTAAAAAAAGTAATTATATATTTTGAAAAAATGTATAGTATGTCAAAAAAAGGCATAATAAAGTAAGTCAACAGAAATCATAAAATAGCCATAGTATGTCAAAAGAATTATGTAAAAAAAGCCATAATATATTATGTCGAAAAAGGTTGTAGTACAGAATGTTGAATTTTTTTTATTATAAAGTAATAGTATGTCAAACATTTTTTTATAAAAAGTCAGTGTAGTATGTTGAAAAAATTAAAAAAGTCATAAAAAGTCATTGTATAGTATGTCAAAAAAGTCATAGTGTATATTCCTGAAAAAAAAGTATTTAAATAGTCATAGCATTGTATGTCGAAGCAAGTCATGAAAATAAACTCATAAAAAACTAGTCTAGTATGTAAAAAAAGTAACATTAAAAAGAGTTATAAAATAGTACTATTGTATGCAATAAAATAATATTATCACAAACATTTCATATAATAGTTTGCCATAGAAATATTGTTAAAAATTATCATAAGTATACATTACCATTAAAAAGTATCATAATGTCACAGTATACTATGGCACAAAAATGTAAAAAAATGCCATAGCATAGTATGTCATGAATTAAAACATAAATAAATGGAATGTCTTAAAAAAATATTACAGTGTAGAATGTCATACCATATTTAATATTATAGTATGCCATTATACAATAATAATGTAAATTATGAAATCATTGGAAAACATATCATACGTCTGTATGTATGTCATACAAAGTATTTACTAAAATGTCATAAATTATTTTATAGTATAGTTTGTCATAAAACATGTCATGTCATATTATACCATAATATAATCAACATATATCATAGTATAATATGCCATGAATATGTCATAAAAAAATATTTTATTTGTATATCTTTAGTATATTTTGTCCGTTGCTGGGGAGAGGGCCATCTGGAACACCCTCCCAAGCCTGCTGCCACTGCAACCTGGCCCCGAATATGTGGAAGCGAATGGATGGATGGAGTATATTAAACCATGAATAATTTATATAATCGTATTTTTTAAAAAATGTCAAAGTACAGTACATCATAAAAATGGCATGTATGTATAAATCTGTATAAAATATTTAAAAGTGGTTATAGTATCTTTTATAGTAAAGATTGGAGTGTCTAGTTTTTAATATTGAAAGAGCAGATACATATTTGAAATGTTGAGCTCTTTACGGTTTATTGGAGTTCAAAAATGTTTTAATATATTGCCAAATATACAGTATACTAGTGATAAGTTTATTTTTGCACACTTATTTATATATTAACATAAAAAGGCATTTTACTCCTTAGTTTACACATATTGGTTGACAATGTTGTTTATTGTTTATTAATTTGCTTGCCTTAACCATGCCAACATATATTACCTCAAGTGAAAGTAAATTTATTTTAAAGTCTGGTTTTATTATGCACTTTTTCCACCTATTGGGTCAATTTCATCACCGTTGAAGTCAGAATTCAGGCCCTGAATTATACAAACCAACAGTATAAACTCTTCAAAAGTACTTAAAAGTATTGTAAGTGCATTTTGTTGCTGATGCTGTACTTTTATCCCCTTAGTGAAAATGTTGTATGCAAGACTTTTTCGGACTATTTTCACAAGACTTCAATACTTCTTCCACCACCACCTTGTCTGGTGACAGACTGACGACAGGATGAACAGGTTGCATATTTGCTTTTCATCAGTTGAAGTGAAAACTCCTCCATCAGTAGTTCCATGTAATACAGATGCTGTGCACCCAAACCCAAACTTTATTTCATGAATAGCAATACAATTTACCTATTAAATAACACTATTACACTATAATATGGTATATGACAACATCATAGAAATATATGGCTATGATAGTATCATATAAACATGTGATATGATGGACAAAACCATTTTATTTTTTATTTAAGTTACAAAATAGACTTCACTACCAACCTGGCAGAAATGCACTGAGGCGAACACACTGGATCCCTGGACCATTGAGGAAATGTCAGGAAATATCTGATTTAAATATCAGCATGGACCTCAGAGGGGCAGGTATGACTGTGGGGATTTTACTGTAAGGATTTGGATAGTAAATTTCCCAAAAAGTACAATCTTTTACAGGGCCACTATACAAACCAAATCTTTGTATGAAAATATAAACTTCTATGATCACAAAGATTACATTAAAGTCGAAGATAATTGTTTTTTGAAGCAATCGTGTGCAACCACAGTACTCCACGAGCATAGAAATAGCAAACAGAAAGGACGTTGGAATCCATACAAAAGAAAAACATTTTTTTTGTTGCAGAGCTAAGAGATCAGCAATCTGGACTTTTGTCTCCAAATGTTGGAGAGGTTTTACTGAATTTAGCAAACTCCCCTTTGTCAGAGAAGTGGGTGTTTACAGAATTTGATCTTTTTTTTTCTTTTTTTTTTTTACCAGAGAGTACATCACAGAGTATGTGGATACACATAAATCAATCAAGAGAGAGGGATATTCAGGGTTGAAAAGGGCTTGTAATTAATAGTCACAAAATGGTGCCGAGACAGAATATCAGCCCAAATAAAATATATTTTACAGTCTGCATCTTAAATCTCGTACTCTGGTTATTTTCTGTGAGGTGAGTTCCTGAGGCAGGAACAGAAACATGCTTAACTCTTGTTCAGTTCACACCTCTGACACCGGTAATCTGCACTGCAAGAGTTAACCATTTTGATTTTAAATTCTAGTTGATTAAATAGATCTCAAGACAAAACCACTTACATGTCGCAAACTAGAACCACATCTTTGGTTACAAATAAAGCATCACACACCCCCAAACCCCCAACAAGAAGCTACAGTGCCTATTAGAAAGTATTCACCTCCTATTGATCTTTTTTATGTTTTATGTATTTCTAACTTTGAGTCACAGTGGATGTAATTAGGATTTCTTTTTCTTACACTGATCAAAAGAAAAAGCTGCAAATTAAGTAAGATTTATAAAAAATACAAAACAATTGATTGCACTCCTTTACTATGAGATCTAAATCATCACTAGTGCAGCCACTTTTTTACAAGTTGAATGAAGATCACCTATGTGTAATCTAGTGACAGTTATTTTAAGTACTATACCTAACCTGGATCTAACAGTTGACATAACTATGCGGCAAAAACCGCACCATGAAAAAGAGTTTACTGAAGAGTACTAAACGGGGAAAGGACATAAGAATGTTTCCAAGGCACTGGATATCCCTAGTATGATTATAAAAATTGAAGGAGTATGGCACAATAATAAAAAAAAATCTGCCTCAAAATCTCAGTGTGTTGAGAAGAAGGGCAAGGGCAACAAGTGAGACCATAACGAGGTCCCACTAGTGGAGTGTAAGCCAAATGGTACATCCGCAAACACACACCATCCTCATCATGAGGCCTGGTGCGGACGCTTCTCTGCAACAGGCATTCAAATTTAAAGCAAGAAATAAGAGAACGGCAAGATTACATTTTTCATCAAACCAATGACCCCAAATATGAAGCCACAGCTACATAGGAATGTCTTTAAAAAAACATAATGACAATGTCATGGAGAGATCTAGACTGAGTCTAAGACCTCAGTTAGGTCCAGAATAAGTGACATGACACTTTGCTGTTCACTCACAGTCCGATGTGGAAAATGTGATAAACTGCATACATTTTAAGATGTACAAAGTTAACCACAAAATGAATATCAATCAATGTGGGGTTTTTCTATTTGTAATGAATATTAATAGATTTGTGGACGTTTGCTTTCACCTAAACATTAAAGTCGTTTCTTCTATTGATTGGCAACAAAACATAAATCATAATTTCATCCACTGCAATTTAATGTTGTGAAACTATAAAACATAGAAGTTTGTGTAGGGTGAATACTTTGTGTAGACATTGTACTGTGTCAATACGGATACCCACTACACATGTTAACAGTTGAGCTTTGACAGTTGAGGTTTAAGAAGCTGGAAAAAATCATGACAATCTCATAAAACATGAATCTATGCCCTGCTATTGGACAAAAAGGCAAGAGCACTTAAAAAAGAAAATATCGGTTGGCTATTCAGGAGATAGATGTGTGTATGCATATATATATATATATATATAAATACATACACACATCTATATAAAAAAAAAACAATCTAACAATATAAATCCCTGTAAAAAGAAATTCGTGTTCACATTAGATGTTCTGACACACTTTAACATTGTACAAGACAGCAGTGAATTATTTGGACAATATATGAATATTAAGCAGGTAAAAGTCTCTTAGCATGTGATAAAGAGCTTCAACCAGGTGAAGCGGAGCCTCAAAACAGTTTGTTTTATTGAGGTGACAAAGTGACAAAATGCGTGCTGGGCTACATTGTAATGTGATGTTTTTGTTTTGAGAAATTACTGGAAGTGGATCGCTCTAACTCATCCTGGTCTTCATGCTTCAGGTTTGTCTCAATGCGGTCCAAAGATCTCGGTTGTGTCGTGAAGCCAAGAATTAACTGTGAAACGTCTTCACTCACTGGATATAGGCAGTAACACTGATAGTATAGTGCAAACTGGACAGAGCTGCTTTTTCCTCACGTCAACTTAAACAGGTGCAAACGCTCAGCAGGATAACATTTAAAATGAGAAATAAATGACAAAAACATAAATATCAAAAACTTTTATCAGTATAAAAAGTAATAAGGTTATTCATTTAATCAATAGTCTGGCAAAAAAGGCCTCAGAAAAGTTCCCGGGTTTTTACAAATTAAGTGCCTGTGAGAACTTCCTCAGACGAGCGACTCCATGCTCTCGGCGGGGTCCGACTCGTCTGCAATCACCACCACCCCATTAGTGTCCATGTGCATGGGGCTCAGGCAAAACTCTCTGTTACTGACCAGGCTGAGCATGGCTTTGTAAAGGTACTGGTACTGTTCCTGTGCACAAGAACACAAACACACGGTAGGTTTACATTACAGATCACATCCTAGAACAGAACTCTGACAGATTGGGACATTTCTTTAAAACACTTTTGATGCAAACACCGAATGAAATGACTGATGTGAAAGGCGCCACTGGTAGTGATGAACGCAACTCCGTACGTCTCTGCACCTTTTGGGTCTCTTTGAGCTCATTGTTTTGGTTTTACGTCCACATTGCTGTATGGTTTGGTGTGAACAAAACTCACTGACCTCCATTAGACAACTGTCGGAAAAACTACAACCTAACCGGCACTGAATGGAAGAAGAGAAAGTTACCAAGTGGCCGGTGAACATAGTGGGGCATTTCACAGCTAAAGCCCCAGCTATTTTAGTCAAAAGTTGATCTGAGCTGAATATTGGACTTGCGTTCAACAGGTGGAGAAAAATGGGACTTCAAATGAATGCCAACAATGCTCTGTGTCTACTGAATGAAAAGTGGGCTTGTTTGCCAACATGTCAGCCATAAAAACGTAAGCTAGTTTGTTGTGTTGTGTTTTTCTGCATGCTAGTGACGAGAAATTGACCAATGCAGCCTTAAATGTTGCTTAAAGCAGTATTAATTCCATTTGTTGGCCCCTTGTGGGGCAGCAGAACAAGCTTCAAACACAAAGTTGATATATTATCTGATGAACTTGAACTTACAATATCGGTGAAGACTCCCGGCCTCATAAGATTGATCATCTTAGCCACCTGATAGATGTCGACAACCCCTTCGTTCTCCAGCTGCTGGGACAGTGTGGTGAGGGCGCAGAGCATTCCTGCTGACACAGCTCCATACCTGTGTGGAAATGTTCAAATTCAGCTCTGTGGGACCACTGTGTGACTAACCTGTATTCCTGTTCGGTTGTTCTTAAACACTGTTACATCACACCTACTAAATCCTTAGTTTAACGCCGTCACTAATAATGTGTTTGGCTGTTTTCTTGGGTGTAGTCTCAGTGTTTAGATCCCATCATCATTAACTAAATGCAGACTCAAGTAATAATATACTCTGTAACAAACAAGTAACTGTTGACAAAACACACCTCAGTATACGAAAAGTTAAATGTGTGAGGGAAGCTGCTACATCCACACAGATTGTTAGCAATTAGCTGCCCATCACATTAGCATCTGGTGTAAGTAGGTGGGGAGACAGAGTGGCCCGTTATTTAGTCTGCGGCAACTTCAGATACAGCTCTAGGTAAATGAGGGATGAAGTGTGATTGATTATTAGGGCCTTCAGTGTCGGAGACTATTCCATTAGCTGATGCTTTCACTAACAGCAGCTGATGTGCTGAAGGCACAGAGGTCCGCAGGAAAGACATCAGCTGGGAACAGTTGTGGAAATTGTTATGGTTGCCTGGTTTCTAAGAGACGTCAGCTTGGTACTTATGTTTATCTTGGTAGATGCCTGTAGATTCTCAGTGCTTGCATACACCAGTGGACTATCAAACCTGATGCAATGGAGAGCACTCCACATTTAGTGGCTTGGTTTCCATCCTACTAGTGCAAAGACTAAAGTATAACATAGACAAATCAAAGGTAAATAAAGGTCTCAGGATTCTGTTACCACTTCTGAGCCCTTAAAATACAGATCAAGCATTAAAACAATAAGAACTAGAAACCATCTGGCGATGAGAACACACCGGCAGCGATGCCAAATTGGACCGGGGCCCTAAAGTGGGGCGGTCAATGGCCCCTTGCCCACTTTCTGACCCCCCTACCTCCAGCACCCTTAATCGAACTACACCCGTCTTCTAAGTCGGCCTTCATTTTGTCTCAACTAATGAAATCTTGCAAGGTTACGACACTATTGAATTAACAAAATCTAAACACCACCTAGACTCACAAGGTGAAAACAATAACAACGCTGCTATCGCAGCTGGTAAAGACCAACAGTGTGTGGTAAAAAAATAAATCAAATGGATATCAATTCACAGAGTCCTGGACTAGTCCATGACTGGATCTCTGGTAAAAGTGGACTTTCCCTGTGGTGACAGAGGACAACATAGAGATAAACACTTACTCGTCATGCACGATGGTGGGTCCATCTCGAGTCATGGCCTCCTCCTTGATGACACTGATGAGCTCAAAGGTGCTGCTTAGAGGAGCATCGGGGTTGGGCCATTTAGGGCACTGAAAATGTCTCACCTCCAGAACGTAGTCGTCCTGTGACACAGAGGAGCCGGAGTGTCACTTACACACACGTGACATGACATTGCAATCAAAACACCAGGAATGGCCAAGAACACCTGGCTTGTGATGCTTTGTCTCACAGCAGTCTGCGTACAGCCACGAGGAAGAGGAGGATAGGGGAGGAAGAGGAGGATATGGGGGGAAGGAGAGCTCCAGGTACCTGTGTGGCCTCTAGGATAAAGTCGTGGATGATGATCTGCTCCTCATTGGAGAGGCACAGTCTGTCCTTACTGATGAGTGTGACAGTAAAGGCGATGCAGTTCATGGCCTCCTCCCGACTCGGCCAATAGACAAATTCATCCTCAGCCTGAAAGAAAGACGAGTCAAACAAAGTCTGTTGCAGGTACCTTTATTCATCAATTCTATAGCTAATTCTCTGTTTCACTGGTTTAGCTGTCATTATGCTTTTCGTTTGTTTGTAAATTACATTATAGTTTTGCCCTTAATTAGACATTCAAGATCTAATGGACAAATACAAAAAAATAAAGAGTACTAGTCCATTGTTATGTTTTAGGGTAACTTACCAGGCCCTGGTTGTCAGCCAACATGACAATAATTTGAGCGTTATGGTCCCAAATCATCCTCCAGAAGTCTGTGGTGGTGTGGGGTAAAGGATGCTGGGTAACGATGAACTCATTACTCCTGAAGTAACCCTAAGGTTAGAGATGTGAGCTGTTAGCATTTCTAAAGCTCAGAGCATTCATACTGATGGATGACTGTAAAGGCTGACAGACTTAACTGATCATTTTCTAAGAAATTGTCATCAATATTTGTAAGACCTGACAATGAAGTTCTTCAATATAAAAAGTAAGCAAGTATGATGAAGCTGGACTATTACACTGTACCATTACGTAGGATGCATTAATGTAATCTGTTCCTTTCATTCCAGGCAGAGTGGTGAGTCCGACCCTTGCGCGCTCCGCTGAAGAGAGAGAAAAAAAAACACTTTAAAATCACAAACCCAGGCCTCTATGGTATCGCACTGGCTGATAATGCAGACACTCATTACCAGTCCTCGCTGTTGCTATAGCAACAAGTCCTTTTCCCTGTCAGGGCGCAGAGAACGCATAGAAAGATTAACTTATAGAATTATGGAAATAGATTGTAATTTTGGAACAAGGATTGTCTTTAAGAATTTACAGACTGAAAAGCAGGAAAATGTAAAAATACTACATTAGGAAATAAGTCATATTTTCTTACATTTTTTAAAATGAAAGAAAAGTAGCCAACACAGAAAATATCTTATTTGTAGAAATGCTTTTAATGGTGTCCAAATTTTATCTTTCAAACTTACAAATATTGTTGCTGTATGACTGTTTTCAAGACAGCAGCCCCAATAACTTTCTATGTAAACTCATTACAACCAGCCCTCTTGACCCCCGTGAATGCAGACTCTAGCGGCTTTACATGTTCAACATGACCTCGGTTGTCCAAAACCTCAGCTCCACTGCCACTGTGGTAAAAGATAAGATACTCACAGGGAACCACTGAGGAATTGCGGTTCTTCTCCTTGTTGCAGTCTTTGTGGGCACTAAAGCACTCCACAAAGCGTGCGTTGCACTGAGTCAACAGCTGGTGAGACAGAGAGCAAAGACCAGAAGATCACAAAATCGGATTTAAGTCCTGAGAGTCACTGTACATTTAAAATCACAAGATACAATGTTGTTTAACAGCCAGGATTAAGTCTTTCACATTAATAATGAGCATGTGAGGATCGGCAGGAAGTGACATTATGACATTATTAGTTTCCCTCTCCTGATCATTCATCAAGCTTTGCATTAGGCAGCAGGGGTGACAGACAAGACTTTAATATAGCCAACATCAGAGACGCTTTCAATCTATTCCCGTCTCAAACTGGAAAGCCACTGTGCACGTTGCTAACAAGCTTCTGATCCAAAGACAGCCTTGATTTCAGCTGGCGGTGGAGCCACTGCAGATGGTGACAGCTCGTCTGAACGTACCAGTGAGACTCCCAGAAGATTTACTCACCCTGAACTGCTTCTCCAGCAGTGTGCGGCCTGTCGAGTTGGGCGTGAGGATGCTGTTGACATAACTATGCAGCTGCCAAGCGGGCACCTCTGTCTCTCTACTCATGATGGCCTCCATCAGAGCATCGTGGATGAAAACATACTGTTCCTGAGGGGAGACGAAGGATATTGACACGGACAGTGTTTGAAATACATAATGTATGTATGTGACAAAATAATAATAATATATATATATATATTATTATTATATATGCATTATTAGTATATATTATATATGCATAGGCACTCTGTGCCCTGTGACAAAACACATTTTCTAAGTCTGATCTAAATAGTTTTTTCTCCTGTGGCTGTGACTTTAGAACATGTGAAAAAAGGTTTTGTCAGTATAATTTTTCTGATTTCCTTTAAAGGAATCATTAAAAATAAATACTGGTGAAGGTGAAATGTGTTTGTTGCTGTAACACTAATTTTGACCACAAGAGACTGAAATGGATCATTACCCCTAAATAGGAATACAATAATTCTTATTTTCTTCTAGGTGAGTTTTCATTTCATCATGCTATCCAAACCCAAGGTTTGGTAATATTGAGTTATACAAGTTATGTAAATTAAAACTCACCCGGAAGCAAACAAGAATGCTATGTCCTATTTATAACATGGGTTAGTGGGCACTTCAGCCTCTGGTGGCCGAAACGACTATCATAATAACAAACAATAAAAATAAAAATAAAATGAAAAAAACAACTCTGTTTTCAAAGATGGAAGAAAAGTAAATTGGAAAAATGATCCTGACTACCTTTTCCTAAGTCATAAACACAAGGGAAAACAATTTAGATCAGACTTAAAAAAATGTATCACCAGAATTTGTTTCTCACTTGCCTCTCAAGGCTTCCATGGTTATGTGACGTGATGTTAACTTATCCAGATGGAAGCAACACTCAATGACAGTCAGTCAGTCTGTTTGTTTTTGATTTTATGGACAAAGGCTGTGATGATAACTGACATTAGGAAATAAAGTGATAATTGGGAAAAAATGTCTTCGTAAAATAAAAACTGAAAACATTGTAACCGAAATGACTGATTTTTACTGAAGTCTATACTTAAGTATAGAAATACTCAGTTACACATTCATGTCGTGCATTGGGAATTCTACTCAAGTAAAAGTACATCAAGTATCAGAATCCAAATATACTTAAAGTACCAAAATGAAGTGCTCATTTGAGAATTCTGGATGCTTTAATGTGTAAGCATTACTTCAATGTTGATGCTGGTAAAACGGCTGGGGCTCATTTTCATTACTTTATATACTGTTATGTGGTTAAATCTTTAATAATGACTCAGTAGTTGATTATGTTTTTATAATTTGAACCTGCAAATTAACAAGTAACTAAACCAAACTATTGGATTAGAATTAATAACTGTTTGGAAGTTGGAAGGCTATTTGAAACTTTATCACAGTAACAGACAGTTGTCTGTGGACAGACCCCGATAGTGAGTGTAGGAGGACACAGAAATAACGTCAATCCTACATCAGTTATAGAATCAAATACATAACTGCGCCCTGAGGATAGTCAGTATAGACATTCGTCTATATTATGGTGAGTGTAAAAAGGTTTGTAATGTGTCTTACAAGTAAATTGCAGTAAGTGTGACTTAAACCTCAGCCTATAGTATCAAACTGAACAGCTTTCATAACTCTCTTTAATCACAAATTACCTTTCTAATGTAAAAGAAGGAATCCAGTTTCACAAAATAAGGGATGATTTAGGGGTTCTTACCTCAGTCTGAACTAGGTAGTTGCGTTGTGTGCGGATGTGTTTGAGAAAATCCAGGACGCTGACTGTGCTTTTGTCCTTGATCTGTTGTAGCATGCTGTCAATGACAATGTATGTTCCTGTGCGGCCAACCCCTGCACTGAAGAGCAGAGCATAAAGCAATATGAGCATAGAGGCAGGCTCATAAAGGGAGCGGTTAACGAAGGCAGCACATATGAGGCTCTAGCACTCATAAGTAACATTCATTTAGCACAGGAGCTCGGTAATACGGAAAGTACGGTACCTGCAGTGCACCAGGACCGGGCCCATGTCTGCAGCGCGAGCCGCTGATGAGCGGTTGATGAAGGTGAGGACGGGGAGGGTGTACTCTGGTACGCCCATGTCAGGCCACTGCGTGTAGTGAAACTGGACAACGATGCGTTCATTTAGCTTCCCTTTTGGGTTCCCCTTCTGACCCTAGAACATGAGAGCAGATGTGTGACCATGGTGAGTGTACAACGCAGACTATTCATTTATTATACATGGAAGATATTATCATGGGCCCAACATAAGTTGTTTTATACTGACTTAGCTTAGTTATAACTGTGTTTACATACCACAAAAAAAACAATATACCCTTTAATTACTAAATGTGTTGTTTTATCACTATGTTTGAACATGTATATATATTTACAAAAAAACAAAGCCATACCTGTAAATGGTTAGAACACAAGTTAAATATATTGCTTGGCCCTTTCAACTGTTTTTTTAGGAAGTTATGCTGCACCCTGTGATACAACAGAGACTTCCTATTTACTTAGTTGATGGCTTTTGACTGGATAATATCACTAATGTTCCCTAGCAAACTATTTCCAAATTACTAAAGTCTTTAGTAGCTAAGACATTCATACATTTTAATGGTGCAACCCAATTCAGTAAATCACTAGTTTGACTCTAGTCTAAAACTGACTTTACACACAAACTTAGTAATAATTAGCTGATGCAACCTGATTAAAAAAAGTGAAATCTAATTCAAACAAAACAGAGTCTGCCTTTTAGTTACCTTTTTAACTTTAGTGTTCCTTATAAGGAAACGCCGCAGTGTGTAGCAGGCGTGCACTTTGGTGCTTTTCGGCATCACCACAATGTTTCCATACTGCTCGCTGTTCTCTGTCGGCCAATACTGGTCACATTTCCTCTGAAGGACACAACAGACATAATACATGACATACCAAATACAGTACGGGATTTGTTTTGTATTTTTACTCCTGCAAATGACATTAAAGTGAACTCACTCTCCCTTTCTCCACCAGGTTTGTGATCATGACAATGATTCCTGTATTCTGCTCCCAAACCATCCTCCAAAAGTCCTCGAATGTAGACTTGAGAGGACCCTGAGCAGCTATATAAGCTCTGGGCCGGTTGTAGCCCTGAAAAAGGAGAGTGGTGGAATATATTTACTGGTAAGATGCAATCAATAGTCTACAAATTACACACAAGCACTGATATAGCAAATAGGACTGGTTTACTGACACAGGTAGGTCATGAAATCTACTCCTTCAGCTGACAGAAACTGTAACTATTGATACATTAATCAATATTCTTTAAATAGAAACACAATTTTTATTGCTCTGTCTGTCGCTGATATGATTTTGATACACAAATCAATATTTTAAATGAAGGAGTCAGCATTTATCACCGTTTAGCACACAACACAGGACAGGACAGGACCATGCGGATGAATTTCACAACCTTTCTAACACAAAAAAATAAAACCAAACTAGGAGCGTCATTAAGAAAACTAGTCACTAACGTCCACGTAGTTGGCATTGATGTAATCCGAATGTTTGGCATCTTTCCCCGCCAGAGCTCGTAATTTCACCCTGCTGTGGTCATCTGGGGAGATAATTGATATATTTTTGTGGATTACTAACAGAATGAAAACATGTTATGAACAGATTATTGGATTTGGCTGCAGTAGACATCATAATCAGATTTTACAGCTGACTCACAGGCCACAATGTTGATGTATCGGTTTTTGTGCTTGTTGTCGGGATGATTTGAGTGTTCTGCAGTGATTTTCAGGTCTGCTGTGGAGCGTTGGACCTCCTGAGAGAGGGAAAATATACGGAGATGGATTTTATTAAACAAGGAGAAAAGATGTAATGGAATTACCCTCGCTAACTGTTACAGTGATTTTAGAGAAACCAAGTAAAACTTCACAGATTTCTATTTTATTCTATTTTTCTTCAAAGGGAAATGTTTCTTCCTGCATAAGAAGCTCAGGATTAACCACTGGCAGAGATTCAGTGTCTCGGTCAAGGACACTTCAGAGGAGCAGATGGTTTCTGCCACTGGGGCTTGAACTCAGGCCTCCGGTAATACAGCCCTCATCTCTTCTTCTTCACAACACCACACTGAACCCCTCCACCCCTCAAATCCAACAATCATTTTCCAACACAGCTTCATTGCGATGCATTTGAAAATTATGCACAAGGGCTTCACATCAAATGACCCCAATTAGAAAGAATCCTCTGGGGGCAAAACTTTTGCCTTGTTTCTTAACCTGGTTACACAGAAAATGTGTTCCCGTCCAGTCAACCAGCAGACAGACCTTCTCTAATTACCCTCCGTCTCTCTTGATCTTTCTCTCCGTCTCTTTCACAACCATCTGCTCAAAAGTAGTAACCCTGCACACACAAACACATGCATAAAATAATCTCTAACCACTGTTCAGAACGAGGCCCACTTGCAGCCAACGTGTTCACAGTAGAGGGGGAGATGAACAGTCGATCAATACTTACTGAACTACAGAAAAAAAAGAGAAAAAGTACCTCTTTGTTTTCTGCAATTGTGTGGTGCTTTCACACCGAACACGTTTGGTTCAGTTCAAACTAATATGTGCAATTGCCTGTTTGGTTCGTTAAATGGTCCAGTGTGTAGGATTTAGGGCTGGCTAGTAACACATATGGATTAAAATAAAAATGACTATGTTGTGTCTAATCACCTGAGACTGAGAATCGTTGTGTTTTCATTGCACCGTCATGTTTCTACAGTAGCCCAGAACAGACAAACTAAACACTCGCTCTAGACAGGGTGTTTCGCATTTTCACGTGACCTGAAGGCCACCATAGCTCTGTGACACGCTTGGGGTATTCAGTTTGTTTCAATCTCCAACCTCACCACTTGATGCTGCTAAAGTCATACACACTGGACCTCGAAGGCTGGTTGAAAGCTGTAATTTGGACCAAACAATCAGACCAAGAACACCTGAAAAGGAGTTTTCTTTTGTTTACCTCCACGCAGAGGCTTTGGTGAGGTTTGTTTGTGGTGTGAAATAAAAACAGAACAACCACTGGATTTTACTGTTAGATCATTGCTGATAGTTCATTTTAAATAATTAAAAAGCTAAACACGAATTAACTCATGTGCTGATTGTAAACTGTCAACAAAACAATCCAGCCACTAAAAACTTTGTGAAATGCATGACATGTACAAACCAGCAACACTATTTACGACAATGCCCATTATCAATTGTTTCTTTCTGAGCGCTTTGAGACACTCAAGAACATAAAGAAACACCAATGTTACAGTAAAGTGCTGCATGACTTAATATACTGCCTATTTATTTTGCTTTGTACGGACCAAACTGAGCCAAACTCCAATATAAAACCACCATTAGTTATATAACAAATGTTAACAATGCATCAACACGAATAATTATTGAAGTGGAGTTAAAAGTGTACCTCAAAGTCCTCAGAAAAGCCTTGCAGATTGTTCTTGTAGAGCTCCATGATGTGTTTAATAAACTGCTTAACGGGGATGGCGTCCATGTCGTCTGCAGGACAAACGGAACAGTTAGCACAGTGCCCATTACTGTGTGTGTGGTTCGTAGTGCATTACTAGGGTAACCATATATTGTGAGGATGTGTGTACATGTGTAAGTGTGTTTGCAATACTTGGTAACCAATGTGATTTATCTTCTTTTTTCATTTTTGTATTAATATTTTTATTCTAATGCAACCAGGCACAAATGTAAAAATGAAACGTAAAAGAAAAGATAAGAAGAAAAAAAACCTCTATCACAAATATTATAATTTGGTATTTTGAGCATTTATAGGCGGGAGCATCTGTCTCATCTGAGTCAAATCAGCCCCAAATCACACATGAGGAATCTTTGACAAGGCTGGTCACCATCACATTGGGACAAGAGGGCAGGGGACCCAGCTGTCATTGCTACTGATACTGGCAAATGTCTTAACTACCACTCCCTCGCAGCTGGGGCTTTTAGGGCTCTTACTTGCCTCAGTGGTTACAGCGTAAAGGTGATTTCTGGATTGTTAATCCGTTCATTTATCAAAATGTCCTCCTCTCTATTAGTGTCAAGAGTCACTTATCAGTCTAATCAGTTCATCAGAATGGTTCTGGTTGAAATGTGGCTTTAGGGGCTATAAATTGAAATGAAGTAAGGCTGATTAGGCCCAATTTTTCTTGACGGGATATTAAACTGTACAGAGGTATGTTCACATGTATTCTTGCATGTCCCATACTACTATGTGCAATATAAATGCTTTTAACAGCAAACCCATTCTTTCATTTTTAACTTGAAACATTTAAATGTCTACAAATATCCACGAAGATAAGTGATCTAAATTCTGAGCCCGTGAAGCCAATGTTCTATGAAATTCATTTTCTAGCACATTTTCAACTTCAATCAAGCACATGGTCAGTCATGCAGAATATATGTGCTGTAAGAAAATTGCCATAGTTTCTACGGGTGAAATCAGACAGAAAGAAAAGGGGAAGAATAAAGAAAGGCACAAAGAATGAAAAAGACAAGCAATAAAAGCCTAATGAATGTGGAGTCAATACTGGCATCAACTGAGCTCTTTAACTGTGATATCGCAGCCTTGAAATGTCCCCGAGCTGTGAAAGTCGTAAAGTCTGATATTGACTAGATGCCACTGCGCTGCTGCCTGGGACATTAAAGGCAACAAAAGGCCAGTTATACAAGTCCTACAGAGGTGTTCTCAGAGTCATTTCACATGTAAATGGTCAGAAACTGTGCAAATGCAGACATCAAGTTAATAGAGAAAACCATTTGAAAACAGTTCATGGTGGTTTTGTGGATGTGTCCTTTATCAACAAGCATATATCACTTAAAGTAAAAAGTTTCAGTCTTAAAAATAAATAAGTAAATAACTAATAATAATAATACTCTATTTTTGTCCATGTACACCCACAGTCCTGTCAAATGAAACTTACTTTAGGCTGACTATCTCAAATGTGTTTCCATTAGTTTAAGCTTACTATTTCATCTTTTTTTCCCCCAATTGTAATTTCTATTTGTTCCAATTTCTTGAGCTACTCCATAATCGGCAAAACAACTGCAGTATACCCCCTGGAGTACACAAGTACCACAAAGGTACCATATAATATAAGTACCATTAGTTATGAATCACTGATCAAGAAAACTGAATATAATGAAATAAATATGACTTACCTGGTATAGGGATGATTGGTATATTCTCATTGGCCACCACCCGTGGAGAGCTGCTTTCCTCCACATAGAAGTGAGCTGTCTGGAAAAATCTCCTACAGGGACACAGAGAGAAGAACACTCATATGCCACAGTGAAGTCTATTAGGGAGTCGTTATCGCATTGTTCTCAGAGCTGGTCCGTCAACAACATCATCTACAAGTTAAATATTGTAGAACGACACGGTCGGGAACGACAGAAAACAGCTAATGAAAACCCCAGAGTGAGTCGGACACAGCTGATCGCACGCAGAGCAGCTCCTGGAAACCGTCTTAGCTGACTACTTGGGAAAGGTAAACAACTCACAGCAACACACAGTGCAGCGGCAAATTTAGCTCTTTACTCAAACTGAAGACAACTTATGCAAACACGGATTCTCTCTTCAGGTCAACATACACCTCTTTCAACAAATCCCACTCCACTTGAGGACAGCGAAATCAACTCAAGTCAATTTTCTGGAGAAAATGTGCGTGATTGCTGCCAGTAGATGCTGCTCAGTGCCATCATCAAGACCAGGTGAAACTTTTGACATTTGTTACTTATCCATAGGGATAACATGTTTGTGCCGCTTCTTGCATATTCCTTTTCCAATTTGAGACAGTTCACTATCTGTAAAACTGTAAAACTGTAAAACTTGTCATATCAATGCTGAATGCAGATAGACTGAAGGCAGACATGCTTTTTTTTTTAGAGAATATCTAACTTAACTGTCTGTGGCTATTACAGCTTTGTAAAAAAGATGAACTGTACAATTTATTTAGGCTAAAACATTCCATATTAAAGATGTCCTTCTCCACAACAAAAAACAATAATTATTTAATAATTAGTGAGATGTTGTCTAAATAGAATAAATAAATAAAATAAATCTGGTTCCTCACTTTTTAGAAAGCTCCTGAAAAACAAAGACTGTCTGTAAGTGATGAATTTCTAAAGGTCCTGAACTTGCACAGCCTCCACCCCCTCCTGATTCACACACAATGTATACTAATGATTGCATACAAAAGACCCATGTTTCATCCCAGTGCCAGCATTTCCCAGATTTAATCCTACCTGTACTTGATGCAGAGGAGGGAGCAGATGCTCGTCATTCTTCAAGAGAGATAAAGCAAAGCATAGAGAGAAAAATAAAAATGGCTGAACTGTATTTAAAAGATATAGAAAGAGAGAGGGAAAGAGAGAAAGACTGAGAGGGGAGGGTGAAAAACAGAAAAGGGAGGATACCCCCCCTCTGGCTCGCGTCACAGCCTCCCAATCCAATGGCCCCCCTGTGGGTGCAGATGTGGTGCGGCTAACTAAACGGCATAGTCGACACCCCCTCTCTGGTTGTCTTCCATGATCTCAAAAGAACAGTTTGCTATTAGGGAACGCAACTGGGATGAAATAGGCTTTCTGAATGGATGTCTGTGGAGAGGTGCATCCCATTCAACACCGGTGTGAGCAGCAATGAGTCACTAACACAAACTGGGATTTCTTTTCTCAGTTGAACATCTGCTGGTTTTCAACAAACACCTCAAGCCTATGAGGCTTCCAGATGTGCACTGTAAGGCCAGCAATTAATTCCATTGTAGACTAACTGTGAAAATGAACAAGCTAAACATAGGACAAAGCAATTCATCTTCAAAAGATGCACAACTGATCACATTTTAAATACAAAATTTAAATGAAATGTGATATTAAGTTGTTCATGACCAAAACATCTGTGAGCAGAGAAACACACTGGCTGTAATAGCTGCACTGTCACCAGGAGAGACTAGGCAGAGCTTGAGGAGCGAAGAGAGCGAGAATGGGTTGATTTCATCTTTCATCATGGTCTTTTCCCCAGAGGATACAGGCATTGTCTGTGAACTGTCAAGAGTTGTCACAATAACAGCTGTGATAGCCATTTCTAATCTCAAAGCTGCCCCTGCTCTTCTACTCAAATACCACAACTCTCAGTAATCTATCCACTGACTGAATCTGCTACAGTCGTCTTGCCTTCAACGGCCTGTTTTTGAACACCTCTATGCAGCTGATAACCGGGCTGTTATTTATACCACGCTCCTATATTATCTGACACCACAAAATGCCACAGTAAGGTTTTGTTGGCGCATAAATTTGCTGCAGTGATCTCACACTTAGAAAAATGTCATGGTCGAAAATTATTTATGAAATGTGTCCAACACATTTCAATAATAAATAAATCTCAGGCTGTAAATAAAGAAAATGCTACCCAACCAGAAACAGACCTTTTGCAGACAGCAAATGTGCATGGGACCAGCTGAGGATATGGGCCATAGAGCTATTTGTAACTCATTAACCATCCCACATGTGCCAATGGCCTGGTCTATGTAATTACAGGGGCTCCAATAGCATTGCTGGAAATTAGCCCAGCAGATGAAGACACAGCTGGGACCCCTGCTGGCTCTGCTGGGCCTTCAGGTCTCCTGACCTCTCACCCAGGTGGGTGATGGGCCTGATGTACGACACCCAGGCATTAAAGCAGTCTTGCCAACAGACTGTTTAAGATTGAATGCGCGCTCATGCATGAATGTGCATAAAACAGACACATCCAAACTAGACAGGTCTGAATGTGAAGCAGACTGACTGGAAAATTCAGACATGCATGGAGGCTTGTCAACCAGAAATGTGAGATTTATGGGAGGGCTCGGTGTGGGTTAGTTTTTCATACCACTGAGGGAGACATCAGTGATACCCTTATCAAGATGAGGCATTTCTGTATGTATGAGCACTTCATGTAATGACAGAGCACATATGACGCCTATTTTAAAATCTTTACACTGGTTATCTGTTAGTTTTTGTATCGGTTCTTTTATTAGTTTAAAAGGCACTACATGGCTTTGCACCAGAAATGCTTTTAGTTTATGAACCAGTAAGGCCCCTCAGATCCTCTGGTTTCTATCTTTAAGCTGTTCCACTAAGCAGAGAAAACAACAACATTTGGTGATGCTGCTTTTAGCCACTCTGCTCTAAACTGTTGGAACAGCTTTCAGGGGAATTAAGAGTAGCTGAAAATATCAATATTTTTGATAGGGAAGTAAAAGTTTATGTTTTTTATCATTATTGCTTATTAGTCTCTTAATCTTCTCTCCATTTTTGTCTCGTCAATCATTTGTAAAGCACGTTGAGTTGAATTGTTTGAAAGGTGCTATATAAATAAAGCTTAATTGATTGAATGATTTGACTGTTTTACTAAACTTTAAGACCTGCAATATCCCATCTGGAATGACATTTGGTACCGTGAACTCACCTCCAGTAGACCATCACAATCAGCAGCATGATGAGGCAGAGCAGAGTGAGAGCAGACACCACAACCAAGGGGACGATCCACACCATCCTGCCTATCCCCGGGTGAGGGGTTCGGGTCACGTTGGACAAAATGGTCCTGTCTGGAACGTAATAAAGGCACATAAATACAGTACATGTTTAAAAATATTCTACTGAATTACACCAGCTCATTTGCCAACTTTAAAGTGCCTGTATGCAGGATCTTTATCAAATCATAGCATGTTTGAAATGACTCCGATGGTGGTAGGTAAAATGAGATCATCTTGGTGAAAATTGGTGCAGTTTCATGTTGTTTTTAGTCCTTTATTCTGTGTCTCCAGGTCAGATCCATGAGCGGAGGGGAGGGGTGTATAAGCATAGTGTCTGCCAAAGTGTGTTTTTTGAAGCTACCACTGGGAGTAGTCAGAAATTAGTTTTAATTCTATTTCACCATACTTCATTATATATCTAATGTCAAGCCTGGTCTGAGCTTAATATTTATAAATATAAACCTACGATGACTAATAAACCCATAGGTCTATCATGGTAAATCACACTAACATCTAACATTGTGAGGGTACAACATTGGGCAAAAAAAATCTTCGAAATGCTCTCTCTCGAAGCAAACTCTTTAAAAATATGCTCAAAGGGATTCCTCGAGGCAGAATCCCTGTGGCAGATGGCTGCTTTCTGCCTTCAGGCCTCTGTGTTGTAGTGACACAAAAGCCTGGAGCTTTATCTTTGATACAATAGTAACCAGTGTAGTCACTGTGTTAAATCAATGTATTTGTTATGCTACATTGGGTTCAATAACCTTTGGTAGTGATTACAGATTTATTGCATGATAGCTGACAACAAGGAAAAGAGCCCTGCAGCAAATTCCAAAGGGATGTGTCTGTTTGGGAAGGGACAACAAGCAATATTGTGTCATTATCTGTGTGGGAGCAAGAGGTCTGCTCACCAGTGTGGACAAAGAAAGGCCAGGGACTCTTGCCATCACTGCTGATCTTTGGAGACAGTGTGGAGCTCTCGGGAATCTGCATCACGGCAGTGTCATTACGAGGCTCCGCAGTGGAGAATGCGTTTACATCTGTGGGATTCTTCTCTACGTTGACCAACTGATCGTCACCAGTGCTTGAGGGTACCGTGGTGCCTTTGACTGTAGGCTCCCCTTCTCCTTTCTCTTTGGCTGTGGACGCGGGGGTGGGGATTAAAGGCTCTTTGACCACAGTGCTGTTGGCTTGCTTTTCCTCATTATCAGGTGCAGTCTTGTTCTTTCTCTTCTTCTCATCCTCTCCCTCCTCCTGCTCTCCTTCTCTCTCCCCCTCCTTTTCCTCGTCCTCGTCCTCATGTGCAGCCTGCTTCTCCTCAGACGGCGCGTCTGTCTCGGAGCCCTGGGGCGCTGCCTGCTCGGTGCTGGACTTTGCAGGCGGGATGGATGGACGGGTGGGATTCTGCGTGGCTTGGGGCGCTTTTGTGGGCCAAACAGAGCTGGGCAAAGAAGAGATGACCCCTCCGCCCACGCCCAAGCCTGCCAGCAAGGTGCTCGTCACCACTGATGCCACAGTGGCCTGGCTGCCACTAGAGGAGGGGCCCATCCCCGTTGCCATAGAGACAATGGAGAAGTGGATGCCAGAGGATGTCCAAGTGGAGGAACCAGAGCTGATGGGAGCCATGTCTGCCGAGGACGCTGGAGAAATTGTGGGCTGACAGATAGAGGCAGAGAAAAAGTGGTTATCCAACAGAACCACATGAATGTTACTCACATACAAAAAATAATTTTCACTGCCATCTTCTGGCCAACTCACCATCCCAGTCTTCACAATACGAGATCCTTCAAATATTCTTGTTGTATTAGCTGAAAAACAAAAGAGCAAGCAGGCACTTAAAAATACATTTCATGTGTCAAAATTAGTTTTTCTTCAAGAATAAAAAATGACTCGATGGCTGGAGGGTTTTGACCAGATACCTCTGAAGAGCAGAGTTTGACTGAAATCGCTGCGCATGTCATGATGACACACTGCCTGCACTCTGAACAGGTACAGGACATCAGGGGACACATTAGTGATGACGGCTTTCTGCAAAATAAAAGATGCACATACATACACATTTAAGAACACTTGCAAACATGTTGTAAATAACGTTTAAATGGGTAAATGAAAATACATTTCAAACTGTGGATGCTGTTAATTTATTTTGGCCAAAATGAAAACATACTATGCTAAGGCTGTTCTGTCAACAGCGTATGGCCAACAAGTTAGATGCAGTTTAAAACCTAATTTCCTGCCTAATTTAATTGTGTTGTGCACTTTGCAGATGGCTTAATTTCGCTAGCCCATGTCGATGTGTCCTTGGGCAAGACACTTAACCCTAAATTGCTCCCGTAGCTGTGCCGACGGTGTGTGAATGGGTGAGTGGGTGAATGATGTCATGTAGTGTCAAAGCGCTTTGAGTGGTCGGAAGACTGGAAAAGCACTATACAAGTACAGGTCCATTTACCATTTACCATTAAAACGGCCCTCAGAATGGATGGCTCTTGTGTTGGAAAGCTAGTTATTCTGAAAAGAATTCAGATAAAAAGGTGTCCAGAGATAGAAACTGAAAATTGAAATGGAAATGAAGTGGGCAAAATAAGAAAGACTGACAGCAGAGAGAGAATACTGTCACTGCGTGTATTTATGGAGTGTAACCACATTTAGCACCTCATGGACACATTAATCATTCTTTCAGTCAGCCATCTGCAAAAATGTACAGCAACATAAACTTACAAAGCTCCAAGCGGAAAATAAAGAGATTATATAAAAACAACAAAGGAATAATTCTTATTAATCCATTCTTTAAAAGACAGTCATTCTGAAAATTGTTAAAGTCATCAAGTAGCCAAACAAGTTTCACCAGTCAACTTATGTGTTCAAATGTAGGTTTTAAGAAATGACGACTTCATATTTGATGCCTAAGTTTCTCAACCATGTTATACTACAGCATGGGGGATAATAACAGAGAATGCTGGAGCCTCATGTCAAGACCACAGGATATAGAAAATGAATACTTGGGCTGTAGAGATACAACTGCTCTGCCAGAGGACCTCAGGGAGCAGTATGGCTGATGGGGAGTTAAAAGGTCAGTAAATGTAGCTGGAGGAGGATGCTGAGAGTAGCAGGTTGAAATTGCGGTGAGATGGTTTCTATGTTTAACATCAGACAGAGCTGTTGTGGCAGGCTGGTCTCTGAACAAGCTGCAGGTGAGACGTGGACTTCTGAGGGACGCAGGAGTTAAATTAATGAAATACATGTTAATATATCTCTAGCTGAGGATAGCGTTAGTTACATTTTGTGGGGGTGCCCTTGACTGCAGGAAGCCTGATTGCCTATTAATTTCAACCTGCTTATCTAGTTTCTAAGCCTTGGTAACTAGTTTGCAATGGTTGAAGGAAAATAGTTCCTATATGAAACTGCCCACAGCAAGGTCTTTGGATTATCTTGAGTAACTGGGTCATGATATCCGGAAAGAGACTCTGCGGTTGAGTTTTTCAAATGTATTTTTTTGCCGCATTGAGCACTACAAGCTGTATAGTCATATATAGCCATGGGGAGCGCCATATAGCCATATAGTCCTTTAAGAGATACATATACACTGCATGGACTAATAGTATGTGTCTGATAAAGTATTTCCATAAAATTACATTTACTTCATCAGAATCTATGAATATGCAAATATTGTTAAATTCAAATGTTTAACAACTGAACACAAGGTGTCTCCTAATTCACTGATAGGCCCATCCTCAGTGTATCTGTACGTAAGTTGCATTTTGGACCACAAATTGCAACTTGGATAATGTGAAAACAGCTTTTTACTGTTAAACTGCAATACACAATCCTGTGCAGTAAAGGTTGCACATCCAAGTGAAGTAAGCTAAACACATTATTGGGTGGAAGGAGTTATTAGCTAAAGCATTAGCTAGTTTCTAAGCATTAGAAGGAAGGGAGGATGAAATATGTGGAAATGTTTACACCAATCCCTTCACGTCCCACCTCCTTTGTGCAGTTGCTCCAATCAACCAGTAGTAGTCACTAGTGCAGCAACATTGCATGATCCCTCACCGGCTACCCACACATGACAATGACAACTGTGTTTACTGAAACGCATGTTGGATGTAGTACTGCCACAAGGGAACTGATCCCAGGTCTCTGAACCAGTGGGTGAGTGTTTTGCCCCTGCACTGTTTATTTCTAAAGAGTTAGTCATGCAGACCGCCAAGACAGCTGGGGGTCAGTGGGCTTTAAAAGAGATGCACAGCTGGGTGTTGGATTCCCTCAAATGGAAGGATATGTGACCAGGGAGAAAAATATGTAGTGTGGAAAAAGAACAGCCCTGTAGGTGTAACCTCCTGCAGCGGGGAGGATATATTTCTGTGGAGACAGTGAATGTTCTGTTGGAGAGATACAGGAAGGAATGATGTGGTAACTCAACGTTTAAAGGCACACAAGCAGAATTGTGTGATCACTGGTGTCAAAAACTTCACTGAGATCTAAAGTACTACACTTGCACAGTTGCCTGCGTTGGTTGCTAAAAGATGACAGTTCGTCTTCAAAAAGCTGCTTCTAATGCTTGAAAACAAACTGTATTTTTTCAAATGTTCAAAAGTTTTCAAATTGCGAAAAAAGAATACTTGCAAAACATGGATTGTTTTCCCCAGTCATTGCCAATAAGCACCTACTTCTCAATAACAATATCGAAAGGATAAACGACAATTTCACAATTGTGTTTAAAAAATAAATCCATAGGGAGAGTGCTCCTTTCTTTTTCTCTGTTTTCCAGTGGATTGCAAACAAACTTTCAAAGAGCATACCGACATACTTTATTGGAGTTAATTCAATGAAAGAAATCTGGCTTCCGTATTATCGGTGATCATTTTTCAGCTATAATTGAATTATCGGAATAATATATAATGATATCAATTTACCATTATCTGCCAATAAAGTATGCACCCCATATAGATTCCTACACTGTTTGGTTTATATTGCTGTGTCTGATATATTTTGCTGTACATTATCTCTGAGCCTGTACTGACCTGCGTCACAGACTAAAGTAAATAAATAACTGGAAAATGCTTAAACTGAGACGAGGCCACAGGCACATTTCCCAACACATTACATATATATCAGTTAAACTTGTCAATGTGTGCGACAGTCCTGTGTGTCTATTTTCAGACAGGTGAGTGACAGGGGATTGTCTGGCCCCTCATATCAAGCAACAGCCGAGTACAGAGTTCATCACAACCTGTCACCTCCGATACACACTGATCAAGCCACCCTCTGATCCGGCCTGATACATCAGAGGCTCTGCAAACCAATCAGAGCTGTTAAAACCATATCCATGAAGACAAGTCTGATAAACTGCTTTGGAATGGTAGGAGCAGTTGTTAGTGGCAGCTGATAATACAATAATACACACCATGCTCTGGTCCCCAGTCTTGGTGAAGGTCTTTTCGTCAGCAACGTCACGTTTCACCCAGCTGTAGGAGACCATGTAGCTGGTGATGGGTGGGTGGTAAACGGCCAGAGGGCGCTCCCAGCTCACCATCAATGCTGTCTGGTTCAGCGGCTTGATCTTCATGCTCACTGGGGCACTGCTGCACACTAAAGGACCAGAAAGTAAAGGGGAGTGAGGTTTTTTTTTTTTAAAAGCAGCATGAAAGGAAAAAATTATAATAATAATGTCACTTTTTCACTGTGTGACAATGAAAGGCTTTGTTGGGAGGACTGCTTGACCACATGCATTTGTGTTTGTGTTTGTTGATGTGTGTTGGCAGAATGCACGTTGCCTTTTCGCGAGCCTATCATTACTGTCTGCTGCTGACTGGCCTCAAAGCCATTTCTACTCGAGGAATCTCAAGGTGCACGATAATAAAGTAACTCAATAACCAAAAACACTCCTGGAGGCTTGACTGGGGTCAGGTTCGGTGTCAGTGCAGATTGTCACTCTGGACACTTGTATAATTTTCATGCCACATCACTGTAAGAGATTCCAGGTAGAATACCAAACAGCTGGGTGTAGTGCTAAACATGTGGGACAGATAGTACAGCAATTTCCGACCCATATGTAATTTGCAGGTTCCTGTTCGTGCAACATTAAACAGGAGAAAGAAATAAGGAGGATGAAAACCCGTAAGTCAGCCTCAAGGTGGCAGTGTAGGCTGCAGCGCGGATATTTACACAGGGATCAGTCAGTATGAGTAAAGGACAATCTGGACATGCTTCTCAGCACATCAGGGCAACAGCAATCAGGAACCAGTGTCAGCTGATTAAGTGCACAAAGGGTTTCTGTCAAATTGAAACTGTCACCACTGTGCTCCATTTACAAAGTGACGCTCTGGTGCAAATTATGCACCATGATATGTGAAAGGGAGACAGGGTGGGAGGAAATCAGACAGAGGAACACAGGGCTAAAAAAACACACAATAGCAAGTATATCTTGGGGTGTTGATGAGGTGTGACAGGTGTGAAATGCATTATAACCCGTCAGATGTTCGTTGTCAACTACAGTAGCTCAAAAACAGCCTGTTTAATAACAGCTGAAGACATCATGATGATTTTACTGCCTGCATCATTACCGTCACATCAGCCATCATTCTTTTCACCAGCAACACTGGTGCATTAGTAACACTAAAAGCAACAGCAGGTGTAGCGCTACACTCTTATTCGGCAACTTGAAATACAACTTTGTATTTTTGTTGAAAGGGCAATATAGGATTTATTTTGCAGATGGCAATAAAAAACACTCACAATAATTAATTGTTGTGAATTTCCTTTATTGGAATAAAAAATATATATATATATTTATCCTATATTTATGCAGGGAGCCCAATGATTTATGGAAACCTTATTTAATTGTTAGTCACTTCACGGCCTATCTGTGATGCAATAAATACTTTTATTTCTTAACAAAATTGTAAGGTAAAGTGATTCGAGTATGTTTTAGTGCCATTTTAAGGGTTTTAAGCATATCTTTGATGATTACTGGAATAACATTGTGACTCAAAATTAATTTGGCCATGATAATCGGCACATGAAATTTTCATATCATCCCATGCCACGTTCGTTCACTATAATTGGGGCAACTTTTTTTAAAATTTGGTTTACTGATGAGCAATCATGATGTCTCTGTATTAATTATAAACTTCATTGATCTAAGATAGTTGTTCATTTTATGAAAACCTTTTAATATAATGGCAGATTGCCAGCTGAATTAACAAGTGCTCATCTAAATCTGTAAAAAATTTGTATGCAAATGGAATTTTGTCACTTTATCTCAGGTTCACCTAACAAATTTGGAGCCAGAGTATGAATTAAATAAAAAAGTTCCTCATGTTTCATCACTGACACAATTACTTATCATGCTAGAGCCTCTCTAGTAAAAATCCTATTAATTTTCTGTGAATAGATATATTGTAACGTCCGAAAACCAGCCTCATAGTGGTTTCACCTCAGTCTGCAACACCACTCAAGAGCAGAGCACGGATTTCTCTCCTGGCAGATTCAACCATAAAGGGGATGAATTGACAGTTGTAAACAAACAGCAGTTCCACTGCTTCTCTCCTCTCAAGGCTGAACAATTTGTTTTAGGGACGCTGAGTATAGTCATTGGAATGGTAGGGAAAAACAACAATTTCATTGAAAACACAAAGAACGCTGATTTTGACATAAATAATTGTGTTTTCTGAACTTTGCAGGAAAGTCAAGGTATGCATGTCATCTGAGGGCTAAATGCCAACACCGCAACCACAGTAATTATTTCATTGTACTATGTGACTCTTGCTACAGCTACTGTCAGCCTTAACACAAACTGACAACGTTACCACATAGGACATGTTAATAATGTCCTTATTTGACTGAAAAATAATAAACTTGAGTCATTGCTACGATGTCAAACATTCTTCGGTTCCAGTCGCAATTTGAGAATTTGCTGCTTTATAAAATTGTACATTTGGACATTCAGTCAAGGTATGGCCCTGGCACTCACAACATTTACAAGCAAAACCATAATTTACTGTGTGCAGATAAATACCCCCCCATACAACCTTGACAGATGTCACCCCTGAAGATAAGACTGACACTGTTTACCCCCAGCGCCCCCCCCAGTTAAGTATGAATTCTTACATTTTAGCACAGTGAAATAGAAATGCGATAGAGACACAAAGAGAAAATGAGCAAGTGAGAAAAAAATGGAGAGACACTGGTCCACATTCATTCTGCCCACTGACATAATGCCACAAAAGCAATTTCACAACTTAATTTGTATGGGTCTATTTTAGCTGTGCCACATATTAATGATGATTGCTGATCGGCCTTGTGAGAGTGCTCCAACTTCATCACAAGCATTCCCAATCAATTCTCCCCGCCAGACACCAACAACACCACTTTAAAGCGCAGCAGCCTTTCTCATTAGTCTCCATAGTTCCTGTACTGTTCTGTTAAAGCAAGCGCCGCAAGATGCTCACATAAAAGAGAGACGGACAAAAATACTCTAATCAATCCCTGCGTGAGGTCTGTGCTTTGTATTAATATGTTATTAATTCTAAAAATATGTTGTAACAATGAGAGAATGACGTGCATTATCATGACAGGACAATTTTTAATCTAAAAACCTTTTAATATGGTGATTTTAAATCTCAGAATAATTTGTTCTGGGATTAACTTTTTACCCTGCTGAAAAGGGAAAAAAAAGAATAACCTTTTATGGTCCTAATATATTTATTGACCTACTGATATGGGTGGGGTCTATGGATGGGTCTACATACTGAACAGTAAGATGAGCTTCCTGAATTTTGTCGCAAAACACTATCAAAGTTTAAAATAATAACTTTCGCTGAAGTCCCAATATTTTTTACCAAAGTAAATAGTGCTGGTAAATCAAGTTCTCTTTGTAGGATAGTATGGAAGATGTGTGAAAACTTTAATTTACACATAATGGACATCTAGGGCTGGGTGATATGCCCAAAATCTACTATCACGATAAAGGTTATTGTCTTTTGATCCTATCTAAATTGGTTATTGTCTTTTGATCCTATCTAAAGACGATACATTATTTGATCCTATCTAAAGACGATAGATTATTATATTGAATTATCACCCGGCCCAATGGCTATCTCCGATTCACACCGAACTAAGAACATAAATAATATCTGCAACAAATCACACGAGGACCCCAGGTAATGCTAGCTCTGTGCAGCTCAGACTATATTTTAGGACACTCAGAGGTACTGTGATAATACTAATTCCATTTAAATACAAAAGCTGATAATTTAAAAAGATGTTATTTTTGAAACTTTCATTCTACATTAGTATGCAGGCATCAGTGGACACAATTTAATTTGACAGTTTGACAGTCTCAGCATGATGGCCAATGAGGAACCCAACTGAGAGATCTGTCAAAACTCTCCAAATGCTGAAGCGATGTGAGTGTGACTCTTGTGATATCATCGATTGCCATTTAAAGAGTTTGGAGGGTGATGTCTTTTTTTCAGCCTCTCTAAAACTACAAGAACTAATAAAAAAGTAATGATTGTAATTACAGGAGCCCCTTGGTGCAAACGACAGGGAGGATGCAAAGCTCACCTCTTGAAGCCTCGGTGCTGTGAGGGCTTTCCAGGACTTCAGTTAAATCTTTCTGCCATGCATCTTTTACAGCCGACTTAAAGACTTTCCTATTGTCCAGGTCCTGCAGGGGCCGGAAGTTGTTTCTCAGGTACTCGACAGACTTGACGTGGTCCTGTTGCTCTGTTGTAAAGATGGAGTAAAAAGCCTCCAGCTACATGGAAAGAAACAGAGAATAGTTACTGAACAAGTTAAAGTGATTTTTTACTATGTGTGTGTGTGTGTGTGTGTGTGTGTTGAATATAATATATCATGCAGGACTGCATTTGTAGCCACTTGACAGCAGCTGACTGTTCACAACTGGAGCAGAGGATTTGCAAGAAACATTCACACCACAGGCGCCAGCAGGCACAGACCTCAATCATCATCCTGGCTACCTACCGGGCTGTAAGTTCTCAATGGGACAAATTTGTGGCCATTGATTGCCATGAATGATCTCCTGCCGCGTGCTGTAATGACTACACATTACAGATACTGTGGAATCAATGTGTCCTATGCGTGCTTGGAGAAATAAATTACAGGTTCATAACAGACTATCTGTGAGCGTCACAAACATTGTGGCGGTGGTCAATATTCTTGCAGCAGAAGTCATTTCTGAACAAAAGATTTGTCCTCCTGCAAGTTAATAGAAATTCCACTGAGCCCTGCAAATTTCTACAGCACAGAACGCTCTGGAGGATATGCAGCTGGGCAACCCAAGAATTGTATGTATAAAAGATGTAGCAACAGTGTATGGGATCAGCAAAAAGCACGGGGCATGATTTGGCATATATTACCTCTCAAAATCACAAATTGCAAAAAACAGCTCGAAAGCACATCGGTGAATCCTGTAAAATACCACATTTTGCATCTAGCATATGTTAAACCTTTACTACAATAATCTAAAATAACTGACATTCAAATGAATGGGCATTATGCATTCGAACAACATTAATAGTGTGATACCCAGCCTCCATGGGCAGCAGTATTCTATTTAAGATCCTATTGTCACTGTCTCAGACCAAAAACACGATACGTGTATAAAGGTTATCTCACATTATCATTTAAAGGCCAGTAATTGGCACCCGCTTCCTGCTTACTCATCCACTATATAGCCAGTTATGGTTTCATATGCAGAGGAGTTGGGGAGGAACGAAAGAAAAAAGGGAAGATGGGGGAGAGGTAGATGAGATGCTTGTGCGTCGATACCGTGCGACAGCAAGTGATCCACTAAATGTGTGCAAATGGAGAATATAGCTGTCTGGTCATGTGTGTGTGTGTGTGTGTGTGTGTGGACTTAACGCACCTGTGAGTGGGACAGATACACAGGCCTGGAGAAGATGATCCACTCCACTACCTTGATGCAGGGCGGTGTGGTCAGAGAGCCGGTGTATCGGTAATAACGGTCCAGTGACGATGGCAGCAGATCCCTCAGGATGAACGACCTGAGGTTGGTCTCTTTTTCTGGGTAGAGTATGGGATCAAAAACACCACATTTTTACCGCCCTTAAATTCTTTGCCAAAAACCCTGAATATCTTCAGTTGCATTTTAAATAGTTGTTTCATTCCGTTCTCCCTGTGGCATTTTAACTGCCTTCCTGAAACCTCAACTAGTGGAATGATGGTGACAGCAGTTAAAAGCCTCACCACTTGTTATCACTCTGGCCAGATCTCTGTACTCTGATCTCCCTTTGGTCCTCTTTAGAAAGGAGCAAAGGGAGGGGAGTTAGATAAAATGGCCTGCTCTGACAGCTGATCTGTGGCTGGGTGGTTTCCTGCTCTGTTACGTGTAACAACTGTCGCATGGGCCATGGGGATTAAGACAGATCCAAATGATTACCGGATCTGTTCTATCCTTCGTGATCAGAACCAGGCAAGGCCGTGTAAAAAAAAATAACAAGACAAAACAGCAGGAAGATCCCTTCATCCCCTGCGTGAGCTATGCAAGTGGACTTGTTTTTTTTTTTATTGAATTATGACGTTAAAAACCCATATAAAGCTACATTTATGTCAAATCCAATCGCTCACAGCTTATTAACTTATCTAAAAAAGCAGAGGCTTTGTGTGATAGGACTGAGAACTACTGAGGCACTGGATGCCTCGCCCCATGCCTCATCCGTACTCAAAGTCAAATTCAGTATTCACAGCCTTTCTTCTCCCCGTCTTCAGACAGTGTACGTGCCCTATCGCTCATGGGCCGCCGAGATGCTGATGGATGGATGACTGCGGGATAACGAGCTAGCGGAAAACCAACCACCCTAACGGGGGAGGAGGCAAGAAGCATTTAGCAGCCAGCAGGAAGTGAGTCCAAAAAACCCCACACCCACACTGAGCTCGCTCTCATCTGGGAGATGAGAGATACTGTGGTGTTAGCACGAACATCTGTGAAGGGTTCAGCCACTTTTAGAGGCTGATGGAGATTCATAAAATAATCTAGTAAAACCAACATGTTTGGCGACCAGTCTTTATCAAGGTTATAACAAAAGAAAAGTGGAGCTGAAATACCTCTGTAAAATTAAAACCACAGGTGAAACGGACTTCCAGCTGATAACGCGGCAATCAGAAAATAGGCCAATTTCCTTATTGCAATTACTTCAATGGAATTTTGAGTGCAGAAATTTCATTGAACAAAGCGACCCATTTCCTAAATCTCGGGCCAATTTACATGCTTTTTAAGACTCTCTAGTGGTCTCTGAGTGAGCTTTTTTACCCTCACATGCGTGTCTTTTCCAACTCATTCAGAAAGTTGTAAAAGTAGTTTCCCCGACTCCAACGCTCAACACAAAAGTCAAAACCTTAAAAGCGCACAACACCAAACATCCATCTCCAGAAAGTACAGGGAGTGAAATCACAATTAGAAACAGCCCAACGAAGCCAAGCACTAGTCTTGTGAAACCAGTATGGATACAGGGCATTTACTCTCTGCTTCTATATATCCTCCTCCATTTACGTGTCCTTGTCAGTGTATGATTATGCTCACATACTGTTAAGACTGTCAGCGGCAGGTTGTAAAACAAGCCATACGTGTCTGTGTAAACAAAGCTGCTGTGTCCCAATATGCAGTCAAGGATTACCAAAGTCATGTTATATCATCTGCTTATGCTCTGCAAAAGTCATGCATGCAGCACTGCAATATGCCATGAAGACAACACAAGACCGTAACAGTTTATTTGTGAATATGAGCCTCTGCAGGAGCCAAGGGCCACAATGTACACATGTATGTCTGCGTCAGAATAAAATGGAGTGCTGTCTATTTAAGCCTCAGATGTAATTAATAGCTCTTTCTCAGTAAGTGAGGCTCCTCAGAGGTCTCCCATTGTGCAGCTGCACAAGCAAGGGAGAGGCGGTATCTTGCAAATTTTGCCTCCTTTTGAAGTTAAACTCTGCTCATATCTTGTGTTTAGACTCTAATTTGGGCTTTTAAAAAATGAAGACCAGTGGTTACGCAGCTGAAAGCAAGAGCATCAATCTTTGTTCTATGGAGAAACAGCAGGGGAGGAGCACAAAGTCTGCACTGTCTTGAGGAATTCTCCTCTGGGATCAACCAAGAACATGATTGTTCATGTTGATGTTTGTGAGGGATTTTATAAGGGATATCAAGGGATTGAATATCCCACATAAACTTAATCTCCACAGTATTGTTTCATGTAGAAGAGATTTTAGTTTGACAGAAATAAATCAGTGGATAGTAAATAAATAAACAGCATATATATATATATATATATATACACACACACACACACACACTTACACATACACATACACACACTTTCCCATTACTTACCATGATGCACTACTCCTTTCAATCCCTGGATGATGGGCTCTACAGCTGGATTGTCTTTTTGCCCCAGCTGCAGGAAACATCCAGAGACAAAGGATTACAAAAGGGATTACAAGACTCGAGTAATAATCTAACATAATGACTAAGGACAATCAATGTGAACAAAAATACAGCAGGTGGACACAATGAGGCCAACATCTCTACAATACAATATAATCTAGCAGCATCTAATTCCATCTTTTGTTTTTGTGAAGTCTGTGATGGGTTTTTGTTGGTGAGATTTTGAAGGTTGATGTAACAGATGACTTGATTCAGTCCCCTGGTCATTTACAACACTGATGTTTCTGGCATTATGCTAGATGGCTATATTAACACGACATTTACCATTAAACACCTTGATTATCAGTATTTAATGCTTCTTTAAGGAAAATTATGATTACATTTTTGCCTGTAATATTAGTTGAGGACTAACACCAGTGGTGATTCCCTCCTTTGCCATAAAGGCCTACTGTTAATTCCTTGAAATAAGTGAAGACAAGCAAATATTGTTCAGCTACGCATTCTGCAATATCCCCAATGTCCTACTTAAGAGACAGGAATGGACAAACCAGTTTTGGGATGCGGGGACCAATCTTCCCTTGCTGAACATTAATTCAGGTCAGTCAGGGGAGAATAATTGTGCGGAACTGAATGCTGAATGTGGATAATATGCACACCTTAGAGGCCATTAATAGGCCTTTAGGGAGCTAAGGAAGAACTCTCCTCATTGATTAGAAATGGTAAATCTGAGCCAATGTGTGTGTGCCCGCTTAAAAACTCTCACACTGTAAACTGCTATTCAGCGGATTGTGTATGCGGGTGCTAATTGCAGTAAGCAATAGGGCTGTCAGGACCCAGCGGAGGCATTTAGGTCCTCGTACACATGCGGTTTATCAGTGTCTAAGAGTAGACCTACATTACAAACACCTGTGTCCCCATTCTAGCCTCCCTCTTCCTGAGAGCTGACCCCTGCCTATATGCTATTAAGCTAAAGGTTAGCCCACATTGATTGCCTGCCATCAATCACAAATATATTGCTACTAGAAACTAAGAGTGTAACATGTGCTGCTGGTGTATGCTTTTTTATGGTTCATAAATCTCTGAGGTGTTTTTACTGTTAACAGAAATTAGGACCATTCTTGTCCATTAAGAGCTTATGTGCGCAGACCTTCAGGGGACAATTTGTTGTATCTCGGTAAGCAATCTGCAATGTGCCACAGAAAACAGAAAAATAATCAGCTGCAAATTGAAGAGAAACTATGCTATCAGAACAAAGGTGCCAAAGACCAATTCTAATAAATATTTATAATTTACTGACCTCAAAAATCTTCATCCTTTTCATAATTGGATCAATTAATATCACAATCATCCCCTAATATCATAATTGTCTCATTGAGTCTGTTTTCCAGCACATTTGACTCTTACTCTTATTTTCTTGGTTTGATTTTCTATTTTCCTCTAATTTCTATCAGTTTATTTTCATCCGCTCGTTATAAGTATTCACTCATCTCGTTGGTTTTATAATCTATTTCTGACAGTGTACTAGGCGGTAAGCATAGTTTGTGTAAATAAAGTATTTTAATAAGCTGTTGTATGTTGTATGTTTCAACAAGACTAAGAGTCTAAAGCCATGCTAGTGACTCGATGAGGCTGTATAGCTGTGCTTTGCTGACATGCAGGGGATCCTTGCTTTTTATGCATTCTGGCATCTTGTTTACCTTAAAAGTAAAAAATAAATCACATTGTGAATCAATTCATTTCCATATTGAATTACAAAATGGTCGGCGGACCACCTGGCACCCTATGGGGGGGGCTTAGTTGAATGTCACTGCCCTAGAACCATGCTGCTATTATGGATACAAATGTTCAAGTACACTGTAAGTACAAGTGCACTTGTCTCAGTTTCTTTCAGATTACATTTGTCTTGACCTTCAGACCCGGTGATGCCTTACCTCAAAGAAGACGGTCATGGCAGCAATGATGCGTCTTTCCTTGATGGCAGCATTAAGGCTGTCAAAGTCATCTGAATTGTAAAGGTAGATCTGCATCTGGGATGGGAAACAGAGCATAAACAGAGTGAAGAGTGGACAAGGAGAACCAACAGTCCTGTCATCAATCACTTGGACACACTGCTGAGGAGCTGATGAAAAGCTGTTTTGAGGGGCATAAAAGAGGGTGTATTTATCACTCCCATAAATCTCCCATAATCTGTGTCATTCCTTTTTGTGTTCTGCCACTCTTGGGGGACGTTGGAGAAATACAGCATCCCATTCCTCAGGGCAAATGTCCTCACAGAGACAAGTTACGAGCTGAGAGGAAGAACTAGAGGAATGTGCTCTTTTCCTGTGGTGAGATCTAACAGAATTGTATGCTTATAATCATTGCTTCCAATTACCTTAAATCACCAACAACATTGCTTTTGCTTTCACAAAAAAAGCTTCGGTGATGTGTGTGTATATAATGTGCAAACCATCATACACCGAATACATCATATATGTGTCATGGATCTGGTTTCCAATAAAAACGTATTTTCATTCCTTTCATTTCAACGCAGACATATTATGGGAGTGCTGATCAAAATCGGCAAATGATTCTAAAAGTAGCAATTGGAGCTGTCCATCATCTCGCTGTCTCTAGCCTCTTTAAAATGAAAAACCCTTTCATGTCACTGAACCAAGTTAATTGGCAATAAAAAAAGGTCCTCGATGTTGATTTAATTAAAGGGTAGGCTTGCCTTTTTTTAAAGAAAAATTACGGGGGGGGGAGGAGGGGTGGATAACCCAGCCACAGTTGGCTGTACAGAAAACAGATGCAAAAAGTCGAAATAAATAAGCGTGTAAAAAATAATAAACCCATTACTTCATACCAAAGGCCTAAACCAGGTACAAAATGACTCAATCCAGATAATTTAAGTTAATCAGTTTCTTTCAGAGTTCTTTTAACTGCAGCCTTTAATGGAACTAATTTGTTGTGCGAGAACTCAGCAAGCTAGAGCTCCAGCTATTCATCACTCTTCAGATGTTATTAACTACATTACCCAATTAAGCTGGCCCCCTTAGGCTTCATTTACTCAGTGACATTGGCTCACGTGACCTGCTCTTATTAACCGCACACTGGAAAACGTGATATTCAACTGTCAAACACTTTCATTGCAGCCAATAAAAATAAATGTTGACGAAAGCAATTTGAATCACTTGATTGCGCGCTTTGTTTCTCTGTATGTATGCAAGCTCTGGCACAAAACCCCCTTCTTAGAGTAAACTTCATTCACATCCTGAGATATCGCCAGAAGTTGTTGATTTCAAGCAGGACAGACAGGTGGTCTGACCAATTTTTAAGCTCTCTTAAATCATTCAGACACACTAATACATGTTTGTTTTGTCAGCACTAAAGTGCCATACTGTTGTACAGAGAAATATGTAAAGAAAATCTGAAAATGGTGGGAACCAATAACCAATGACAGTTGGCGAAAGACCAGATGTAACCGGAGGGAACTGAAAGACAAACAAAACATTATTTGAGCTTTATAATTCACCTCCAGTTTTGTCTGTGGAGCAGACGTCCTACAAAGTGAGTGCAAACACAAGCTCTGAAAGCTGCTCTGCATTCCCAAGTTCCATTTAAGCACAAACAGGTGAAAATCAAAGTCATGTTTGGCCTGATTTCCCAAGACAGCAAGATATTTAGGCAAGACAAGCAAACTACAAGAAATACGTTTATGTGCAGAGAGATCTTAGATTTATCGCAGCATCACAAATGTAGTCTTCTTTCCTCCCTTTACAACAGCGCTACTGCAGCATTTTGTTGTTAACTGGTAAATGTGACTTTTTTTTTTGACATTGTATGATTATCTCATAAACATCGACCTTATCCTTTCATTGAGCACCTACTAAGTGCCTCAGCATTCATTTTCAAAAAGGATTAAGTGTCACAGAATTTGTACAGTAGGTGTTACTGAACTAATCCATGAAACTCTGTTCAACATACAGATCACTGACAGAACTTCATGGAAAATGAAAAAGGGAGCACAAGAGAATAGGATGAGAGTGGATTATGTGTTAGTAAACAGATATAATGTAATTACAATCCATGTATGTACATTTAAAATAACAACAACAAAGCCCTAAGAATGCACAAAGATTCACAACCAGATTTACATGACTTTGCACATTTTCATGTTGACCTGATACTGATGCTGCTAAACAATTACCTGGTCAACAAACATTACAACTGGTCCCAGCGGAGCAACCGGCATCAATGCAGAAAGCCTTAGTAATAGTAGTAGTGTCTCCCACCATATGGAAATATGATCATGTATTAAAACATCCATTATGTTGATGATTTGTTAGTGTTGCTATGAAGGGTGTTGAAAAAATCAGATGCTATAAACCTCATTCTTTTGTCCTTTTATTGCTACGGTGACCCTGAGAGCTCAATACACTGCAATTTAACACATGCAAACAGACAAAACACAAGAAGATGACGAAAACAGTAATTCTGATTGCACAATTCAGATATTATTGCAGATGTTTGCTTTCCCCTTAGCGTTAGTCTTTCTTGCCAACCAATTCATCGTCCACTTGTTTTCCAACACCACTGTTGGGGCTTCAGTAACTGCATGCGCCAAAAACTAGTTGCATATTCATCAGTTTTTAGTTCCATCACATTTATGTATAGTGTTTTCTGTGTTTTCTCCTTTTAGTATGTGTGTTGAGCTCTCAGGGTCGCCATATCCACCTACATTAGTCTTGACTGCAGATAAGCTTTCAGTGCTACTGGAGCTTTTCTCTTTCTGAAATGTACCGTACTGTACACCCACCCCAACACTTCATACATCCGCAGTACTGTGTGTACCCTTCCGAGGTGTGATTTGTAATCCATGTATAATTTATCTAACTTTGGTGACACCCTAATATATTATTAGAAAATATCTCCTTATGGTACCCTGAGGCAGAAAAAGAAATCCACTGTTTCATTTTTCATTGTACTGTTTGAGCGAACAGGTGGTCCATCTATCGATTACCCCACTTCATTCCCATGAAAGAGACCGTGGTTAGATTAATGTCAAGCTCATGAGCCAAGGGCCGAGCAGCCGTGTTTTTTTTTTGTTTTTTTTTTTCTCTCTTTTACATGACCACGTTACAAAAGGCAGAGCAGCTCTATAATGCAGCTTTATGATTGTTTCTTTCCATCCGCTGTGCCCATGTGTGAACTATATGTGTTTTCAAGCTTCTAAGCAGGTGGAATAAACATTTTTTTTCTTTCTTGGGCCATAAGAATAAATGCTTTATGTGGCGTATTATAAGGGACTCAGGGCTGAATGTGACTCATTTGAAGTGGAGAGATAATTAGACCGCAGATCTGTTTAGCAGCAACAAATAAAGCTCAACCTCCAAGGTCATGCTGCTCAACTCTTGAAGAACAAAAGATATACAAAACAAAACAAAAGCCAACCTCTGCTGTGAAAGATCTCTGGGTATGTCAAACACAAACATTTATGAACATAACATGTTGCTGCGTATGTGGTGTCGGATGTAATATAATATTAAATACATCAAACTCTGTCAAGGCATAAATATGAAAATGTCAAATCTTACAGGATGAAGTTTAATGGCCAAAGGCTAGATCATGCATAACCACGTTCCCTTTCAACCATACATCATTTAATTTCCCTCCTTCACCTTCTGATTCAGAGTGTGAAATAATACATCATGTTTGATACATTCAGCCTAACCTATGGATAAAGAGAATAATTTAAAAAAGCAGACCTCCCATTCAGTGCTGTTTCTGCATATATGGTGCACATATACAGTATGTAGTTAACAGGAAACATCTTTGCGGATATGTGGATGGAATATTCCTTTTTGTACTTCCTGTAGCAAAGACTATGTATTTCCCATGAGGATATGACTGCTAGGTTGCCATGCGTGGCTGTCTTTTATTAGGCCTATTTTCACTAATGCTGAAATTCCTTTGAACATTTCTTTATGGTGTCAATTACGAAGCCTCAACCCCATCATACTGTATGTCACGTCAGTCCTATGAGGGCTAGGTTAACAGATTAAATAGTACGAGAAGAGGGTCACTCATCCGTTGAGTTCTGAAAAATAATCACACTACCTTTGCATCCAAATGGCAGAGCTTTTGTCAATTTAAATGACTTTACATTAGCAAGAACTACACAGATGCATGAGCAAAAACACTCTAAAGCGACCCTTTTTGTCTGAAACAACAGTCATTATTTTTTTTCAATCTATGTTCCTAATTTTGTTCTTTAAAATGGATTTAAACTGATAGTTATTGAACCCTTTTAGTTTATAAACATGGATAGGATTATTATATGTTTTTATACGGTACCAGACACAGTAATCCTGTTATTGTCTTGATCCCTTTCTTTGTTTCAACAGGTTTGGTCAAAGTTTATATTCATATTGTATCCATTACTTTTAGTTGTCTATTTCAACATTTCTACTTCCTTGTACACTAGTTTGTATGCACTCTTAATTGTAGCACATAGCGTTCAGGTTTTACAGCTGACTCAGGTTGGTTAAATGTGTTTCCTGTGCAGTTACAACAAGAAATATCAAAACAATATGTAATCCTATTTATGCGTTTATTTTCCTCTTATACACACATTTGTGGACATATTTAGACTTTTTTTATGCCATATTCATATTTCTATTTTTTTCTTCCTTTCATTAGCTAAGCGACTTTACAATTTTTCCTCGTTGGCTTATGTTTCCTATTTAAAGAGAGCTTCATCCTTTTAAATTACAAGCACATTAACCTTGGAATCCATGTTGTTTGACAGAGAGGCTGATGCAAAAACCTTGGACTACACACAAAAACATGCAAAGCTACAACTCTATATTTTACATTTATAAATGATGAATCTAAAGGGCATAATTCTGTTTTTGCTCAGCTTTTTTTCTAACGACTGCCTAAATTGGTCATTACAGAGAGCCCCATTGCCATATTTAGAAGCACGCCATCAAAGGAGCCATACGCACAACAGCTTTATAATGGCTGTATATAATCCAGTGCCCTTTAACACTACATTGAACACAAAGTGATGTGGCAAAAATAAATCTAATTACTCAGCCATTCAGCATCAGAAACTGTGCTTGCATAGAGGGCTCCAAAGAACAGGGCCAAGAAACAAACACAGGAGGACTCTAGCTGCGTGTTTGGAGATAGGACAGAGAGGCACACTAACAGCCATTTCCTGTTTTCATACACTGTTATATTTACACTAATTATTAGTGTTTGACAATAGAGGGGATAAAAAAAAAACATTCTGTACAACCCCACAAAATGTATGAGTAAGACACATTTTCTAATTCATTTTAGATAATGAATAGAAATGGCATTGTAAATCATAAACATTTGAAAGGCACTAATAGCTAATTCTCTGCACCACACAAAAATAGTAGGATTTCTGCTTTAATCCAGGTGTCAGAATAAATAATACCAAAAGGTTTCAGACTTAATACCCTTTATATCTGTGCTACAAGAGTGGATGATGATTTCTTTTCTGCGTTCCTTTATTACTTCTGCAGTCTGTTCTCCTTTTGTTTCTTTTGTCTGCTATTTGTCTTTTGGCACAAATGGCATTGAGAAATGTGTTATGACCTTGTGCAATAAGCATTTTTAGAGCAAGAAAAGTACGAACTTCTGCTTCATTGTTCAACTTATTTAAACTCTACTCTACTAAACTTTACTGTTCCTCGACGCCGTTTCACTCTGCTCTCATTGATGTGCAGAGTGAAATATGAATAATCTTTCATATTTTCTATTGTAAATTAAAAAAAAACCAATATCTGATTCTGACAGTGGTTCAAAAGATATTACTTAGAAAGATATTATTGTATTTCGATTAACAACTGACCATTAACAGCAGAAATTATTTTGAAAAATAGAAGCCATTTTGTGAGTCTTAAGGTTTTAAAGGGGTTCTAAAGTAATTTTGCATTGCACTGTCATATAGAACTCACAAACAAAACAAATAAAAAAGGTCAGAATCAAAGCAGCAGAGGCTCAACTAGCCTCTAGTCTGGGTTAAGTATCAAGAATGCTGGATTTTATGCTTCCCGTAATGCAACTCAAATTCATATTTTTGTTAGGCTCTTCATGCCGTGTAAATACCCACACCTTTCAAACTTCACACCCCCAGTTTGTAATGCAGGCTTCGTGTTATAAATTTGTAGTCTCCAAACACAAACTGAGATAACCACTGATGATATCAACAGTTACCTGACTTTTCAGTTGGTCCATTTCAGCATCATTTGGAAGCCAGCATTTACCTAAAAATAGCTTTTGTCCACACTGAATTGGGTTTCTTCAACAATCAGCACTCAACCCAGTGGTGTTGCTTGGAGATGAGGTATACTGAACTTTAGAAGCGTCAATATGCTGTCTCAATTCTGCACTTGGCTCCAATATTCAATATGGACCCTTATGGCCCCATTTTGCAAATTTGACAAAGTGTATTGTGGTGACAAGATTCTTTACCTCTACAGGAAACCTTCTGCCATTTATGCTGTGTTCTGAGCCTGCTGATCCATTGCTGTGGCCCCAGTGAAACTCCATCTTCTCAGCCTTAAAACGCCCCGGCAGTCCAGCACCTCTTACAAAGTAGTCATCCTTCAGGAGAACAGCAACTGGAGACAAACAGGGGCGAAAGAAAAGAAAAAGATGGAATCAAACAGAAGAAGGAGAATTAAGTACACTCATAGCAGGAAATGAGAGGTAGTCAAAGATCTGATTCTACAGAAGCTCAGAGCAGCGGAGGCTGCTCATTTTCTTTGTTATCCGTTATCTCAAGATCACAACTTAATTCTTATTATCTAAACTCTCATCTGTTTTTTTCTGTAACGACAACTCAGTTATCGCATGATCTCAAAATAACACATTTCAATTCTGTGGTGTTCATATTTATTCTATAAGCTTTTGATCCAGAGACGATGAACTTTGTTATCTCCAAATATCAAAACATAATCTGTTTTCTATGATAACATGACACAATGCAATTTCTACCTGCTTCAGACACTGATTGATTTGTTTATCAGTCATAGTCTCTCCCTGTGATATTGTCAGTATGAACTAACAACTTGGCAAAGATTGTAGACTCGCTCTGATTAGTTTTAGTGTTAAATGCATATGTGAACTGTTCAAACTCCACATTCCCTTTGCTACTTTAATTTTCTAGATGATATTGCATGTTAAACAAGCTGCCTTGAACACAGACCTGGTTTTGTTTTGAAATTATCACACAGAATATATATTTTAATCGGCACTCATCAATGTGCTTTTACAATTCCTTCAAGGATATTCAAAGGGTACAAATCACAAATGATCTTGGGGAATGCAAGAGCAGCAAGAGGGACATTTTGCTACCTGGCAACCCACAGCCTGACATGATTTGTTTCTGTAGGATGCTGTATGTGGGGAATCATCATTGCTAGATACAAAGTCAGTGGTGGGGACATTCACAATGATGCCACTGATACACCAGCCTCTTCCAGTGGCCTTGGCCTCCCATTGGTTGACTGTGGGGAGCTGTGGTGAACAGCTAGAGGCAAAGCCATTCTCTCTTAAACTTGTTGCATGGTTTTCTAGGAAGACATAATGGAATTTGCCTGCTTTGTTATCTTCTTCGACCGGCTAGTTTTTTTTGCAAGGCTGTAATGCCATTGCTTCAGCTGTAGAATAGCAAGTATTTTAAAATTGTCTCTCATGCAAGGTCACTACCAGTTTCTGCATTGCTGAAGGTTTGACATTTTGTTCCAGAAGATCTTGTAATTAAATGTTTATTGCAGAATTGCTGTGCCAGTATTAGTTATGGTAATTAATGTCCCATGAATGCATTGTAAAAGTATTTGCAGTAAGTGAGTTTCATTACTGTACACAGAAGAATATGGCTTCAAAAATATGACCGCAAGAGTTTATGAACAAAAGCACTTATGATATTTTATGACATTTAATTCATCAGTGATGTTGTTTCAGTTAACTGCTAAATAATTTTGCGAAAGTGTAAATATACAATGAGTATAAAAGTTCAGGCCCCTTGAGATCTCAAAACAGGCTGTGATGAAAGTATTATGTTGCACAATCCTGTAGATTTTAATATTCAATAATGGTAAATCTTATCTGTGAAACCTAAAAAATATTTTGTTTGTTCTGTAGAATGCTCATTTTCTTTTCTAGCTTGCTATCACTATTAGGTTAGTCATGTAGAATGTTAGTTTGCCAGTATTCAAACCAGACCTTTTAAAATCCAAAATTCCCCTACCTATCAAAAGCCTGCAATTAAGGAAGTGAAGCAAAATAAAAGCCTTTCAACTGCATGAGAAATACTTCTGCAAAACTGACCTCAGTATTCTCAAAAATTACAACTTTTGCTAAATGCTGGTGTTTGCTTAAAGAGAGCTGGCCATATCAAACAGCATAATCACAGAGGGAGTGACACCACAGCTTTACATGTTGTTGCTATCTGCCAAAAAAGTTCCATTAACTCCAAAATTACAAATTTCTGATGAGAAATATATCATTGTTACTAGCTTGAGCACTTTTAAAATCATACATTGCAGGCTTCTGAGAGGAGTTTCTTAGGGTCATAACATTTTCACAATTTATAGTGGACCATGTAATCCGCCTCCTGAGGTTAAAACAGACATTACTGCTCTCATGAGATTTTTACATGACAACAGCAATTTGGATTCCCCTTAAAAGTTCAGCCTGTCTGCTTTTCCTGGAAGCCTACGTTTGTAAATCTACTCAGCGGTGTCATGAAAGGGCAAGTTTAAGCTCCATTAGTTTTTCAGATTTCCATGACATCCAAAACACCACCATGGCGAGGCATATTACCATCCTTCTGCTGTCCTGGCTGAGGTTATTTGTTAATGTATTTACAAACCTTTAACACATCTACATTAGACATCATTAGCCAGAGTAGTACCAGTGCTCTGTCGGCTGATCCTCCCCGTTACAAGCAAAGTCAGCCTCTCTGAATAAGGACCGCCCACTTTTAATTATATCACACAAAGCAAACCATGAGTAAGATCGTTTGTACAAGCAAACAGACTGTCAGTAAACACGGATGACATGATGAACAAGCTGTGCAGAGGGAATGGATGACATCAAGATAAGGGAAACAGATCACCATGCCGTGATTACTAGCAGGAAGCATCTCGTCTGAGATCCAGAGAAGAGGACGAGAAAGAAGCGGCGGTCTGAAGAGAGGAGAACCTTGTGTGATGAAGGATGAGCTGAGCCCCTCTTGTGAGGCAAGAAAGAATCTGCCAGCAGTATTAATGTGCCAGTGCTGCTTAAGCTGATGGCCCACAGTATGAAGGAACATGTCTTAGATGGAGGAGATTTCTGAGACTAAAAGCATCAGGTCAAAGGGAAAATCAGTATGTATATAAAAGAACTATCCATCACATGTTCAGAATTTGAGCAACTCTTTTGCAAAACACATACATATTCAAAAGGATGGTAATAAATCACTGTTTTGCTGATGTTGAGTTAGTGTAATCCTGTCTGCAACACAAGGAAAGTCAAGGAAAGGGGATGCTGGCTGGTCATGGGAGTTTCATTAGAAATGCTGCCCTGGGTGTGTTTGAACCCTCCAACAGCAGAGCAGGAATTAGAAGCTAAGCCAAAAAGACCTTGAATCACATCCAGTGAGAGAAGGGGAGTGTGTGTGAAAGTAATTCCTTGATCAATGCAAATGTCTCTGGGGCCTTCCAATTCCATGAATTTGGTCGAGAGTTGTTTGAAATTTTACTGAGAAATGTTTTGTTGAGGAACACTGCTTGAATGGCAGCAAGTCAGCTCAATCTCAAAGCAGGTCAAGGCACAAGGGAACCTTGTGAAATCAATCTGATGAACTTCTAAGATCTATTCACTCAGTTCTTAATTACAACATTGACTTTTAAATAGAATGAAGGATGTTAAAGCCCAGGATTTTTAAATTTGGACTTCAGCAGCCCCTTGTGGAGGCATTAAAAAAAACAAAAACACTGTCAGGGTTTTTCCAGATTCAGAATTGGCCTAGTATGCATAATCGATCCATGGACAGTAAAGGCAATTAATCTGTGTTACCATATTTGACCGAAATCTATACAATAGCTGGACAATCTGACTATCGATGGTAAAACTGAGATTAAACACTATCGTTAAAGGAACAGTGTCCTGCCTTTAGGGGGATCTATTGACAGAAATTTAATATTATATTAAGAACTATGTTTTCTTTAGTGTTTTATCTCCTCAAAATAACCGCTGTTCTTCGTTAACTTCAACGAAGCCGTTTATATAGGGAGCGAGTCATCTTTCAGAGAGCCAACCACTATGTCTCTAGAGTGGACAAATGTGTATATGAATGGTCAAAGAGGTGTATAATGTGTGAAACTCTGCAGCTAAGATGAGAGGACATACTGCATGGTTGAATTTTCATGATACAAATTGTTGAAAGCCATGATCAAATACAGCGCTGTGACAATCACACAATGACAAGAACGGGCCTGGATACACTCGGCCATGTTCGACGTCATCTTTACTAACTTCAGTACAATTCAACAACAAAAGATGGTCAAGGACAGCGCATGAACAAATATTGTAGACTGGGCATACACGGTGCACCAAGGATGCACAAAGACCATTTGGAAGGCCAGAGATTAATTTGAGGAGAACACATCACATTCAAAACTTTGAAACTGTCTTCCAAAGACACGAAGGACAAATATCTACTTGGATCAATAACCAACACTAAAAGGTAATGTTGGCTAGTCCATGAACACATTCATCCACATTTCAAGTGATAAAGACGATAAAATGCAGCCCTGAAAATAAATGCTGACAAAAGTTAACCCCTGCTTTCTGAATTGTGGTTTTTAGGCTTTGGTATAGATGAGCATCAGCTAACCAATTATTGAACAGAGCCAACAAGCTGTAATATGATTGATCCATCCATCTATCCATCCATCTATTATTGAATTGTCCAAATAATTATAATCTTTAAATGTTGTTTAAAATTGTTAAATATTTAAAAACACTATATTCTGGAGTGCATTAATCTTGGTAATGTAATAGTTCCTTTATTATTATTATATATATTTTATTTTTAAGTAATCTTTCAATGAGCAATTAAGTCTACCGGTCATGTCATATCATAAATTTCCAAAAGAGCAGTAGTAATGGCAAACTATATAGTTTAATAAACAAAAATAAAACAAAATAAAAAAGGTATCACATTTAGGGGGAAATTATTTTAAATCAATTTCACAATACTGTGAGGTGAATTTGCTAAATATTAAGTTGACCTCTTCTGAACAGTGAATACATAATAATATTTTGTGGCAACATTGTTCCATTTTCCTGATTTTCACAGTGCTTAGCCATCTAAAATTCCCTCTGTACTGTTTGTGCCCAAAATTACAGCCAGCCGTGTTATTTCCATCTTTGTAAATAAGCAGCCCGCAGCATTGCTCGGCTGTCCCAGCGGTCTTGGTTGTCATGGAGGCTAACAACTCTCATTATGATCAAACGCAAAAGATGAAACTACACTCAGAGAGAAACAGTGCCAGAAGCAGAGGAGATCAATTAAGGTCAGGATTTTCACACCAATGGTCCACGGATTAGCTGATTGAAAAATAAAATAGTGGCAATGGTTTGAAGTAGCAGTTTATCAAGTAAGCTTCAAAATGTTTCTGTAAACAAGGCATGCCGGCTGATAGAAAGAGGATGGGAAGAGAAAAGGAGAACACGGGGCAGAACAATAAAGGCAGTATTAAAACACTGAAAGAGTTACAAGAATCATTACAGATTGATATGATTATGTGTGATTGTTGCTTGCTTCACTGAAACATTATATTTTGGATTGCCATTGGTGGCAAGTGGGTATGTGATATGGATGCCGTCTTTTATCACTGTGTATATACATTTATTACAATGTCAGTTTATATTGTGGAAAGGTAAACTATCTGGAAATTCAGCTGTTTATGGAAAACATATGACCACTTATAATTTCTACTTTTGGCTAATCCAGTAAATAAATAACTCAGAAAATTAAGGTTCATAAAAGTGACACGAAAATCCTTTGAATCCAATATTGCCATAAGGCTTTCCTGCTAAATGATCTAGCAACACTGCTTGCAATGGCCTAATACAATCAGAAGTAAACTGTATAAAAGGGATAGCCATTATAAGTTAAATGTTTATCAACTGACAATTTTTTATGCAGTCATATTGCCCAACTCTACGCTGGTATTAGAAGTTTTGCCAACAAAACACTCGTAACCGTACAAAGAAATCTGAATTTTGGTATTATTATATTAATGTTTAATGCGATTTAGGTACAAAACTAGTCCGTAACTAAATCTGTGATGCCGACCTGTCTTTCCAGTGTTTTTCATGGTGGTCTGGTTGGAGGACTCAGCGTTGAACTTGTCGAGCACCAGCTCCTGGTACTCCTCCGAAACCGAAGCTTGTTCATCTGCAATGTCCACAGGTGATTGGTTCCTCGCAGAACATTCTGGGTATGAAGTATCCCAGCTTTGAGGTCCATGGCTTCCTGCAAAAATAGAAGAACCAAGAGCTTATGAAACATGTAGACTAGTCCACATAATTCCCTTTTGTCTAAAGATTCTAGCTATAACACACACACACAAAATTAGAACCAATGTGACAAGATTACTACCACAGCAGCGGCCACGTTTCAATATGCCCTTAACGGAAATTGAGAGAAAGACGACAATAATTCCTTTATATTCATTCAGCTGCAGTGCCCTCTAAACCCCTCCAACAGCTGGGAAAACATGTAAACACAATGAAAATTCATTATCTGGCTACAAGCAATTCCAGCTTTAATTGTCCATTTATGATATAAATATCCAAATGAGGCAGATTCTACAGTGATACACAGACTAAAACTGAGCCTAGAATGGGTACAGAGTTAATGTGGGTCTATGCCTCGGATAAGTTTAAAAAACAAAAAAACATTACATCAAATAGGCTATTCAATGGAAAACACTCAAATTTAACAATGAATGTGCGGTGTGTGCTGCAAACGAACTTCCTGTAGAATCCCCATCCACTGTCTGCTCTTTTAATCCTCTATCCCCTACAGTGGCGCTTCTACAAAGGAATAATCCACAACCGACAGGGGTCCCCTTGATCTCTTCTCGGGTACAATGGGCCAATGCAACAACAAAAGCTGAGGGATCAGGGGAACAAGGAAGCATGCATGGATTTTAACTTTTCTGGGTTAACCCACTATTCATGATCCCATTCCCGACAGATACAGGGCAACTTTGCTACTGGCTCATTGCAAATATATGAGAACCCCTCTTTACTAAAAACACCCTGGATAAAGGGTGGCTTTAATGTACAAACACCTTGCAGCCAAAGACACTGCTCGAGACCCTCAAAAAGACAGTGCCAATCAGGATTATTTTTGAAATATCCAATGTTTTACCATGTCAGCGAGTGAGCAACCATAAACATGCATTGTGGGGAGTGCAGACACATAAACAGGAATCATTTCATTCATCTCTCCAATGAATATGTCACTATGTTAGGAACTGACTGCACTAAAGACTGTTAAGCGCCTGGAAATGTCTAAGATTTGTCCAGTGACAGTCAAATTAATATAAATTGCCATCTAAAACACCACCCACAAGATTATTGGCTAGTGAGGTCTGGATTGCAATTGAATGTTGGAATGGGTTTGAGCTGCATTTCTAACTAATGACTGCATTCACCAGCAGGATTAAATTTGTCAGTCATGGCTTTAGACTTACCAATATGTCTGTTCCAGTGCAACGCCTAATGTTTTATATCCTTAAACCGAGTCCATTAGGAATGCAATACTATTATTATAAAGGCAAGAGAAAGCTGCTTGCCAATCATAAATACACAGAAGATACTAGATATGAATCTAGTATCTTCTATTCCATCTGAGTTATGCTTGCTGGCAGGTTAGACATAACCTTGCCATCAACATGGAAGCTGTCAGAAGCTCAATTAAACTCAATTAGCTCCAATAAATAATATATTGATGAAAGGTTAACGCTTTGTGAGGCAATATTTTTTTATATCATCACTAAAGCAAATTACTCCCTATAATTTAAAAGCCCTGCCAACAAGGCCAATCTCACTGAGAATCGACAACACAATCAATATGGGAGAGCTGAAGAAAAAAGTTGTACATCTAGCGGAATAAAAAGAGGCAGATATTAGCCTTAGGAGTTGATAGCCCGAACAGTAAAACCCAAACCAGGGGGTCAGAAAGAGGACTACAGTGGGATTCCCATGCATGCATGCAGTTTCTGTTAAATGTGAAACATTCCGCAATAACTCACACTTCTTTCTCTTTTAGTTTTACGTCAAAACAAAGTCATGTTTTTTAGCTTTTTTTGCTCATTTTCTATTTCATAACTAACCTGAGTATGGATACATATTAACTTATTCTGGCACTAATTCATTGGACTTGCAGTGAAATAATTATAAAAATAAATGTCCAGGCTATGTCTGGAGCCATAGAGCTAGACCAGTAAATCAAGGCCAAAATATTGGCAGATATCAGCTTATTGCAGATATATTGGTATCGGTCTACATGTTTGCCACTGAGTAAAAGGCAATTGCAGGACAGAAATGTGAAAGTAGGTTTCATTAATATATAAACACTGTCATCATTACATAGACTGTCCACACTAACAGGTATATTTTTCAACTATACAAAGGAAGATTGTTGTTTATGTTAAGAGTTCAAACTTAAAAAATTTGGCCTGTGTATTGGATTTTGTAAACTCCTAAATATTCATATTGTAATCAAAAATCCAACATCTGTCGGACTGTAATATGTATTGATCAATGATGGCGTCTGTGAGAAAAGCTAAATTAGTTCACTTGTAAACCCACACAGTTGTACTAGTTTTCAGTGTTATGTTTCAGAATTTTTCTAGGACAAAAAATGGAGCTCAGACAGTGTAGGGTTGGTTGTATATTTATGTAGTACACACTTGAGGCAGTTATGCAATTGGTTATGACTTACTTACTTCCATCCCATTTGTGTTCACAGAAAATATATATTCTCTTTGGCAGAGCTGTGTGAAGCACCATGCCTTCAGTTGCTTTGAATATTTCCCATTCCCTTAACCGACAAAGTGTGCTATGTGGGGTACCAACAATAAAAATAAACACTGACAACTATTCAAGTTCTCCAGGTGGCAGTTTCAACACCCATTTCTTGCATTCCTTTTTTCTCCTCTTAAGTGAATTGTGACAAGTTCCAAAAAACATTTTAATGATGCTACTGAGATATAAAGCGCATAAAATGTGACTGACATACCTCACAATAACAAAACATTATATTGGTCAAATGTGTTGAGACAAGTTCGATGTTGACTCAGAACATGAAAGGAAGTTATAAAAGAAAGTGCCCTAGATTTATTGTTGGTATACAAACATAAAGCTAAGATATAAATAAAAATCATTAATATGTCAATATTTTATCACACCAGAACCACATGGTGTAATAAGTAAAGTGCACTGAACCCACTAAAATGTTTCACAGGCCACTTTTATTCAAAGTGTAACTAGCGAAAAGTGTAATCTTTTGCTAATTTTCCATTAAAAAACACATTACACCCCATTTACTGCCAGAGAGATAATTCTGCCTTTTCAAGAACAAAAAGGGAGGAGCAGCGTTAAAATCAGATAAGTGAGGGTTGCACAGCAGTCGATTAATCTGTCTCATTGCCATCCATCAGAAGGGCTATAATCCTAGTGGCTAAGCCTTTCCCACTACAGCGCTTCCACTCTATATGGCCGAGGTGAACAAATAAAAAAAAAAGTACATGTTTAAAAATATTGTAGATGGATTTATCTATAATATTACACGCCACATTTGCACCTACATTCAGCGTATGGCTGTGAGAGAACCGCTCATACACACTGGGCGGCACGACACACTTATTCTAATGAAAATCTTTATAGGGGCGATCAGGTAATTCATGCAGTATGCCGATCGTTTTATGTACTTATGATGGACAAAGATGAGCGAGTTACACTGATGTTACAGCTCACCTTCCGGGAATATGACGACATTTAGCAGAATTTATCTGTAACCATCAACGCAAAGGAAACTGATGAATCTAATCACCACAATACAACAGCCCCGCACCAAATCTGTGAATGCGAGGTTGTGATTATTTTTGAGTATTTGTGTTCCCATGGTGGATTGTATCATAGTTTTGCTGTTATGTGTGGTCTGTGTTAAATTTTCTTTGAAATGTATTATAGTATAGGGTCTGCATTACCACAAAGAAATTCAGCAAATGTAGCAGCAGCACAACAAGCACACAGCCGGTTAAATTGTACAAAGCATACAAAAATATATAACCAAGATGGATTATTGCAGGTTTGAAGCTAAAATGCCCATAAGCCTAGTATTTACCCCATCTTAACGAAAGTAATAGTTCTCAAAGACTGCTTTTACCAGTTTCAGTAACATTCTGCACCCTTCAAGGTGGTTTGATCCGTTGCAGCACAGGTTCAATAACAACACATCTACGTCAATATTTTGACTGATTCAATAATACTTCAAGATCTATGCTGGGAGTGAGAGAAGTGATGTTTATACAGTCCATACTGTTTGTTAATTCGAACCTGTTCTGAGCTCACTTCTGTGTGACGTGACGCCACTCTTGTTTTAAGTAAAACGGGCACATGTTTCTCTCAATCTGGCACTTTCCGTTCCAAGCGTCATCCCATTAACCTTGGGATAAACAGCCGTGCCTGTGCTACCATGGCAATGCTGACAGAATGGCAATTGCCTTGTCATTTCCGTTTTGTCCCTCTGAGAGAAAGCATCCATGCTGTATGCCGCCTGGCAGACCTTCCAGAATTGGCACATAAGCGCTTGCAAAAATCTACGCTGATCAGTCCATATGTGTGAGTGGCACTGACAACAAAACATGGCCAGCAGATATAAGACACAGTATGGGCAGCAGTGAAAGGGTCACGATAGTTCTTGCAGCTGGAGCAGTGTTAAGTGAGATCAAAGCCTTGTGTATGCTGCAGAATGCCTTTCGCAGGAGCAATCCGAGCAACATTTTTGAACAACATTCCTGCTGTTAGCTTCAATATGCTGCGAACAGTCCAGATGGTGGAGACACAGGCTTTGTAGCAGCGGTATCAAGTGTCCAGGTTAGACAACTGATGAGCTGAGGGCTTGTGCAATGTGAGGCAGGCCAGAATAGTCACGCAAGTCTGTAATCAGTCAACTGATGACAGATTTTTTTTCCCCCCATGTCGGTCAGTAACGCTTACTGTACGATGGTTACTGACATCTTTAAAATCACCAGACTTCAGGAAATGCCGAGATCTCGAAGCCCTGCAGCATCACTAAAAAATAGGTCCATTGGGGCAACAAGTATACAAGGTCAGATGATTACACGAGTTGAAAATAAGCCCCCCAGTAACATTTATTTGGAAGAGAAAACAAAGGCAGATGAAATGATTACCCAAACTCCATGTTCTAAAGAAAACGTTACAGCCCAACTTCCTGGTTCAACTTTGACATTTCATATGCATTTGTTTGCTCTCTTGAGAGATTATTAGTGGCATTACAGGTGTGCTCAATTTTGGTTTTACATCAAAGTTAAATGGTAGTTAATCTGGTAAAACTGGCAGCTTGTTTACGACCTGTATGAAAACCTGTATGATCATCTGACTGCTCACATTTGTTGCCCTGTTGGACCTTTATTTAACGACGTCACCGTGTTTCATAATCCAAGGAATTCATTTGGTGACTACGATGACATAACTGATGGCTGATGGTATGAAAACGAAACCTTGTGCAATAAATAAACGATGACAAATCGAAAATGTTATCATTGAATTTGTCTGAAATCCCTTTTGCCAAGGTGAGAACCCTCTCAACAGTATGTTTAGCAAACATGGACAATTTGGTGCTGCAAAATATTTATTTAAATACATAATCTTTTTTTATCTCAATTTTGAATGATTGACACTGAGATATTTCAGTCTGGACCAAAGTGTTGGACCAACGGCCTAACAGACAGACGGAAATTGCTTTCCTTATAGTCATGCTGCTGGCATGGCAGGCCTTTGTCCTTTTTTTCTCAGATAAGCAAGGAATTCATAAGCACTGTGCCTCAAACATGCCCTTTTCCATTACTAAGATAGTCCAGATACATATTCTTACATCTATTCACAGAAGTATAGACTAATTTAATATTTTTCACAATGCATGGCGCCTTTACTGGATATGTGGAGAGCATTCGGAATGAACTCTGAGGCATGGTACTAACACGGGCAGACGTCAGTCCCGTCTACTGTAAACTCCAATAACAGAGCTCCTCTGCACAAAACAAGCCGACAGACTATGTCCCGTCCTCCAGCACCACTTCGTTCCACTGTCTCTGTGTCCTGCAGATCTCTTTACATGCTTCCTGGCAGCTCTGTGACCTAATGGCTGGGATGTGATGAGGGAAAGGGAGAGAGCTCAGCTCACAGCTGAATGGACTGTGAGAAGAAAAGAGCAGACTCAGTCCACTGAACGATGCCGTTTGTGAGCGTGTAACAACAAACACACAGACTCCCAACCACACGGTTTAACAAACAGCCAGGGATGGATATAGTTTACAAATCCAATCACTAGCTTACAGGTTCATAATTTCTTGCATTCACTATCGCCTTGGATGGGGCTCGGTCTAACTCTTATTTTCTGTGCCATGTGATATGGGTTTCATTTTTTCTGGGTTTTATTTTTTTCAGCTAGACGAGAATAAGAGACTGCATGCAACTACAATCAAAGTGAGGAAAATCATCCTGGCAAAATTGGGCCAGCCAATTTTGGTGACTGACTGTTTTCCAAGTGTAAATGAGGTCATGCTGCTAAAACTACAAACTATTACGCCAGAGTGTCATATGTGACTGAACACCAGTTCAACCGAGGACAGAGTTTTTTATTACTGCCTTTACTTTACTGCTCAACAACTGAAATCTATTTTCATTGATGAAGTTAAACATGCCCACAAACTCTTACTTTGAAAAACAGAGGAAACTTTCAGGTCAATGAAAGAATGTTAAGTGAATCATCAATTGCAACAATTAGCTCTCTATCTCCTGTATGTGTGATTTTGTATTCATAGAGAACTGTACTTTCAAAGGATGTTCTTGTTTGATTCCTTTACTGACCCACATGCTTAAGACGACTTAATTATCAGTGAACCATGAAGGTAAAAAAAATAGTTTTACCAAGGAATTATAAAATGTGAAAATAATTGCAGTCTTCTTCTTTTGAAAGCTTTTTCTTAACATTGTCTGACATCCACTTCTCAGAGGAGATCTGAAAGAACAGGTGCTCCATCAGCGCAGTTTGCAAGAATGAAAAAAGGCATCTGTGGTCAATAAAAGGCACAAAGTGACGCATGAGTGAGTCTTCAGTTACACTTCACCAAATTAAAAGGTGCATTTGTTTGACCTGGTCAGTTCTGTCATGAACAGAGGCAAGAAGCAAGCGCACCAAAACTATTCTCTCTGTGTTCATTCACTTTATTGTAGAGATACTGACACAACAATACATAAACCGGCGGATTTGATTATTAAAATGGAATCAGCGCTTTAGGTCTGACTTTCCAATGTTGCCTTCATTTTTGGAGCTTCCCAACAAAAGCCCCAGACGGAGGCAAATTAGCGTTGGCTCGGCGCTTGTTGTTCAAAGACACGAGCGGAGGGAATGTCCGATACATGTATATATATCTGACCTGTCGGGGAGCAACAGCCAATGAGTGGGAAAGACGTGTTGAGGGAAAACATGGGGGAGGGGTCGCCTGTTAGTAATCCACAAAACTAAGGAAGTCGACACTATCAGCTAAATGATGGAATATTTAGTTTTATAATTGTATTAAAACACTTTGATGAAAACAACCGTTGCATTTTGTGTTGGATCACATTTATATATATTCATCAAATTGTTTTATATTATCTTCAGAATTGTTAAAATTGCATTAATCCACCGTAAGATTACACTTTTTCTGATGACACAATGTGGTTAAATCATAAACAACAGAATTCATTCATTCAAATTAGAATGGAAAACACTGAAATGTAAGAAAGAAGTGAAACAGATTGTGGATAAAAATAGTCAAAAAACAGTCAACGGGAATGTAAACATCTGTGGGACAGAACAGGCTGTTACAGCAGAGCTGCTTCCACATCTGGACCAACACATCTGCACAGATTATTGATCAAGTAGCAGAATCTGCACATAAATTGATTAATGATGTCGTAAAACGGTTTCCAGATAAAAAATGTTCGCTATTACGTTGTTCTTAACCACATGACATGTAAAGGATAAGTTAACTAAGTGCACTTCCCCTGACTATTTTTGCCGAAAGTGCTTTTGTTTTTAAAGTTGAAAATAATGAATTAAATAAAAGAAATGTCATTCATTCATTTTAAAATTGTATTTTCTTTAACTGATTTTATCTGTCAAACTCCTCCTTCTTTTGTAGACCCTTCACAACACTATACCATGTAATAAATATGATGAATACTGGCCCCGTACAGTAATTATAATTCCTGTTATTGTATCCAGAACCATTACAATATCAGCTTCCTTGGAGTTACTGCAGACACCTACTGAGACAGGTGATTAAAAGTCTGGCTGCTCTGGGAGATAGCTGACAGGAGGTTCAGATAAGGTAACTACTTTCCCCCAAAGTGTAACGCTAAAGCCAACATAAAAAGCAGACAAGATCCTATGAATCATCAAATCCAATGGATCATCAATAATCCTCTGCTGTGCTATCTCAACCATCAAAATGAAACTCCACAAGAGTCATTTTGAAGTTGCACTCCCTTTTGCTGACGCTGCGGGTCACTTACTGACCCGTTACATAAGTTCAAATTGCTTTTTATATAACAGCGAGTCAGTTAGTTTGGATTTTGGTGTAGATGACTGATATGATAAGACACAAGTTTTGTTAACTGATTCAGTTCTTTCAGTTTAAATTATGAGTCAGATTTCTAGGCCTCCGACTAGTTCCTGGGGTGGTCTGAAGCGGTACTTCACTTAGCTTATCTATAGATATTAATCTGCATTATTAGTCCGGAAGATCTGCATTTCATCAGAAATTGGTACAAGCTCCCACAACTCAACCACAAAGGATCAAGCAAACCAATGTCAAGAAAAATCTTTTCTACTTCGAGCGGTTTCTCTACAGCACTTCAAGGCAATCTAATGGCCAATTAGCAGGACTGGAGCCAAATGTTTTAGAAAAAGAGGTGGAGGTTAAACGTCTAATTTCCAGAGAAGTAATAATCACAACCTAGAGTGTGATGAGGCCATAACATGGACTTATGGTGGGAGGCGGCTCAGTGAAAGCTGAGATCACAAGCCAAGCTATATGTGTTTGTGGAGAAAAACTGAATCTTGCCTCGAGAAAGAGACAGAGATTTAAAAAAGAGTTTGACCCTTATTACCCTGACAAACACCACCATGTTTACTATAGTAATTAACAAATAAATAGCAATAGAGTTAATGCAGTTTTAATGCCATACTCTGTTAATTCTCCTTTCTTGTAGAGTAACATCATCTTCCCCTGATATGGTAGACAAACTGACACTAAGTACACACCCCCACCAACACTGAAATCTCTTCTTTTTTGTTTTACCATGAAGTGAGCAGCTTTTGAGTTTACAGTGAAAAGAGAGTGTGGGTGTGTGACACAAGTTAACCAATCTAATCTGGAGACTTTGTCTGTCTGTCAGTCAAACAAAAAGTGGAATAAAAGGGAAACTTTGCCCATTTTCAACCGCCGTTGTGGTTGTATTGTGGGTGGTATGTGCAAATGAACAATGTTCAGCTTCCCTTTATGCTCCCTCCAAGCTACAGGCACCCGGAGCGCCACGCTTATTTGCCAGCGAGGGTCGGCGGCATGACACAAATCGTGTCCTTTTACCAGCAGGTGGTGTCACGTAGGAAACAAAGAGGAAAGCCGAACATTGTTCATAAAATGGAAGCAAATATGGTTGAGAAAAATGTGAATGTGTTGGCATTGTATATAATTCCCACAATTTGAAAAGAACACCATTAATAAGTGTCTATATTAGCATAATTCCAGTAAATGAGAAGCTCTAAAGGGAGATATCCATCCAAAGAAAGTAGTAAAAAAGCTACATTTACTAGGCATACATTCTGCACTCGACCCAGTGGACTTGAAATTAATCAATGACTATAAGGGCTCACATTTGATGAAATGTAGAAAATCTATAGATTATTTTCATATTTGGTCGCCAATCTTTCAATCAGTGCCTAAAATCTACAACCCGTACACACTACAAAAATCTTCACTTCTTCCTATTTAGCTTTTGCCTTCAGTCTCGTCATCAAATGAAATACATGCTCATTTGGTCTGAGGTCAAATGACTTCGCCAGTCAAGAGCACTTTTTCCTCATTCAAAAATGGTTGTCGGTCAGTTCATTTGGGACCATTGTTCTACTCCACTGTGCTTAAATTGATGGATTATTTACACAAACAGCTAGAAAGCAGACTATGCGCATCCACAATAGATACCCTAAAAACACCCGTAAGGCTAAAAAGAGAGCACTTAAAGCTGATAGTAAGCGGTCACATTGTAAACACAATGTGCTGGAGAACACAGCCAAAACAATGACAAACATGTCACTGTCCTAATACTGTCTGACGGCACATTTTCACCAAGTTGCAGTCAGTTCCGATTTGAGGTTATATAACGGTATTTGAGGCGTTCTCTTAACCCAGACATGTTTCATTATGCAATTAACAGTGTGACCTCATACCACTCACTCCACCCGGCCATTCAAGATATGGGCTTCCCTTCCAGCTTGAGGCTACAGGAGAGGGTGGAGGAAAAGACAAACAATCCATCCGCATATACAATGTGTCTCAGTAGATGCTTTTAAAAAACAAAGGGCCCTTGATAGTTAGCCACTGACTTCTAATCCTATACTATACATGTTCAAGTTGATTATTCATGTATGTGTTCATAACAGCCCTTTACAAATCACTAATGGGAAGCAATCTTTGAAATCAAGCATTGCAAAGAGAACAAATATTGAGTAGTTGATTAGATGCTTAAATGAGCCCTTTGGGAAAGTGCATTACAACATTGCATTGGTATCATAATGATTTAGGTTTTTTACACAACTATATATATATATATATATATATATATATATATATACACACATAGAAAATCAAGTCTAAATATGATCACTGCTTGTGCAGTGTTTAGGTTTTTTACACAACTATATATATATATATATATATATATATATATATATATATATATATATATATACACACATAGAAAATCAAGTCTAAATATGATCACTGCTTGTGCGTATGTTGGTGTGGCAAACTATACAACCATTGATTTCAGGTGGTCTTGCTGAGTTCTGAGAAGAAGGCATCTGATAAGGATGGCGCCACGGCCGTCTCAGAGCCTGAGCTGAATCTTTCATCAGGGGTCATTGTGTTCCACACAGCAGCACCAAACACATAAAAGCAGGTAGAGGAAGTGGTAAATCATACAGGCATTGGGTTCTAATTGGCCACCAGAATGAGCTCCAGCCAAAATATTGTTTTCCCTTGGCGCTATCTGCTTCCATCTCGTGGACTTTCATAGAAATTGTGGCTTCCTGTTCTTGGGTGTTGGCTGCTGCATAAGTACAACATCCCCTAGTCTGTAAAAATAATCTCCAGGACCTTGTGTGAAGAATAAGAGGGACAGAAATACACTCTGTCCCCATGAGGGAGAGCTTCCCCTTCAATTCAAAAACGTTAACAGTTTCCCCTTCAATATGGCAAAGAGCCAACATGCCTCCAAATGTTTCAGAACCTCTCCTTCTGTATAGATCTCTGAATGATCACCACACAATACATTTCACAGAAATCCAACAATGAAACATCTATTCTCATTAACTTACGTTACCTACGTAGTTACTGTGATACAGAGTTGTGCATGTGTGAACGATAAAGCAAGACCATGACAAAATCATTAGTATACATTGTTCACATCATACATGTATCATTGCTAAAGCTACAACTATATGAGATGCCCAAACCTGACTTTACCCCTTAGTATGTCAAAACAGGCACACACACACCGCCAGAATAAGTCAATACCCTCAAGCCCAGTTAGACTCGTTCTGAGTGTCACACCTCTATTCTTGAGTACAATGGATGTTACACAACTAACTTATGTAGCATGCTGGGGAAAGATGAGATGGGTGCAGTTTGTGCTCCATCACTCTTTGCGTTGCCCTGTTAGTCTGTTCTGCCTCATAGCACAGCTGCTGTTCAGAGACAGGCGAGGCAGGTGATTGGGGAAGAAGCAGCAGGCGGACAGATCGCTCCGTCAGTTCAAACAGCTGTAGACTGCAGTATCTTTCTGCACACAGAACGTCCACAAAGTAATTAGCTAAAGTCCGACATCAACTTTTAAAAGGAAAGAGAAAGGGGTGTGGCCTAGAAGTGATTACTGTCCACAGCGTGAGTTGCGATGCTCAATGCGTGAGAGTTAAAGTTTAACTTGTTGACTACACTTTTAACATATTTGTAAAGCTAAAAACACTGATACAGTTTGTGATATCGCTGCATAGTAGTATACAACTCACTTTTAAAAACAACATCAGGTAACAATGTAAAAAAAATAAAAATATGGGGCCACATTTTCCCTGAACTCCCATATTCTCCTAGTCAGTCTTTACATGATGCTGGAGATAAAAACAATAGCAATACTAAGAGAGCGAGTTTTTCCATCTTACTTAAAAAGACAAAATTAAAGGAAACTGTTTAGCAACCATTACTGTGGCAAGTACGTGTCCGAGGTATCCGAGCAGTAGATTTTGTGTGTTCTCTATGATGTAAAAGTAGTCTTACACCACTTTTAGCTTCAGACCCGCTCGGATACCAACCAGAGAACCTAACCAGTTTACTGTGGCTGATCCCTGTTTTACCATTCCTCCCAGCCCCCTTTTGTCCTTCAAAAATAATTCACTTGACACTTGTGTTTATTTAATTTGTGATTTAAATTCTGTTTCAGAATGCACGTAGTTCAAATGATCAATGTTTATGCAAAGGTGTGCAAAATGTGCAACTTTTTAAATACAAGCAGTGAGTTGACACAAACTGATCAGTCATCAGGGCCCTTAGTTGTGGATTGAATCTGATAACATTTTCTAGCACTGAACTAAACGTTGGTGAAAAATGTTACTATTGGAGTTTGTAAGTAGACGGAATTTATTTTTGCATTCGCCGTGTCAAAGGATGACCTCGCCATAAACTCAACATATGAAACGGCTTACAAAGCCTGTAATAAATACTAAAGTATGTATTTGTGTAGTCATAGTACCAAACTATAGTAGTGAAAAATTGAGCAGTTAATTGCATAAGGGACAAAAATGCATGCCTTCTGGAGAACTACACTAGAAGGTGCTATTACATTTTTAGCTGTAGGGCATATTTAAACTTCTATTTATGTGTGTGCATGAAGGCATTGTCATGATGCTGTAATGTAATGGTGTCCAATACCATGGGTATATAGGCAGTAGATGTATGCAACTCAAAGCGAAACAAAACAAAAATCTTCGGTTGTTTAGGTGTATGTCTGTGGGTCACTGAGTGAGTATGCCCCTACGTGTCTGTCCACGGCTAATCCCACATTCTGCTGCAGCGAACTGCATAATATTTGGGGTGGCCAGTCAGGGCTGCAAGGACCTCTCGTAGTTAAGGTGACTCAAACTTTCTTAAATAATATTTTATTGCTTGTTTTTTTTTTTCACGGCCATTGACTGCCTGCTGACTCCTCACTTACTTCTCTTAAGTGAGTTTCATTTTCCATTTTGGAAAGATGAAATGTCTTATGCGATGACTTCAAGCCGATTAGATGCATACATCACAGCCTGATTTTAAATTTTACTTAAGTGTGTTTTCAATTCCAATTTTGACTTTGTCTAACAAATCATCTCGGCTACAGCGATCTTTATTTAGATCCAGGGAGTTTTGGTCCCCGAAATTCAAAAGTACTATTTTTGATGTAGAAGATCTTGTCACTTCTCTCTAATTTACTTAGTTTAGTTTAGGATTACAAACCTTATGTCTGTAATGACACAGTTTGAGGAGAGGGGGTTCTGCACTGAAGTAAATAAAGCAAATAACGACGTAGTTGCTTTTACGCACATTTAAAAGCTGTTTTTCCACAGCATAAAAACAGTAAATGTTTTCTCTCAGGGTTTCGCCCTCTTCGCGCACATTGACACCAATCCAACACTGCATCAGTCGCGAGGAAACCTCTTGCTAATTGTAAACAGGAGGGAAAGGTGAGCACTCTGCCGAGCAGAACACAGAGCTCTCCTCTGTAGAGCCGCAAAGTGAAACACTGATTAGTGACGCTACATTACTCCACAATGTCCAAGGGCAACTGTTTCATATCAGCTAACTGTCGGAAGCACAGACGCTAACCTCAGCACACATAAATGTCTTGCAGCTGGTCGTGTGATGGACGTTTTAATATATGAAATAGCAATTGTATTCAAATCACAGTCAATATTATATTAAGGAATAATTAGTGAGTATTTCAGTAGTTATTAAAATCGAGATGAAGCACTGAGGCTGAAGTAGATAAGGTACTGTAATGTGTGAGAACAACTGCACATTATGTATTTATAAGGAAACAGCTAATCTGTTGTTTTTTTTTTTAACAAATCAGGGCGCTGCATACTTGGACTGTGTGCAGTGCGCACACACACACACACACACACACACACACACACACACACACACACACACACACACACACACACACACACACACCTTTAATTTGTCACATCGCCCTTTCCATCTATTCTTATTGTTACGCTTCTTTTCAGTGAGCACCTTATCTCACTCTAAGCCATCACCTCTTTCTGGGCTGCTATACCCTCATATTCCATTTAAGCAGCTTCATCTATTAGTTTAATTATCTCTTCTTCGGCTCTAGGAACTTCAACTAAGCTATGAACTTCCACACCTGACTATTAAAGAAGGCACGCTTCGACCACTTAGTCATCTCACTAGCGAGAGAGTCATTAAATCATTTTGGTCCAACTGGGTATAAGTGGAACCTGTAAAGTCGAGATGATGTCCTCATTGTCTTTTCAAGTACACATTTGGTTACAGTAGACCAAAATACATGTTATGTCCATGATCATGTTCATTAGGATGTCTATGTAGCTAATATCCTTTTTTTCCCCCTTTATCTTTTTCTCATGGTCCAAAACTCCTTTCTTCTGATTTGGTTTCCTTTTTACTCTTCAAATACATTCATGCCAAATGATAAACTAGACTGTTGCAAAAAGCAGCAAGTCTTACAGCTTTGCAGGACTGTAATTAAGCACAGTGACACGTGGCGCTAATTGCTAACATCAGCATGCCAACATGCTCATAATGACAATGCGAACGTGATGATATTAAGCAGGTATAAGGTTTACCAAATTCTACATCTGAGTTTAGGCTGTTCGCATGACAACATTTCCTAATTAGCACTTAAAACAAAGTACAAGCTGATACTAATGTTATTAGTTATGCGTGTGGTCACAGATGATGGTGGGGCTAGAGGAAAAGTGAAGACATCGCCGAAGTGATTGTAGCTCATCTTGAGGGGCATATGAATGTGGATACCAAATTTAATGGCATACCATACAGCAGATGTTGAGACATTTCACTCATAACCACAAATATGATCCTGCTGCTTTAGATAAAAAGTGATTAGGACATGTCCTCTGAGAACCACGACTACTGTGAACATTCATTAAGTAGATGTGGAGCTATTTCACTGGATCCAAGAGATGTTTCAGTCTGGACCAAAGTGACCGAACAGCAGGCAGTCAGGCGATGCCATCTCCATAGCCATGCAGCTAGCATGGTTCAAAGTGACAAACACATCCTAAACATTACAAAACTAATTGTGTCACCATTCTTGCATAAAGCAGCTGGACATCAGATAGGGAGGAGGGAGCAGCGGTAGATGCCTGCCAAAGTGCTCTCGTCCCCTTGACTGAGGGACGACACAACGGCAGGAGGAAGAGTTAACTGTGGGTCACTGCAGAACGATAAACCAGGACAGGCATACGGAGACAGGCAGGCTGCTGTCTCCCAGGGGACAGAGGTTGTGAGACACATAGAGGCCTCTCACTCATGCCTGTTATGCCGTCAGGATGACCCCAGAGCATGAGGTCACCAGTAAGCAGACCATTAGCCAGTCAGCAGGTAGAGGTGAAATATGTCCACCCACACGGTGAACCCTCAGATGACATGTTATCTGGTATTTTATTTCACCTGCTTATACGTGTTATTTTAGGAGAGCTGCCATTTTAAGTGTTTGGACCTATAATGCCAACTTTACACTGTGAAAACTGGCAAATGTCTCAATAATCCTCCCTAAATTGCCCATGATATAAAAGCGTATCCCCTCTCAAAATGTCTAAGATATACTGTACAATACATACACTATGTCTTCTTTACAATATATGGGGAGGACACATTTTGTCTCTAATATTAGTTGCAATTGTCACTATCAAATACAGATTGTGAATGACATTGGGGAGGGAGTACGCAATACAAAATCAGATTTCCATCTTTCGTCACAAAGTGGAGATCAACTCTGCAAATCACATGTACACAAGCTGTCGGAGACTGATACAGAGATCCATGCACGGCCCTGACATTGTAATTATCTTCCAAAGGTTTATGAGCTATTCTATTTCTCTATTAGTTGAAACAGAAATACACAAATGTCCGCAAACACAGGCTTACACACTGTGACAGAGAACCACTGATGAAAGATATAAAAATAACAATTAAATGACAGAGAGACAACAATGAAATGTTACTATGGCTTTTCCTAGAAGTACTACTCGAAGTAGTGTCATTTTCACTACAAGAATAGATAGATATGCAAATCAGCAAGGAGCTTTCACATATGTATGGAAAGCAAAACAGAAACCCACTTAACGGTGTGAAAAGTCCTAATAATTTCCAGACTTAACCACTACTTTCATAATCAACAGTGTCTGGTTAGATAACACAGCGAAATGGCTAGCCAACGTTTGGAATTTTGTGATTGTATAGGAAAGGTCACAAAGTCCACACATTTAATAGGTGCCTTCCTCTTTGTTGCATGAGCTCTCTGCAGGGATCACAGCTGAACACGATAAAGCCTCAGCCATAGTGTGAGATACAGACAACAGACAGCCAGGTGCCATCTTAACATAACCTTCTTTGCAGAGTTAAGCACCAACTTGGGCCAAATTATCTTTCCATTTTTAACCCGTGCACCTGAACTAACCTGAACTAAATAGATCGTATGTATTTCTTAAATGGGATTTATGGAGAAGCCTCCATCTACACCGCTAAATCGGCTGCTTATTGTGTGGTTTCTCAGTCATCCTTTGCTCGTGTTTCTACAGCTTGAGAGTGGGGGAGCGTGTGCATATGTGGTTACATGTGTCAGTCAGTAGACACTCAGAGGCAAGAAAGTGGAAGAAATTAAACTAAGTGCAGCGGAGATAGAAACTGTGCAGGTTTTTCTAGCCTTGGGTACCCCAAAAATGCTAATTAACCCACAAATCACAAGACAGCACATGACCACATCCCCAGATGAGTGTTGAGCTAAGCACAGCAAGCAGCCATTTTAAATCCAGCCTTAATCCACGCTGTGTCTCACCCTCCTCACTACCCCCATAGCATCCACATGCAAACCCCTGCTCAGAATTGAGATGCGGCTAGCATTACGGAAGATAGATGAGGAGGGAAATTAAAGGACAGACGGGAGGAGGGAGCTCACTTAGAGAAACCGAAAAATTTACTCCAGAGGAGAGGTGAGTGCTGCGGAAGATCGGTTAAATTAATTTCATAATTTAAAGCTCCTGTGGGCAGGTCTCCCAGGTATCGAGGTATGGACATAAAAATACCAAATAAAAGTTAAAAAGTACAAATTGTAATTCTCAATTCCCCTCCAGTGATGCCCTTTGTTGCACCTCGAATCTGCATTTCTCCTACAGACACATGCACCAAGAAAAGAAAGCCGAAATGAAATGTAAATATGAGCTCGTTGTTACCACAGCAGCTATTGGCTGACACAGCAGAGGCTGTGGTGTGCACACGGGTAACTGACTAAATGGCCCTTGGCCCTCTGCCTTTAAAGTTCCCCTATGCTGCTAGAGGCTAGAAATACACTTTTTTTTAAATGGAAGTAAATGGCTCCATTTATAAATAACAGACAACTGGAGACATTAGCACACTAAAAATGTTTCCAACATAAGGATTACTTTTTGCTCAATTCAATTAAAAGGTCATTTATAAATCCTGCCTTGTTGTTGAACGAAAAGTGTCATTTTCAGCACTCAGCTTCAGAAACAGAAACCTAGTGAGGGTGTTTGGATTCGAAAACGTGTGATAGCTTAAACCTTTCTTGCAATATGCAAAGAGTAGCTTCTACCCCAATAATTTCTTGATACATCTATATTATTTATTACCCCTTGCAGGTATATGAGCTCCCACTTAAATGAGTCATGAGACTCTACAAGACAAAGAATGACAGGACAGAGTTTTCTTCCTCCTGGCTGCTACTGTTAGAATATGAAGCTGGATCAACCTAGATTAACATAAATGTCTTTGAGATTGCAGAAAAATAATGGTGCAAGTCGTTTCGGATTGTATGTTGTTGATGTACGGGCTATATTTAGAGTGCTTAACTTACTTCATACTTGAAGCTACCCAACAAGAAGTGTGATTGATAAACCGCATTATAGACCCAATATTTACAAAATTACAACGACTTTATCTAATCCATATTCATTAAAGAAACGCCCCTCCCACATACACACACACGCACACACACAAAAACACCATTAGCCAACAAAATAACACAGTACAAAAATCAGGCTTGAACCACTCTGAGCTATTGCCCTCTCTAAACTCAGCTCACCCCCTAAGCAGTCATTACTCTTCTATGTTGCAGTTGTTCTGCAAGCTAAGCAGGGACAACAATGGCTGCATGTTTACACAGCAAGTGTCCTTATAATTTAGAATCCAGACAGGAATCGATTGTTAACAGTGTAATTCAGTAAACTAGACATTGTAGCACAGGATAAACAGTCTAACAAGCCTGGGAAACGGCAGTGAACTAGAAGCAATGCAGTGCTAAATCCCATCAATTGCTTCTATACACTTACTACTCAGTATCTTGGAGGTGCAATTTTATGCTAACATACCTCTCAGTATTTTAACATATGATTGTCAATCAAACAGTTTTATAATTCAAGCAAAGCACTGCACATTTTCCAACATTGTGCCATTATGCAACTATTATGGCCTTGCCCCCTGCAGTTAACTCCTCACCTCTGGGGGGTATATACTCATTACAAAGTAAGTCATTATGATTATGAGTTTAAAAATTTGCTGAGCTGCTAGCTAGCTCATTCCAGCTCATCAGCATAACCACATTAGAGAGGAAACCTGTGGGCTGGCAATCTCACACTTCCTCAATATTAAAATCCCAGCAGGCCAAGCATGTCCACATCCATTATGTTGGACCTGTGCCACCAACTAGGCCTAATGTGCTGCCACGAGGCACACCAACACCATGTGACACCTGAAATTAAATTAATTAGGTTTACACAACAAACCTGTCGGTCCAATACATCAATCTGCCCAATACAGGGGAACCAGAATAATTGGCTGTATTTATTGCTGTTGCTATGTATTGGACCTAAGCTTTATGTATCTTAATGGCAAATGTCCAGGACACTGCTCTCTTGACATACCAATGTGACGATAGAAACAATCAACTCGAAACAAAACCTCACTGATACAGTATTAGTTCAGGGTACAGGAAGCCCTAATTTATTTCCATCCTTAACATGTTTACCTCATCTAGAGAAAGGAAACAGATTGGCAGAAGCAGTGGGAAGTAAGATGATTTGGAGCTCAATTGGGCTAAATTGGTTGCTGCCAGCGTGATACATCATGGAGAATTAAGATGCCTCTCCCCCAGCACAGAACTTCGGCAGCCATATTGGCACATCTGTCTTGGGCCCACCCCTGACGGAGACAAATGGACCAATTCTGGCACACAAAGGCTGATCCAAACTGCTAGCAATAACCAAGATGAAAAATGAGTCAGCTTGGGCCCTGGCAAAATTCATTTTTAATAATTAGTGTTCCTACACCTCTCATTTTCTCAGAAAATGAGTACAGGTACAACTACAGGTTGATACAACACATCAGCAAGACTGGAGGAATATAGATGATGTTGTGTTGAGCTTCCATCATCACAGAGAATGGCTGTGACTATAAATGCGGGGTTGTAAGACAGATTATTCTCTCGATGTTCTCCCAGGAGGAGGAAATTAATCAAGTCCAGAAAGAGCTGTGGCTACGAGAGGTAGTAGAGGAATGTTGCAGGATGAGCACACCAACGTTCAAAGTTCCTAAGGACCTGTAAATGAAGAGTTTCTATTCCCAAAATGAAGGGAAAGGGGTTAACTACAGGGCATAACTCTAAAGTGCAACACAAATATATACAGGGTACAAGTCAAGACAAGTCTATTTTATTTATGTATCTCAATATCACACATTTGCCTCAAGGGGATTGCTGTAGCCAGGAGGTGACAATCCAAGAATTGAATGTGATAAAGTTGCTGCTTTTCTGAACACCTGCCATTTGTCAACTAACAGTGATGTTTGTTATGCCACCGCCAGTGTTTAGGCTTACATGAAAAAAAAAAAATTGAGTTGAAGGTGTTTTGACACTTGACATAATATAACAAAACGTGTCTGATTGATATTTTAATCAATCATCTTCTCTTAAAAACAAACTTTCAAACAAATTTGAAAGGATTGCTGTGACACATAATTTAATTTAATCACTGTATGACAGAATAGCCCTTTCCCTGAACAGGACAATCAGTATTTTTACTTCAGTACTTGAATCAAAACTTCAAATGGTTATGACATTAAGATAATTGCATGTATTTTTTCATCAGTTAGGCAGTTGACTAACAATAATAACTGAAACGATGTACAGATTGCAAAAGTCACTAACGTTAGTTAAAAGACATTTTCTCACTGAAGAAACATAAAAAGAATCTACCAAAGTGATCGTCCTGCTGCCACTGCTGTCTCAAGGAAGCTTTCACTTTCCGAATTTCGTTGTGCAAAACAGTGGTACTGCTGTGGTAAGAACATCAATGGCGAGGGTTTTTTAGCTGCATCTTCTTCTCCAGGAGCATACACGCTTTCACCAGGCGATGCCATCCTTGCATCGCGCCAATGCACATTGTGCGAAATGTTTTTGTACCGTATCTTAGACGTCAGTGACGCTGACAAAACGCCCAGGCCCACTTGCGTGTATGCGCGTGTACGTTCTTGAGTGAGTAAGTCTTGTCCACGGCTATTCTCCCATTCTGCTGTAGCAAACTGCACAGTATTTTGGGTGGCCAGTTATGGCCGCATGCTCAACTCCTTTCGTGGTTGAAGTGGCTAACCCTTTTTCAAAACACCTTATATTTTGTGTTTTTTTTTTTTTTTTTTTTTTTTTTTTTTTTTTTAAATCGGCCTCGACTGCCGGCTGACTCCTCACTAAGTCGGCTGGTAGGGGCCGCAAGCAACAACACAGCTGAGTGCATTGCCGAACCTCAGCCACTACTCTGCAGCCGGAGACACAGTGGGGTAAACATGTCTGATACACTTGTGGGTTGCATTCATTCAAACACACAATGCAGCAGTGTTTTTTGCAAACACACCTGGTGGAGATCTGCACTTTACTGCGTGCACCCTTCTAGGTTGGTAAGAATTTACTATTGACGTCGCAGGGAATGACACTTAAAAATACACGGCAATCTACAGTTCCTTTGGGGTTAAGCACAGTCCGAGTTAGCGGGTGAGGTTGGGGGCGACGCAAAGCTTTACCAACCAGCAGACAGGGGGCACCACTTAGTCAAGCAAATATAGACAGACATATTATGTAAATAGCTGGTGATTGTGGTGCATAGTGATGGAGTGATAGAATATGTTCACCAAAAGACCTAATGTATATTTCCAACTGGGTAATGCAACAAATATTGTTGAAACAACTGCTTCTGAAATTGATATTACGGGGCATATTGTCTAGGTTATTGGACTGGATGATAATTGGAAATTAAATTAAACTGTGATTTTCAGCTGCCATTAGAAGTATTTCATCCTGGCAGAAATCTGATTTAACAATTGGTTTGCAGTGTTGATTTGGACAACAAAAATTGTGGATCATGATTCACAAAACAAAACAAATCCCGCAAAAAACGTAATATATGCTATTTGATTGTCTCAAAACAATGAGGAGTAAAACATCATTATTTACAATAAATTAGATTCCATCAATGGGAGCGTGGCAAGATCCCCGGAGTTCTTGTAAAAATCACCTTCATCTTTTCAGCCATAAAAACTCATAGGAAAACCTAAGTTAGGGCTGGTATTTTTAGCATCATCCCTGAAGAGAATGTCCCTGTATCCCTGTATAATATGTCCCATACTTTATCCTCCATGCATACCCCCATCACAGCCTCATAGTCAGGGAGCTTTGCTTTAAAGTCAAGTGCTTCTCATACATGGAGGTCTACTGGGAGCAATCCTCCTCTCGATTCATTAACTCCAGGAGGCAGAGCTCCTTCTGTCGGGCACCATGACAACATGGCATTGCTCTTTTCCCTCCAGTCTTTGTAGGGGGGTGTCACAGCACAAGGGACAAAGTGCACTGCCTTCACAAGCATTAAGCCAATTTAAGGTTGCATGAATCGTAGGGTTTAACATGTTAAAACAAATTGACCAATCTGAGAGACGGTCACAAAAACTCTGCTCTGAAATCCTGTGGTGAATTTGTTCAAGGGTCAATGACATGACATCTATATTTTTGTGTCCGAGTCTATTATTTCCTTTTAAATTCAATTCAAGACATGTATCATTCCATTCAATAAAAGCTATTGAGTTTAAATATATTTTCAGTACATTCAAATAGTATGTATAGTTTTATGTTTTGGCATCTTAAACCTATTAGGGTGCATAGTATCAAATGTCAGGGTAGAGCAACTGTAAATATGGGACTTTTATTTTAAAATTGAAGTGCAGAACAGTTAACAGGATATTGCATCATCAAGAGAACCTCAAATGACCTTGATAGTTGGTTGAAAAAGTTTTAGATCCCTCTTAAATATTGATAAAAATAGCTACTTTTAATTTATAGGTAGAATGGTACACTTTCCACATCAACCAATGTAAAACTAGAACAATATTATTTTATCATACAACTCTTTATTGTATTTAAAAATGGCATGTATAAATTGGCTAACAAGAACAAGAACTAATACAGGAGTCCAAGTAGATGACTGATTAATTAGAAATAAGGTGGCGCAACTAGTAAGTCAGGTGGTGCAACTGCAAGGAATGTCACTACTTTATATTATATTTGAAGCTCTAAGATTATTTACTACATTTTTTAATAGTTTAATAGTTTTAAGTTAAAGGCAGGGTTGGTAATTATGAGAAACTAGCAATAGTAAGCTATTTAAAAGTTATCCAACTCCAAAAAACGGCCCAGTGTTGCAAACTCTTTTCCAATGAAAGTAGTTTGCAGCACTGCATCCCAAAGTTGCTAAATCTAGTGAGGAAGTCTCCAAGTCTTCAACGCTGATAGTCCGTCCCTTCAGGCCTCTCTCCAAAGCCACGCCCCAAAAATTATCATTACGAATGTAAACAACAAACATGGCGGCTATTAGTACTCACAGCTGTTCAAATTGCAGCTTGTGGAAGACTGGTGATGAGCAATGAGTTCACGGGCAGAGTACCCGGAGGCAGGCAGGTACGCGGCAGGTAGCCCGTCCAACCATTATTTACGGGCTGAATGAAATGGTCGGTTTATCACAGTCCTGCGAAAGCCACAGATACCAGAATCTTTTTGTCAGAACATTTGATTAATTGATAACTTTCAAGATGTAATGAAAATTTCAACAAAAACATCAAATGTTTTTGAAGAAGATAACCAACCCTGCTTTTAAAGATACAATATACTTTTAAACCTTTTTCGTGATAATATTTTATAATTATTTTAGACACCAATGTTACATATAGCGAAATCAGCATGACTCAGGGAGCGCATTTAAAATGATTCGGCTTCTAGAGAAGCATTTCTTGACAAAAGAAAAGAGATACATCTTGATAAACAATTTATCTTAAGTTATTTATTCATGGTTTATTTTAGGTAGTCAGACCTTTCAGGTTTTTAAATAATGAATTTCTTAATACACAACGGAGGTGTTCCATGTGATCTCAGAGCCTTTTAATTCAAAACACATACGGCTCATTCATGCAGACTGTGACTGCATTAGTACACACACCTGAAATGTTGATATTTTGTTTTTACAAATATTATTTACATTACATTTTTTAGCCAGTGAAGTTAATAAATAGTTAAAAATACATTTAACCACTTTGAAAAGTTATGTAACAAATGAGGCTTGTTTAAACACACTGTTCCACACACAAATATATGCATTAAATAAAAATTTCATTTTTAGAAGCCTTATTTATCATTGACCAAATTGTCCAATTGCAGAATAATGTATGATTGGCATGTTACTCAAAAGCTGTGAATACCTTATCAGTGCAATTTTAGCTTCATATTTTAACCAAAAAAGTAAGAGAATAATGTGATAGATTTGAAGCTACAGAAAGTGGCTGTAGGAATTCAGGGTTATTTCAAAGCCTAAACAAACAGCACGGGCAATCAAGAGCAGTGAGTTACCTAATCTTGTTTTGTATCCTCTAAAGTACTAATTAAGTTGGATCAACATAGCAATTGATTGAAAATGACACTTCATTATGTGAGACATGAGTGGAAAGATTGCTAATGATCACAGGAAACCTCAGTGAAGTGGAATAAAACAGTCACGCTGAGGGGAAATATAATCCACACGTATCAGACAATCGCAGGCTCTTTCAGTGGCTACAGCAGCTTGTCAGGATGGCTTCCATCCAAACATCCATGACTGCTGCAGTAGGAGCTCTATCAATGCAAAGCACAGAGCCTGGGTGGGGTAAGTAATGCATGTGAAAAATCACTGAAGGTGTAGTGCCTAATAGATATATTATTCAGTTGTGAAGGTAGACTACCATAACATCTGAGGGATTTGGGCTACAGTAGCATGTGCTCTTTACTGCATTTTTAATTCCCCAATTAAGCACAGTTAGCATTTTTCTAACGAACATCAATAATTTCCCCCGTGAGCACAGCAAGAACATAAATATTTCATTAGGAATGATTGCTTCATATCAGTCTGGAATGACATGCAAGTTTATTCAGGAACTTGACGAAATCTCATAATGCAGTGAGAAAAAAAAAGAGTGTAGATCATCTTCAACGCGTTAATCTATATTTTTCCACATCTAATACCATTACTTATTTGCTTTTCTTTTTCATTCTACACACTGTTAAAGGGGATAAAGCCTAATGCTTCTGCAAATGCACATTAAGGTACTCCAACTGTTGTGCTGTAATTAAACTAGAACAATAAATCAACAAGAGTGCAATCAAAAGCAAACTACTGCCTGTATTGGACCAAACCATAAAACGACCGACAAAAGAAGTCGGAGGAACTAACAGAGAGGATGTGAAAACCTGCAGAGATAAAAAGGGGTAAATGATGCATTGCCCTGTTCCTGAGGCAGTCTTATGGTGAGTATGATATCATCGCTCACACACATACACAGCACACACAGCACGCCTTAAATAACTTTTAATCAAATTTCAGAGTGCAGGTTTTGAGGCTACTTACAATGAGGTTCATAACCAAAGCACACAGGAAGCTGACATGTCATGGAATGATACAAGCTCCCATTGCACTGTGTGGCTTATTCCTCAGTGTATTGGGCTAATGTGTAAAATACAAGGGTAATCGTTCTCATCATGAAGACTTTAATAGCATTACGTAATAAAAAACTCAAACCACTATGTCATATACTACCCAACATTTAAAGCATTGTATGAACTTAGCAATCATCGATGTTATTTATCATTACAAAATAGAGTGCCCATTTAAACTTTTACAGCTAATACATTTGATCAGAAGAAAACTAAGGATTCAAGAAACTTTCTAATCCGTTTCTTTACTGTATTTGCTAGCAAAATTGTTCCACAGTCTTCAAACAGCTCTCTCCGCCAGAGGTTTATAGACTTTAGGATACACAGTGAAGAAAGTGGGAGGTTTGTGAAACAATGGGTGATATTCTACTCTGTATGTTGTGTGTCTAGCTCAAAGAGATGAAGTCTGTTTTGCATCAGTACCTTGTAGCTTCAGGCTAACCCTACTGTGTGCATTTCTTTTACACTCACTTGCACGGAGCAAATGCCCTTAATAACCATTTAGCTGCTACGGCACGCTCGTCTGTCCCCCATTCACAGCCTTAGCCACTAATTACCTTTCCAAAGCAATGGACATTTCTGTGTTCCCTCAATGCTTCCCCTTTTCTCAGTACAATCAGCCAGCTGCCTTCACTGGTAGGAATTAGTGCTCTGCACAGGCCTGAAATGTCCAAAATCAACTAATGTCAGCCAGTTCTCCAGCCCGATGTTTGTTCATGTTTTGTCCCCCCTCCATGTATAAAAATCTTTTACATTAAGAGATCCTATCTTCTCCAAATTACCAGCTTGCTTCTTGATAAGAAATCATACAACTGCACACAAAAGCAAAGCTGGATATTCCCTCACAATGGTTACAGAATGTTAGTAAGTATTATATCAGCCTGCAGCGCCGACTGTTTACATAATTAGACATACTTTTCTGTCAAATAAAAGACATACGGTCTTATAATTTAACTGAGCAAAGAACTGCACCAAGTCTGAAACAAAACGGATGTCTCAATTAGAAAATAAAGCAGAACCAGTCATGAAGAAAATTGGGTCTCGCTGGACTTAGGTTTGGTCCCTCTAGTAAGAATGTGATGAAAATGGTAATTTAAATAAGCAATCATTAAGTAAAATCAAAGCTTTGCCCAATGAAAAAAGGATGCACTTAAGATGGATGGAAATACAATGCAGCTATGGTTTCCCGCAGTGTTTTATACCAGTAGTGGGACACCAACCACCAACATCATGAAGAAATGTCTACACTTTTATGAAAAAACAAAACAAACCTTTTAGAGTTCTTTGCTCTCTTTTTGTATTTCCTTTTTTTTCTTTTTGCCCTAAACCATCAAAAAAGCAGTGCCAAAGACAAAATATTCCATCAGTATAATAATTTTCAGAGCTGTGATTCACTCCAAGAGCAGAGGGACCAAGTTTGATATTTGCTATGGGCTGTTTTTGGACCTTGAAACCTGTAAATATAATTTAACTCACTGCTCCTCCCTTCCTGAGCTCTTCCAGTGAGGTGCCCTCGATCAAAGCACATAACCTCCATTTCCCACCAGAGCTGCTCAATGGCCAACAGAGGGCTGTGTTTGCACTGTGTAAATGTGTATAGCTGAATTTGAAGCAGCGCTCTTAAAGAACATTGATGTCTGCTTACAGAACTTTTGTCCACAAAAAAAAACACATCTCCTGGTCTGCCTAACATGTAAAAAGCAGGGATGTCCTCGACTAAGAATTTACATAGTCAAATCAGATTGTCGAATCAGGTGTTTATATGTTTTTGCTCATTGACCACCCTCTGTTTAAAGCTTCTCTATACAGGATTCAGAGTATTAATACATCAGCAAACTGTTATTTGCTATGTAAAGACATAGTTGGGTGATGTTTACCTGAGCAGGGAATGAAGTCACTCTCCCTCAGTGTATCTTGTAATCTGAGTTTCTCAGTACTTTGTTTACATAGTGTGTGTTACAGCTGATAACAGCGTCCTGACGCATGGCGGCGGCGTCCCGGAAGCGTAGTACCTTTAGCTGCTAGCACCTTTAGCTGCTAGCACCGTTAGCTGCTAGCCACTGGCTCAGCCGTTCCCATGTTGAGAGCCATGTGAAGGCAATAGATATGCTCTGAATTTCGTATAGAGACCATTTAAGTTTATTTATATATCTATATCTATATATATATATATATATATATATATATATATATATATAGTGAAAACAACAAAAAAATTGGCCACTGTACATGCGACTATCGCGTAGCTGGTGTTTCAGAATAACGGATCATGCTGTTTGTTGTGTGTTTGTGTACATGGGGCACTATTAATATTATGAATAGCCTAACAATTATACCAAATAGGCTATATATCATGATTTATGGGAGAAACCAAGCAATTATAAGTAAAATCAGACATTCAGCACCCCCATCTAGGTCCATTTTACAGCCACTGCAATGATTTGACTGCAGGATTGGCAATTGAATCAGGCACCTTAGATCGAATTGTCGATCATTCGGGGTAAGGCCTATAAAAAAAGCATCATACTTTTTAACAAAAAGCGATTCATAAAGCAGAAGGAGCTTTTTCTTATTGATTTTCTATTCCTCTGTGATATCTAAATTATTGCATGTTGGTAGCCTTTAGAGTGTAGATTTAAAAATTATACGTGATGCGTTAATCGTATGTACAAAATGCCTTTTACAGTTAAAACTATTAACATCTATATTAACAAAATATTTTCATAATCTGTTGTGGTAAATTCGTTTTTTGCAGACAACTTTCAAAAGCTTATAACTAAGCTAAACTAAATTCCTTTGGCATTAAAAGGATGCATATTATAAAATCAATAATCAAGGCAGTAATTAAAACAACTAATTTAGCTAGGTTTTCACAGCTAGGCCTTGTGTATTTCTCATAAAATACACTTAAATACAAATGGAAGTCTGCAGAAGACAGCTGCCAACTGCACAACTAAATATGACATCCGATAGGTCCCAATCGTCCTTTAGGCAACTCTTTTCACTTTTGTATTTTAAACATCACTTGTTGAAGAGGAGTAGGGTTCACAACTAATTGCAACGTTTTTTATTAAATTAAATGCACATGAACTGATGGTCATGCATTTCAATCCACACAAATTGTATGCCTGATCTGTAACCGATAATAAAGAAAAAATATGGCTACAACATGAAGATTGATATGCTTTGTTGTCCGTGTTTTTTTCTCTCTGGTGAATTGTTTAATTATAGTTACTAAGGGCAATGAAAACATACAGTACAGGTACACAATTATATAAATGCCCATTGAGCCCTTCTGGTTACAGCAGTGAGGAGGAAATAGCGGTTTCTGTAAAAATAGTAGATAAAATGAGTAAAAAGATGTGCAAGATACAGCCGAGGTGAACAAGTCAAAGAAATGCATTTCCCCTCCAACTGAGGTCTCTGGTCAGCGCACAAATGAGAGCTCACCTGAATAGGACCAATAGGGGTCACCAGCTGCCCTCCTCTCCCTCATTACGCCTGAGGTCCCATCGTGCCTGTCTTCAGCCTGGTGAGGTGGGCCACCTGATGCAGCTGCGGGAGGCAGACACAGAGGTTAGAAACTCCACAGGGAAAGAAAAGTTTCAATTAGAGCCTGAACAAATACTTTAACAGCTTATCCAAAAGTCTCTTTAAAATGTACATGGCTGATGTCAAAAGATGGCAACAAAGTGACAGATTTATAAAGAAAAGGATGTATTAGATTTACAATCTTTAGTGCCAAGGCAGAACAAAATGTGCCCTCAACGCAGCTTTGTAAAATGTCAGTATGAAGCTTGGGGTGACGGATAAGTGTGTAATGTGCCCAACTTTGACACTGCCCACTGGGGCTCATTCCCTCTCTCCTAGGGATGGGCAAAAACTCAATAATATATTTTCGCAAACTTCAGCAGCATCTCAATGATGGCAAAATCTTGATATCGGATTTAAAAATGTGATACTTAACCATAACGTACTCGTCATGTGCAGATTTATCAGAAAACTTATTGTAAGAAAGGCTCTGAATAGAAAAATTCTGGAACAGAATTCATGTTTTTTTAATATATATTATATTAATATATTACATAAACTGGCAACCTGTGTAGGGTGTACCCTGCCTTCGCCCAATGTCAGCTGGGATCGGCTCCAGCCACCGCGACCCTAAATAGGATAAGCGGTTTGGATAATTGAATGGAATGGAATGGAATTAATATATTATATGTTTTATATTAACATTAATGGGTAGTAAATACACTGACATAGAACTGATTTTAAAAAAAACTATATATGCTCAAGCTTGTAGATGACAGTTAAAGTACCTCTTTACTTTGACAGAAACTTTTCCCTTTTCCCAAATTGCAGCTGTTGCAGTTACTCCCAGGAGGGACTGTAGCCCCGAGCGCTGACAGTGACTGAAAAATACTTGAAAAATGATAACTTCTGACTAGGGATGTATCTTGGCTTGGCTCTTAAGTTTCCTGAACTTCCTAGTCTCACAACCTGAACGAGTGCAAACCGAAGCAGGAGCCCAGTGTTGACAATGTGCAGGAAAAAATCCTTTGCTTTCAGCCCAGATGCCATCATTTGACACAATGCCTTAATGGGTTGTAATGATCTTCACCATCCGGGATCTGCAGAAAAACAAGAAGCCCCTATGACACTTCTTGCTCTCTTACAGCTAGAATCCATCAAATGATGTTACAGCAGCAGCTGTGCTGTATAAAAAAAATGTAAATAGACTGGACGGTCAATATGTTCGCAATGTAAGCATGTAGGGCTGAACTTGATTGCTAAAAATCATTGATGTATATTTTTGGCATCTAGGCAATTATTTTTTGAGACGGTGGTGAAAGAAGTTAGTTTGGAGTTTGGAGCCTCGAAATATGGCACTTAAACTAACTAAGGTCTAGTTTTGACAGATAATAATATTGTATGCAATTTAAGCAATAAAGATGTTGATTTTTCTAAAAGAAAATTAATTAGTTGTTCGGTCTAATTTTCTTTTTTGTATGTTTACTATTGCTCCTAAATAAAGCACAAATATTTTTTTGTATCCGATTACTCGATTTATCTATGGAATAACCTGCAAAATAATCAATTACGAAAATAATGGGTAGCTGCAGCCCCATACGCATGCAAATAAAATGTCACAATGGCTGTCCTGCGAAGCTCCAATGTGGACATTTCATTCAGAAACATCCACACAATGTATGTTATCAGGACTGTAGACAATCAGCCCTCTGTCTTCTGGGCACAAATGTCTCTTGAGCCTCTAAGGGCAAATTGCCCAAAAGAAATCAAACATTGTCAACAGAATTACAGCGAATGCTAGAGGCACAAAGTGTCCTTAAGCATACACACTCGTTAGTCCCAGACTTGCAATAATCAAACTCATTGGGGGAAATGTGCTCCACAACGGATGCAGCCTGTGCCAGTCGGGAAGAAAATGTATATAGCAGAAGCCATTGTCAATCAGGTGCTCAAGCAAAACAAGAGTGTTTTTGTGTTGCTTCAAGCGGTCGAAACCCACTGTCGCATTCAAAAACCCAGAAATGTATTGGCTAATATTGGTTGCCTGTTGCTAGAAAGATGCAAACAATTGGGTCGGCAGATTGTTTCTGTGTAAAAGGGAATGGCAGGAAAAACTAAAACACAAGCAGACAATCTGCCAGAATCAAAATGAAGCAGAAATCACTTTTACCAGCTGCAATACAGTTTTTTTTTAATCCATTTAGATAATCCATTTTGTACCACAGCTTTTTTTGTACAACACGTTACAAATAATAAAAAACTAAAATGTATTCACACGGTTGCCGATGCCAAAATGCCCTAACACTAACAAAACAGTCTCCTGTATGTCTCAGCATTGAAAGACATCACTAGCAAAAGAGCTATACCAACCAGACTAATTTTGGCACCATGGTACAAATATGTAACATAATGTTATCTACCAAAAAATATCCAGATTATGCGTGTTTTAAGGATTCTCCCAACAACAAATCGACAGTTTAAAATCTCCATTTACGTAACATATGTGACAGAAGTGCCCTTCTCTTACTATGTAAGCACATGCTACGCATCATGACGCTGTAAACATGACTAATGTATATCACACTTGTTAGCAGTCTCATGAGGTTAAAAGGTAACTTCAGAAAAACAGCAGAACTCCCTGAAGCTAAACCTCCTTAAGACAGTCAGCTGGAGTTCATCAGCATCTACACACACACACACAGACACACACACACACACACACACACACTTAAGACAAACTCAGCTCTTACTAATAGTTGCATCATTACTGGGGATTAATTAAACTAAGCACTACATCAAGCCTAGTCTTTCCCTGTACTTAAAGTCGATGCATTACTGTCTCCAAAATGGGTCTCCACTATAGTATGAGCCACTTACACAGTGTTTTCCAAATCAAATTCATTGTTTGGAGGGAGGTCACAGAGGCACAATGTGTGAAGTCATGAATGGCTGCTTTGTTATCATCAGACATATAAATTCACGATAGGGAAAACAGGGGTTAACATGAAGTGTGAAAGAAAGATGGAGGGTGTCTCTGTGGCAGACACTTGCAGCATATTTGAAGGCAGGTTGTGAAACAGGAGGGCTGCACCGTCTTTGATCAGAGAGCATAGGAGACAGCACCATGTCAACAGTTTACTCTCATCCATGTCAGCTGTCCCCCGTGGGCAAAGGATTAAAGCCACAGCATCTCCGATAGAGCAGAGCAGACAGACAACATAGTCGGCACTGGGCCTGAAGGAGACTGAGGGGAGCTGCACAGCATTCAAACAACATACATAAATCTTAAATCCAGAAAACGCGACTGAATGGCAATTATGTAGGTTAACCGATTGTTGAAATGAGATGCGCTATACAGAGAGGTATTTTTACATTTACATTTTGTGAAACGTAGCCTGATTTTTACATCTGTACGTTCTGAGGAAGCATGGGGGAAATGAAAAGCTTCAAAACACCTACAGAACAACAACAACAATGCCAATGTCTAGGCATACAAAATCATTTTCCCCTTTTTCATTGCCCTGAGGGCAGTTAAATCATCTGCACCACCGTGAAGCCCTGCTATTTGTTCCATAATATCACACTCAACAACAAGCTAAGAACCCCTGAGAGCCCTTGAAAAACAGCAGCCTAACAACAACCCCAGGAACGTTTAACTTCCATTAGTCACTGGGGGCCGGAGTTAAAATATCAATCTTATTACCAACGCTAGCATAAGGTATGAGGAGGACAGCGATGCTGGCATGTCCACGTCGCCAGGAGGATTGTTTGGGGATGGAAAAGCTATAAAAATGCATCCCGCATTTACGATGTCATTTACACATTAAGTGCTGCTGTTAAGGTGTTTTAAGCAACACATGTCTTCAAGCTCCAGGCAGCTAAAAGCGCACGATAGTTATGGATGCTATTTTTTCCTCCACTGTGATTTTGTTTCTACAGATTGCATATTCGCTCAACACAGTCGATTCCAGATTCATTAACCACAACATGGGACCAAAATCCAACAAATAAACAGAAACATATTCAGATTGCTGTCCTAATTGTGTGGTACCACTTCTGAAGAAAATGCATAACAAGAAAAAAATCGCCACCCTCATTCTTTACACTAAAATAGTGTTATTGCTTGGCCTAACAACAACAAACAGAGTCAGATGTGACAAAAATTTGATTCCACCTACAAATGTGATTCATGTGAAAAGGACAACTCTAATTGCACAGTAGAAGTGCATTATATGGTAGCTAATGGCTTATAAAAGCTGAAAATAGAAAACGTAATAATAGAAACAGACAGTAGGTAAAAAAAAAAGAAAAGAAAAACCAGGCCTGTCATTTCATGATATCTAGTTGTTATTATCTTGAATAACTAGCCAAGCCACATATTCAGGGGACAGTCAGGTGTTCAGATCTCAGGCTCTTCTGCCGCTCCCCATAGAAGGCTATAGTTCCAGCTTCTAATTTTTTTAAGATGGCTACTATCTAAATATAAAGCAAGGAATCTCTTGTCTGTCTGTCTGTCTGTCTGTCTGTCTGTCTGTCTGTCTGTCTGTCCTTCCTTCGCATATGTCGAACCGCTCATCTGATCTACTTCACACGTGGTGGGTGTATTGCTGGGGACCCCATGGAGTGCTTTTTCAGATTTGGTGCCATTTGGACACGCGGCGCGTTCAATTTCAATAAACAAGCACACAGCTCTCTGTGTAGCAGCGGGGACGGAGCTTCAGGACCCCGTAGCTGTCTCTAACATCTCAAAAACGATCACGGCAAATTTCCAAACAGGAGTTAATTGAAGAAAATCTCCATATATTGGAAATCTAAATAGTTTTCCTCGCATGAAAACAAGTGCTTTGGGGGTTGTAAGTTGAGGGGGTTAAAATAGAAGAACTTTCCATATCTTAACATAATACAACTGTAGTTGTTTGGGGCCCTTTTAGTTTGGCCCCCAGGCCATTACTTGCCTAAAGATAAAGATTGCCCCTGGTGTGGTTCCGGTGAAACAGACACCAGGCCTGTTTCACTGTCATCACCGTGAGAAGCTGAGACTTGGGTGTGTGACGCCACTCTGTAATGGCATGTGTATTGCTGAGGACCCAAGGAAGCGCAGTGTTGAGTGTCAAGTTATTTGTATGAGCGGTTCGCGAGAAAGTGGCAAGCAGAAACACCACAGGCCAAGCACTGTTCTGAACAGGCATGTTTTGAAAGGCACAGTAAGAATAAATGAACACTAATTAGGCTCGCACACAAGGAGTGAGTCATCAACTAATGTATTATTTGTATCCATCCACAGTGAAAGGCTGTAAAGGCTAAAGCTATCAATAGTCTATAGTTTATTATTATCAACAAATCCCATGAAAAGACCAAATCCAATAATGCATTAGTCCGTCTCTCAATCCTTCACAGGAGTTTATAGTGTATTTTTTGGGGACTATTTTCAGCTGCACGCGTGTAAGTGAGTAATTACTGAAGCAGGATGGTGTATTTGGAATTGCCTTAAAATAAACTACAGCGCCTGTGTTAATGGTAATGAAGGAACATGTCACAAAGGAACAATAGTGTTGCTCTGATGTGTTTTTAAGCATTTTTGGGTATGGCACAGAGAAAAAAGCTTTGGCACTTTCGCACTTCTTAGTGGTATTAATTCATTGTTGGCGTTGGTGTTGAGATGGGTTGACCGTAAAAAAAAAAAAAAAAGGAATATCAATAGAATTAACCTTAAAGGTCCAATAGGATAGGGTTGGGCAATAATTCTATATTTTAATTTATCATCTTTCAATGGAATCAAATCATGTCAAATCATGAAGTATTGTGATATACAACTACATTAATTAAATGGATACTAATAAGCATATACCAACTAGAATTACTCAGAAAATCTGAAACTCCTTAGTTCAATCAATTTATTGTCTTAATCAAATTACTCTGTATTTGTGTGCCTGTTAACAGTCAGTGTAAAGCTGGATTAAATTTTTCTCTATTATTTCACTTTAAACTGTTCATTTTGCACTAAAGTTCTTAATTAAATGAGAAACTACTCAGTACTTTTCATTTGTCATTTAATTCACACTGCAGTTCACATAGACGTTTCATGTAGACTATTTATTTACTGAACTACCTTAACATAAGCTATATCGTGATATATATTTAATAACCGAGATATGAAATGGCCTATATTGAGATAGAAGATATTGGCCATATCACCTAGATATAGGTACAACAGGGTAATCATAGTATTGTGCTGTGTTTTATACACGCCCCTTAAACCCTAAACTGGCAAAGACGCGTGGCAGTGGAACAGCATTACTGATGTAACTTTGTGTTGTCAAAAGTCATTATCACCAGGAAAGGATCGGTTTATTTCAGCTTAATAATCAAGGGAAAGAGAAGTGGGCTCACTTGCACCCTGTCAGCGATCGGTAATGTGACCTGACACTACTTCACTTGTCAAACAGGTGCTCAAAAAAAACTAAATGTGAAACAAAACTAACTTCCCCGAAGAGCATGCACTTTATGAAGTGTTTCACCGAATTGTACATTTGAATAAAGTCAATTATTTTCCAACTCGTCAGTCAGCGTTGTTATCTTTGACATTTTCCTCCAGCATTGGCCTGCTTCACATTCATACAGCTACGTACAGACACCTCGACAGTAGTTATTGAGGGAGAGGCAAGCACAACTCACGCACGTCACCCATCCCCATTTTCTCACCTTTTCCTTCAATAAGAGGGAGAGAGAAGGCATATCATTAAGTTTACTAATTAGACAAACGGCAGTCTTAACAACTTTCACATTATTCTGTCTGAATTAGTCGTAAAGAGAAGTGAGCTGTGTTTTTCAGAGGCATCATGAGCGTATAGAGGGGCAGACTCTCGCTGCAAAATTGCTATGTATATGAGGAGCAAATGTGCATACTGCAGGAGACAGCTGCTGGTACAATCTCATCTGCAATGCATGGCGTCTGTCAAATGTGAGAACATCTGCTTGGGTTTCTGTTTTGGTGAATAACTAACACGTGTATTTATGACAAACACACCTACATTTCAAATGTGTTCATTTACTTTCCACCTGACTCAACCGGCAGTGTGTGGAGGTTTTCATGGTTACCAGGGCAAGTCAAGACGGTAAAACAATGTCGGGGGTCGAGTATAGAAAGGGGTGGGGGTAAGTGGAGCTTGATTTTGGGAGAGCATGTGTTTGTCATTCCTCGGGAAGTGGGCGATGTGGCTCGTTATTCCCGGAAGTGTTTGAGTCACACAAGGACCGCGGACTGGAACTGCCAAGATCAGCCAAAGATACGGAACAGAGGGAGCCGAGCCGCAGGGCTAAAACATCAAGCTCAGAAATAATAAAGCAACAACTCAAATCCCAATGCAGATATTTAGCCCTACACAGCTAAAAGCAAACTAGCAGTTTCAGCAAAGAGGACACTGGCACCCTTGGGCCAAAAAATGCAGCCATATTAAGTGAAATTAAGCCCATCAGTCTAGAGTTAAAATTATTCCTTCAGTAACTCAATGAAGAATAAAACTATAATGAAAAATTCTAAAAACTAATTCTAGAATTTCCCTCGATGGCTTAATGGCATAATCTTAATCTTTTTTTTTTTTCTTTTGCATAAATGAGCTGGTCTGTGTGCATGTGAAAGCCTGTCTGGTTTCTTTGGTCATCATGTTAATTGACAGGAAGTGCTACAGCACATTCAACAGAGCTGAGCTTAGACGTTATTGTCAATGCCATGCAGGGTGCTGAAAACCCTAAAATATAACTTCAGAGTGAGATAGAGAAACAAGTCGAAATAGTCAAGTGACAGAAACTCAAACCCAATTTTTAAATAAGTCAAAAACACGGACACACACACACACACGCACACGCACACGCACACGCATGCGCGCACTGTCTGCATTACAGCCTTGGATCTCCTCCCTAACAGAAAACATTTTTGTTTGTGTTTCCTTGTGGAACTTCAACAGCAAAAGCAAGCAGAATAGCAGGAAGGTCAAAGGGGTCATGCTCAACTTTCTCATCACTTGCTCCGGAGTCTTTTCTCAAAAATGTATTTGAAGAAAAGTGGATAGGGTCATCGCTTTATAATCAAATTCAAATGCGTCAACAACTGTCAACCCACTCTCATTTCAGTCACTCACATTTCCTGCAGTTTCCACCCTCTTAAGGACACTGAAGTCAGAGGAAATCAGACCTGAGCATTGCAGTGTGTCATGTGTTACACTGTTCTTTAACCTTTTACTACAAGGAATAAGAGCGAAACACAGCGCATCAAACAACTTGTATAGAACACGTGGGCGAAAAGGTCTAGATGGGTCCGTGCATGACGTATAATTCATTTGTTCACGTTGTGTAATGAACAATGTCTGTTTAGGGGAATTGCCTAATCTCATTGGTTTACTTGTGCTAATGCAGACGTGTGAGTTTGTTCTTCGATAGCCGATGCCGCTTAAACGTGGTTAACGCTTTGCCTGTGTTGTTGTTGTTGCATTGAATGAACACGTGCAATGCAGCTCACCAAAACGTCAGCTTGTTCCATTAACCAACTTGAAAAAGGCAAATTGAGTCAAAAGGAGTCGAGAGCCAGAAACAGAGACAGCTCGCCTTCAAAGTAAATAAATTTAACGATCAATTTTAGGAGAGCTAAAATAAATAAATAATAGCATGAATACTATATAACTGTTATGAAGTCATATTTCTGCCACTTTACCACAACTGATCTTGAATACGTTCGCCAATGGGCTCGAACCCTGGAATTATGTGAACGGAATTATTAATTATTCATAATAAAGAGAGACATACATTTAACTCTGATCACTAGCCTTTCTTTAATTAGCGTTTTCAATATGACAGTCTCCAACAGGGTGCTCATGCCTAAGCTGCTCACGACACGGTTCTGTATTACAATGCTTAATGTACTTATTATACTCACTTTTCAAATTGCTTTATTTTTAAGAAATTACAGAGGTTTTCTGTCTGCTGCCCGTTGGCATCATGGTAACATGGATTTCAGACCAGCCAATCAGCTCCCTCCAATCTAAAAACTCCATTTCAGACTTATTTGTCATCTATTATTAAGTAGCACTAATCATTGTTATTGCCGCTTCCTTTTTAAATAACATTTAATTGATTCAGTGTAGGCTACACGGAGACACTGCACACATGAAAAGCAAAATTAAGTTGTGCAATAACTTTATGAGAAGAATTTGATCTGCTGGTTCTATGACCTCAGCATTTGTCCCCAAATGCATGTGTCAAAGCACAATATTCATGCTATAAAGTCATTGAAACCGGTCAATACAATGTAGTCATTAAACAACTTTTAATGAACAATAAATTGCTCCTGAACAAACTCTCCTTTTCATATTATGACCTCGTGGTGGAGGAAGTATTTAGATCCTTTCAGAGAAAAGGACTAATACCACACTGTTAAAAACCTGTTACAAGTAAAAGTCCTGTATTGGATATGTTACTTATGTAAAAGGTATGAATCAGGAAACGTTTCAGGAAATTCTTAAAGTATTAGTACATACAAAAAAGTCAAACTCTTCCTATCTGCATAAGGATTTTTATTCATTTATTTTATTTGACGTAGAATAGTTAAAAGTGCGACCAATAAATTAACTTGAAAGATTTTTAATGGGATAGCTTAGTGGCATTATTGTCATGACAACAGAGCCAGCGATAAACATTGTCAAAGTTCAAGGTAAATCAACTCTTTTTAAAGTCAGACTCATCACAAGTCTCAGCACTATGGCCTGTGTCATTCACCCAAATAGTTTGTCTATCAAAGTACAAACGCACACGTAGCAGATACATTTGCATTAACACAAGTAGACCAAAAAGATTAGGCAATACCCCTAAACAGACATTGTTTAAGATACAACGTGAACAATGGCAAATTAATTATACCTTGGACCTAGATGAAAGTCTCCAGTGTATTCAGACTTTCTTTAAAAAAAAAAAAAAAAAAGAAATTGAAAGGGAGAAAGAAAGAAAAAAAGTATCACACATCCTGGCATTTATTCTGTTTATTCATAAGAATCTGGTAAGGAACTATTGTTCTATTGTTTGACCAAAACGGATTCTTTTATCAATTAAAACGGCATGACTTCCTGTGGAGAAGTCTATATTTAACATAGCCATTCACATGCAGACTGAACACAATAGTTGGCTACACCTCAGAAATGGTGAAATTATACAGTAAATCTGAATTGTGTTAGTGTGCTTCTGGGACACCGCTGGTACAGTAAAGTAAGTGCATTAAATAGCTGCCGCACTGACTGATTGAGTGCATCAGGGGCGCTGATGAAAACCATTAACAAGATTAAACAAATTCAGGGCTTGTGACCTCTTTACTAGACCAGCTATATCTTGTTCCCTTTCCAGACTACAATAAACAATCCTCAAACGTTTCTCCACACACAGTGGCAGGACCGTACATAACAGCTCTGACAATGTCAAGAAAATTTACTGTGTAAAGTGAGGTTTTCAATTTCCAATATGTGGCAATTGGATCGCTTAAGTGCCAAGAGCTTATGAGGTCATTCCTGAGGACACGGTGTGCAGCCCTGCATGAACTGTCCCGCGATTGATTCTAAAAAAAAAAAAAAATCAGCTGCCTCTGGTGGATACATTACACTCCTCACGCATTACTGGTGTTCATGAATGGTGATACTTGATTACTGGTAATGTACATGGCTCCATCGAACGCAACAGGTAGAGCGTGACACTGACACGGCCGAGCCGGTGATTTGATCGCAGGACACCCGGGGTGATGATGTGTTGTTCTTGCTTCAGTAAAGGTATTACTTAAAATATTTGACATTAGATCAAATGCTACTATAATAAAAGCTGCAAATTCAAGAGAAAATATGTGGAATCGAATAGCTGTGGAAGTGTACTTTAGTAGAAAACGCCAGCCTAGTACTGGAGAAAAAGCTCACTGGCCAAATGACTCAATGTTGGCCGTACATAATACCACTGCATGACTTTGCATGCATCACTTCCAAATCACTTCATGTGTGCCCGGGGCCATACAAGCAGCCTGACATCCTCCTTTCCTCTCTAAATGCTTTTTGATGTTGAACTCTAATCAATACTTGAAGGTGGGATTTAGAAACGATAAATAAAACCATGAAAAAGAGTGCATGGAAAAAGAGTGCATTTGATACCTCTTTAGCAGCCTCACTGGTGTTTACTGTACGCAGTTCTTTATTTCACAAGAAGCAGGGAGCAAATACAATTTTGCTCGCGAAAAGAGAGAGCTGTAAACATTGTACAAAGAAGGGTCCACCATACCTTTTATACTGCATCACAAGTGCAAAAGAAATCTATAGAACTTTTGCTTTTATGATATGATGAATGAAAAACTGACATTGTTTCATGTGGCTTTGCCTTTTGTTGTTTTGGTCCCACTTTTTTACAAAGGCTGGGTAAACTAATATGTTACTATCTGTGTTCCCCAAGACATTAAGTTAAGGTCGCAACAGGATATCAGCAGTATTGTTGCTGCATGCTGGCTCCATGCTTGCTTTAAGTAATCAAATATTTCTTTCCATTTTTACCTTCACGTTATAATTTAAATTCAATTTTATTTTGCAGTTAGCTGATGTTTTGCACACTGAAGCCAAAGTATTCCCATGATTCATGATATATTCATCATCCACTTTCATGTTTTAATTCCATTTTACTGCCTTAAAAAAAATAGAATCCTAAAGTGTAATTGTGAGTTCAAGAAAATTAAATCATTTCTTTTTCACACCAAGATATTGTCGGCCTCCACTTATCACCACCGTTTTGGAGACTAAAATAAAATAGTGTTTCCAACTGTTAAAGCGTATTAATTTTTCTATGACAGAATAAAATAATAATAAAAAGAGACCCATTGAATTACCAATGGTAGTACCTTTAGGTCTCAGATGCAGTTTCCTCAAAAATGAATGTTCTTCTCAACTCAACTGATTTTTAATCATGGCATTTATTTTACTCTCAACAACTGTAAATGCAAAGATTATAGCTGATGTTCACACAATATGCAGCTGATTAGCTTTAGAGGTATTGTCACAATAAGACTGCCACTAATGAGGACATCTACTCAGAGCATGGCTCCTCTGCATTCACAGACTTCCTTGGCCTTATTTTTATACATGGCAGCATGGTGGTTGTCTGTTAAGATGTAAACGTGAATTCTATTCTGGTCAAATCAACAGTAGACTATCAATAGACGACAATAAAATCTCTCATCAAGCTTATTTGGAGCCACCGTGGAACCAATTTCATCCTACATGCAGTCAAACTTGCAGCAAAACAAACCCACGGGTAATGAACTTTAGATAGAATGCATACAAGAGTAGGAGCGAACAAAGGCTGAAAAACAGCATTAAATTGAGCAGTACTTGGCCAAGACTCAAGGTAATGATTCTAATCAAGCAGCAACACCACAGCTGAGTGGTGAAGTCGATGTGGGAGAGCATTTAGTAGCAGTTCAAATGGCCCGAAATATGCTCGTTAAAGGAAATACGGCAAAGGATCAGAACCAAATTCAAAGAAAAAAATACTTTCAAATGAGTAACTCTTGAGTGAGGTACAGTACTTGTACAAGAAATAAGGCTCCCAAAATGTAGCTTCACTTCTGATTGGATTTTTAAAAACATATTTGATTCAGGGGGTATCATTAAGTGTGTTAGCATGATTACCATCACACTCAACTATGATGGTTGCTAGAAGCTTGTCATTCTCTCAGCTCTACCAAAGCCCTTTCCTCCTTTGTACAAATTAAAAAACTTCCAATAACTGTAGAGATTGCCGTAAACCCGACGCTGTAGAGATGCACCGATTGATCGCCTGGCGATCGAAACCGGTCAATGTCAGCTGATTGGCCATGACCCATGTCAGGCAGGTCAGTTTCATATTTCACACGTGTTGCCGGTCACGTCTACACACGTGTGCCACTGCTGCAGGATTGTTTTATGTCGGCACACAGCGGCACATGTTGTCTGTGTGGAAGTTCCTCGGCGTTGGTGAAGAAGACAAGTCCACAATAAGCCTTTGAGGAACAACCTATATGACCTGTTCAACATCCTGACACTATCTCTAAGCAGCTTATAGTACGTAAATAAAACTACTAAAGCCAATGATTTGTTTTAATCAAAGCAAGTATTTAAATAACAATACAATAATACATTTCCTGATCATTTGAATGGTTTTATGCAAATAATCAAAGATGACAATAAGAAAAGTAAAAGGACCTCATTTTTACACTGACTTTGGGATGGTTGAAATTACTTTTTGGGACAGTGGAAAAAGTTGGTTTGGAGCCATGCAGTCAATTACAGTTTTTAGAAAGAAAATCAGAATCGGCAGGTCAGACTTTTAAAAATTTGAAATCGGAATCAGCCAAGTAGCTGAAAGAATAAATCAACTGGTCTATTGACAGAACATGTTTTATGTCATTTATCAAGCAAATTGCCCAACAGTATCTGATAACAGCTTCTCAAATGTGAAGATTATGTTTTTCTGTTCAATATCATTGTTAACTGAATATATTTGTGTTTTAGACTGTTGTTAGTACAAAATAAGATCCTGGGAATATCTGGACTAAAATATTTGATCAATAATTAAAACAGTCATTGGTTTCAACTATAAAGTAATCACAAATCCAGGTTTTAAAACATTCCCTAAGATACCCAGGGGTGTTGTCACAAACTCTAAAGCCGTGTTTTTCCACAGTCTGTAATTCTAACACAAGGCTATTTTTCATTTTAACATAAATTAATTTCAAGTCATATCCCGTTTCCTTTAAGATTCCAGAGCCGTTTGGTGCCATCTTAGAAAAGCAGAAGTTTTAATTAAAAGATCCTCCTCAAATATGAGTCTCTAATATTTAGTCAATATCTTGCTACACTCTACATTTATTGATTTTAATTTAAAGAACATTTTTTTTTTGTTTTCCTAGAAAACACAGATATGCTTAACCATTAGAAGCAACATTAAGGAATATACTGCCATTTGCTGTAATCTGCCTTTCTACATTAGTTCCATTTTGGGCTATGAAAAGAAATCCAGCTATCTACCACAGAACACTTATAGAAACGCTTGTATCCAAAGCACTGTTTCCAGTCATGCGTTTCTCTTATATTTATATTTTAGTTCAGGTGGGCCAGTCTGACCTGACTTCAAGTTAATTGATCATAACACATTGATGATGAGGCTATAATGACACTTTTCAAATGGCAGACACACTGGAATAAATCTTTGAATCCTGACCTTTAAAATAGGACATTTACTGTATATTTCCGAGTCTCCTATAATCACAAAAGTAGGGCAGCAACTATCAATTCATTTGCTAATTAGTTTCTTGATTAATTGCGTTTCCTATAAGATTTTGGAACATGGTGGAAAATGGTTGTTAAATGACCCACAGTTTAAGGTGATGTCTTCAAATTATTATTTTGTCCAACCAAGAGTATAAAACCCAAAGATACTATTTATGGCCGAGAGCAACCATCACATCCTGACATTTGAGAAGAATAGAACCGGGGAATGTTTGTCAATTTATTTTTGTAAAAATGACTAAAGCTGTCATCAAAATAGTCCTAGAATTTTCTGTGAATTGACATATTGATTAATCAACTAATTCATGCTGCTCTACACAAATGAGCCATGTACTGTTAGACATGGGAACGTAGAGTAAGTGCTGCCAGCGCTAAGATGAATGTCCTTAATGCTGCCCTCTGAATCCTCTTTACCAAATAAAGAATACTTCAAACCTATCTATCGACAAGACACATTAAACATTCATAGGCTTAAATTTATTTTTTTTATCTAAAAGCAACCACTTCTATTTTATAAAGACAGAATTCAGAGATGTCACTTGTGCCATTTAAGCTTCTACATTTAATTCTAAACATTACAGCGATGCAGGTGATGCCTTGACAACCGAGAGGCTGTTGAGGCAGAGTGGTTGCTAGGTCTCACCTTCCTCGCGCTGGCTGCAAAGTGTTGGAACAGATGATCCCTGGAGTCCCTGAGTGACTAGTGGATACCTGGGGATAGGTCTCCTCCGCTGTGGTAAACACTTGTGTCGTGTGGTTTAGCAGTGAAAACATAATACAGTAATACAATATACAGCAGCTATCACAGCTCACACCAGAGTTTGACAGATGAAGCAGACACGCAGGAATTTGTACGACAGTGCGGCTAAAATTACACGGGATCAACCTAGAAGGTGTATTAATTTTAGTTCCTACAAATGTTCAACAAATTCAACTGTTGACCGCATTGTCTGTTCACCGTGTAATAAAGACAAGAGTTGTCTTTTTTGAGGAAGCATTAAACAATGTCTTTCTGAAATATGAAAATGTCAAAAGGAAAAGGCCATGGTATTCCAATCCCTAGTTAATTAGGGTTCCACTACCGCTATGGTTTGGATGTTTGTGTAGAAGAACAGAAACATTTGCATTCCCCAAAGGGGAGCATGTCAACAGGATCGATAGGGTAGTCTCCAAACTCCTGTTCTGCCTCAAAAAACTATCTAACTCAGCACATCTTCTCCCTTGGAAGCCTCTGAAATTAACCAACACCAAAAATGTCACACTAGCTGCCTCTGTCATTCTTACAATACCACACATTCCTCTCACAAAATAAACATCCAAAAGTAAGCTTTCAGATACAATATATTAAAACACATGAAAATGGCCTAACACCACCTGAAGCGCTTTGCTTTTTAATAACATTGTTAAATACCAATGACTCCCCTTTCGTTATTGTTTCAGAGCGTTCTCACAAAATAGAGACAGCTCCCATGGAGACAAAGTGTGTGAGAGAAACAAACAGATCGTCAATCTGAATCGAAACCCAAAGGAAAAGAGCCCGGGGACTGATCTCTCAGGGTGTTAACTTAGGGAGGGGAAAAAAAAACGTTTTTCGACAAGGAATTAATGAAGTGGGTTTAGCACTGGAGTGGAAGAGTGGATATCAACTCAGTGTTGAACTCAACTATTCCTCTTTATTTACAACTCATGTCGAATGCTCATGATGAATGATCCTTAATAAGGTATTGCATCATTAGATGCACGACAGTACAATTCAAGCCCGTGATACGCTTTGTGTATATCGCAAAATAAACAATACATCATCAAACTGTGATGCGTCGTCGCGATATGTCATAGCAACCTGCTTATCATACTTACTCGAAAAAGAAGACATTTAGATTCTAAGAGCCCACATTTTTCAATGCCTCAGTCGATTTATTTCAAACTGCCTTATTTACGACTGCATCTCTAATTGTTGCGATTGGAAGCTTCTTAGTCATCGCTTAGTCAAACACCCATTTGGAAAGATGGCAAGATTTTAAGAAATCTTTTGGGTATTTGGGTGCTGGTAGCTGCAGCTGTTTTCCCCACTTAGCAACGGACCTCTCCAGACTTCCTATGGTCAAAACCTTCAGACGGTAGAGGTAGTTTATACAGTAATGAGATGCAATGTTTTGTCTCCTCTCTCAACAATCACATACCTGTAATCTGAAGGGTGAGTTAAATTAGTTCTGTAAATTGATCGAAATAGCCAAACTGGAGATCACAGGGCTGCCGATCAACAGCTGCTAATCCCAAAGATAACTTATCTTTTCACACTCCTCACACTCCTCTTTTGAAAAGCTCACTGACAAAGAGTGAGATAAAATAAGGTACATAGTTTATAGATCTCAGTACATGTAGCCCATTGGTTACATTTCTCTAATAAGTTTGAGTGGATCATAATCATAAACATCTCTGGAACTATATGTTTGGCATTTATGTATATATATATAAAAAAAAAAAAAACTATTAGCAGATGTATTGACATCATATTTTTAAACTCATATTGATATCAGCCTCCAGTATCCAATAATACAATATCTTACAAAATAGGCATTAAAAATCATAGCGAATTATGTCAAAGTAAATCTTTTACACAATTAAAAATTGCATTGAAAAGCAACAGAACTACAGCTTCCAGTTGCATGAACCCAAAACCCTGTGTTTTTTGCAAAATGAAAGAGTCAATGCCAAACATCTAAGGACTGTCAGGTTTGCATGCCGTCATTTCAATCTTAAGCATCATGTTGCCGTTTCATTCGAACAAAACAACCATCTGTCCCGACAGTGATATCATACGGAACGACTACCGCTGTAGAGTTTTAAGAGCTGGGTGAAGACTACTTTTTTTATGAAGACTGTGGTGAACAATTTTGAACCAAGAGTGACCGAAATGCCTAGCAACAAAAGGTATACAGGTATATTTGAGGAATGTTCTACAGTTGCTCAAAATAACTACAGTAATTTATGCAACGGTTCAAATTAAATTCATCAAATGCAACTTGACTCTCATTCAATGAGCTTATTTTGCATTCTGCAGAGCACCTTGAGCTTGATAAAACATGCACAGCCTAATCCCATATCTTCGGTGATTGTCGCCATAATTCACGGCAGAGAAACTGAGCCTTGTGGATGGGATAGCCTACTTTTGAATTTGCTTTTCCTCGCCTCGGAAAAAGACAATCTTGAGCGCACAAAGCAAACACATGCTCATTTGACCCACAATGGCACAATGCAGGAAAAAGGGGGGCGGGGGGAATGAAGCCTGAGGGTCCCATTGTGTCCAGTATCCACAGGGCAGAGTTGACTGACAGTCCAGCTGTAAGTAAAGCTGACACAGTATCACATCGCGGCAAGACTGTTAAAGGGGAAAGAGGACGTGGCAACTGAAGGGCACAGGACATTTATTGATATGGCAAAGTCCTTGAGTGCAGCAGTATACATCCTTCAGTGACAGTGCCTTATTGCCTGGACATTAATCACTATTGTCATGAAGCACAGGAAATAAGTACACTCGTTTCCACAAATGCATTTATCCTCCCTCGTTTCAACCAGCCTGTCTAATCTGGTGGGTGTGTGTGTGTGTGTGTGTGTGTGTGTGTGTGTGTGTGTGTGTGTGTGTGTGTGCGTGTGTGTGTGTCTTTTTGGTTGCATGTTGCTAGGACAGATGAAATGATTCGGTGTGAAGTGGCTATGAGTCATTCTAAATGATTAAAATGCTACTGTGACCAGCTCGGAGTATCTTGGCTGAAGACAGAGTGAACTCAACCGTACACCCCAAGTAATGAAGTGATGACTGATTGCCTTGATTAACATAAGTTATACAAATAAACAGCTTAATCACAATTAATGTCAAATTACTATAATTACCCTTTAAATAAAGCATTGTTCTCATAATGTTGGGCTCATATCAACTGAAACATTCAACTTCAGTATTAATGCCAGCATCTCCAGACAGGACGACCTGGCCAGTATTCTCCGCTGGTTGCTTAGGTTACGTTTCGGTTCCTGGAAACGGTACGCTAGGTATTGATTCTCTTCTAATTCAATTACAAAAACATACAACTAAAGAGCAGCGAGAAACAAGGTGTAGGTGGTAGAGTATATTTACTTCCTCTGCATTGTATTCTACATGCACCTTGCAGGGGATCAAGGGAACTACTTTCATCAGGCAGATTTAAAAAAAAAATGTAACCTGTTGACTCTTTAACGACTAGTAGCGCTGTGAACCAACGTTTTTACGAGGGGGTCCTCTATTTGTTTTTTCGCGGGTGCATCCTGGTGCTGGTGACACCACATCCTGCCAGCAGAGAAGAAGAAGACCGATAGAATACAGATGCATTCAGCGTGGGAGTTGAAATATTTTTTTAATCTGCTCTGCAAATATTTCATGAGAAAGTTAACCCATTCAACGAATGTGTTAGACCTCAAGAATAACCACAATGCCTTTTGACAAACACTAAATGTAAATATAACTTATTTGTTTCCAAGAGAACTCTACAGGGCACCTTTAAGGAGCAGCACAGCCTCTAACTGCCAACATGCTGCACTTTCATCATTTTATAGTGGCTTTTCATGTTATGAAAATATATTCTTTAAAAATAGACAGGTCTATTGATTTCATTTCTTAGTACTTAAGATGACTCTTTGGTGTCAGAGCACAGAGCAATGTTCCATCTAGTATGGGAATACAGAGCACGTGTCTCTTTGTAAAAAGCTCAATACACGACCAAATATTTTAAATGAGTGGCCTCACCGCCAAAAAGCTGACATGAAACATGTGTTGAAAAAGCACTTGAATGGATCATAAATTCTGAAACTAATACAAGGTTGCAAATGTTTACTTACGCTTGCCCTGCTACATCCAGGGAAATTATGACCAATTTTTCAAAACAGCATTTCCCATCAGTAAGGATTTTCTACAACATTAGCATTAAACCCGAAAGAAATCATTCACACTCTACTAAGTACAAGAAATCATTTCAAACTTTAAATTAGTATGCCCGGGTTTGTGAAAGTTTGTCTCATTTTTTCCGACTGTCTTATCTGCCCCCCCCCCCAAAAAAATACAGATTTTATTTACCTTTAGGTTATCTTAAATGTCATTCATTTAACATAATTGTGAACAAGTGAAATAAAACCGCCGCTGATCAATTTTTGAAGAAAATACTGCTGGGATGCTTTTCCCATACCAAGATGGTGGTCACTGCTTAACCACCACCATACAACACACCAAGACACAGCTTTCCTTAATAACACAATTGCACTGTTATGTTAAAGTTGATCGAGTCTAATTAGACACATTGATAAGCTGGCCGTTCAATTTGAGAGCAATGAGCAAAGGACGAGTATCTCTGGCCAAAAGGATAAACAGCAAATTATCTGCACGAGTGAAAAGTGATTACAGTTGCAGCGTTTCCCCATCGGACCATTTAGAGGGTGGCACATGCAGCTGGTGGAGAGACAACAGATAACCGTGCGCTGAGCATATGCTACTGATGCTATTTTGCAAACCAGGTGAAAGTTACTTTTGAGAGGTTACGTCAGTACTGTACATCGAACCAATTATCCAGAGAATGTAGAGGAGGACCTTGATGATAATGATGCCGTTGCCTACATCAGTGATGTCCAGACAGCTGGCATCCTGCTGGCACAGCAGCACATCAGAACCTCATTAATAACATTAATAGCACGTTTGCTCATGAACATTCTACTTTCAGTGGACAGTGATGGTGCTATTTTTAAAAGGACATCCTTATAATCCAGTACAAACAGTTGGAAATGGTCATTATATCTGTCAAAAAGTAGTAATTGGTCGTTTTTTCAATTCCTAAAATGCTGTTCATTTAGGTTCTTGTTCTTTGCTACGAATTATTCCCCAGCTGTATCACAAGGCTTTACGCCTTTATCCATTTTTGTATGGCCATATTCACAGAACATGCAATCATTTCCTCATTACTTAAGTGATGCAATCAGGAGAATTTCTATAATTAATGACAGGCTATGCTTCTTACGAAGACTAGGGAGCTATAATTCCACCCACACAACTTTAAAACAAACAAGTACAGTCTTCACCAACCACAACTCTTGATATTCATCTTAAAGATTTTTTAAGTTCCATATTATTGCCTAGAGTCAAATACATGAGATACATTTGTGTGAGTGAGAAAAGCCATTGAAGACTGCTTTTTCAAACAGGATTGATCATTTTATAATTTATTGCCTCCACATATACGCTGCAGAATAAAATTCTCTAAGATGTCATGAAAATCATGCCAAATTCATAGACAGCTATGTCCTTAAATCCTGTGTGCACTGATTTAAGAAAGAAAATAATCCCCATCCCTTTCAAATCTTCTCTTTTCATGTGATCAAGCACCGGTTTGGTAACACTCTCTATGATGTAAACTCTAAATTCATATTATTAAGATTTAGGTCACCCGGCCTAGTCGGTAGATGAATGCATTATGAGACAGTGTACAAGTAGTAAAATTGGATTTATCCTCCTCCACCACCTTTGAGCTGGTCTGCCGGTCAGCCTGTATTGCCTGTTTGCTGCATGTCAGGGGTCTGTTGAGACATGCCATATAAGAAAACTCGGACGTGTTCGGGGCCTGGAAGGCTACTAGTCAATAAAGCTGCAAACTAAGAACGTGGATGCAGGGAACTGGGGGATTTTGGGGCGGGGGGCAGAGGGGTGACTCAGAGAGGAACCATTCCCCTGTGTTACATCACTGAGACTTCACTATGGGAGATGATTCGTGCCATAGAATAAAAACATCCAATTAACTAGAAGCCCTTCCAGCGGCTACAATATTCAAATTAAATTTAACATAAAACTAAGAAGATGTAACTACTGTTTAGTTACTACTTTAAATGCTTATAATTGTATAAGAATACAACTGGGGTGATAAACTAGTGGGTAATTATGATGGTACTATATTAGCTTATCACATATTAGTCTCACTATATATCACTATTAGTGTGCATGTTTGCTACAAGTAAGACATTTGCAGTACAGAAATGCCAATAGAATTGTCGTAACGTCACATAATTTGTACACAACAGATGCACCACATTCATTTTAGAAGTGTAAAATGTCTTGCGTAGTAGATAACCTACCTTTCCACAATTCTTTAATAAACAAATGCTATGGATTTGTAACAGAAATGTTGTGATTATTTCACTTATGATGTCATATCGGTCAATTTATCATTATTCCACGATGATTTCCTAACTCTCAAATATCAATATAGGTATCAAAATAATAAAAATGTTGGGGCCATTGGCAAAATCTTGGAAAAGCAGTATTGGTTTGTCCCAGTGTCTGCTTACGGTATTTCTCAACCCCATGATGACCCTCACCTGTTAATAACATCCAACCGAGCCATCCATCTGGAATAGTTACATCTCTAGTGGCGCAGAATCTGATGGGTCACATATGTAGGAGCAACACTATTCATCTCAAACTGGGAGCCCACTGGAGCAGATATTCCAGGACTATATTTGTGCGCCAGTGGCATTAATCGCCCCTCATACTTGCACATCCATCCTCGAGCCAACAGCGCTAACTATCTTCCTCATCCTCATCCCTACCTACGCACATGACAGCACGCAGACTCATAAATTATACCTCCACATAAACCACGACCCAAACTACAGTAAGCCTATAATCAAAAAAAAAATAATCAAAAAAAAAAAGAAAAGAAACTTGGGGGACTCCTTATAAAACCACAACAAAACTACAGGTTTAACAGACAGAGAGAGAAATGCTGCCAGTTCCACAGGAGATAAAGTGCCTCAGTGCAATGCCACAAACATCCAAGTGCCTGCAGGGATGACACATTAGCGGACGTTACATTTCCTGAGACACCATGTTGCATGAATAACCGGTGTTGTAGCGAACATGTTAAGCGTCGGGGGGGTCAAACAGGAGTTTGTTTAGCGGGTGACTAAATGTTCAGCCTGACGTCAAAAGCGAGGGGATAGTTTGCGCCATTGTCCAGCTGCCTAATCGATAACATGCGCACAAATCACGGAGCATAAACGTCTCGGCGTTGGACGCTAAACTCGGCTCGGCCCTGCAACGTTCACCGTTAGAGGAACCCGGGCGAAACGGTGCCTCCGGGGGGGGGAAAAAACATGTCTTTATTCGGCCATAAAAAGTCGCTTTTACCCTTCATTACAAAAACAAAAAACAAATTCAGGCTACATGCATGAAAGCTAACCAGCGTTGCAAGTACTTACCAGGATGACAGTCTTTGTGTTTGGGCAAGGTTAAAAACATTAAGGATAAAATCCACCAGTAACTCGGTTCCCGTATTCTCCGCATGTTAGACTACTCATCGAGAGCAACAAGAAGGCAACGGGTGACAAAGTTTGAGTCTTTTCTCTTCTTTTATAAAAAAAAAAAAAAAAAAAAAAAAAAAAAAAAAAAATCACATACACACGACTGGAGCAGAAACGAAGTTGGCACAGCAGCCACGAAGGCAGAGCATCAAAGTAATGCTTAGCGATTCGGCAGAGTCACTGTTTTTTTTTTTTCTTCTTCTTCTTCTTCTTCTTCTTAAAACGAGAAATTTCTTCGCCTCCAGTCCGAGCAGAGGCTGTCTTCAGCTTCGAGGAATGAAACGAGACGGACGCTACGGCTACGGCGCAAAAACAGTTGAAAATGTGCTGGACTCCCCGGTGCCTGTAGCGGGCTTCCAGATAGCGACATTCCCGTAGTGTGGACGGGTCAATCGGAGACCAATCGCTGTCTTTTAACTACAGGGAGAGAGAGAGAGAGGGAGAAAAAGTGGTCGACTACTATTGATTACACGTGGTCATTACTAAGTGATTATCCGCGGCGTCGGCGTGACGGAGGGCCATGCACAGTGCGAGGAAAAGTGGTGCTGAAAAATGTCCCATTCTTCCACCCAGGAAGTGGACTAGCGGTCAGGCGTGCATGGATATCTGGCTGCTGGTCCCATCTACAGGACAGGCTGCGTGAGAGAGGCAGCCAGCGCGGGGCGGAGGGAGGGGAGGAAGGGGAGGGAGGGAAGGAGGGAAGAAGGGAGGGAAGGGAGGGAAGGAGGGGAGGCGGCTCTTGGATTTGCTGAATGCAAAATGAGTCGGAACGGACCCAGAGTCTGGTTTCTGTTTATCGCTGCTGACGATAAGGAAGACTCCAGAAATCAGTGTGGCTCGTGTCAGATTGTCAAATCACTGAAGTACAGACGTGATTGTGCTGCTGCTTTTTTTATTTTATTTTATTTTATTTTTTGTTTTGTTTAAAACGTTGCATCAAACATGTTGCATCAAACATGAGGAAACAACTGTCAAGGCCATTTCAGAAACTGCAGAGGATTGAAGCCCGGTTCAAAATGAGAAAATAGTCCTCCCTGCTAAACCCACTGATTCCAACCCCCATCCAGTCGTGTTGTGTTGCTTCCTCCCAGGCCCCATTATTAAAACGACCCTCCTGTGGCCACACACTGATGTCCCTTTGCCTCCTGCTGGCAGAACTGTGAATGGAATACTTTAGCAGTAATCATCACCTGGGATATCATCATGTATGAGTGTGTGCTGATTGGAGAATTATGCATCCACCAGTGACACTCCCTTAGGTAAATGTGTAGTCAGTGGTCTTCTTGCAGAACTATCCAGCTGGACATTTAATTTGAGGAATCTGATTAAATTTCTCATTTAATTACCCAGTTCTCTGCAGGGCCATTGAAGACAGTCACAAGGGCCCTTTGCTTTTAATGTGGGCCATCTGCTTCCTCTCCAAAATGCCTACCTTTTCAAAGCTCCCACAGCCTCGTGGGCATCCTTGTACGATCCTCCAGACTACGCTACCTCCGTACACACTGCGAAACATTAGTGTGGCTGACAACACTCCACACCTTACTGTAGTCTGACTGATCAAGTGCAATTAACCTGAACAGTAGTTTGTGAATTCTTTTCAGTTTGGTTTTCTCTCTTGGTCTGTCAGGTGACATGGCAGAATGGCCCTTTGATTTAATCACGCAGACGCCAACATTTTTATGACGCATAGACTCAGGGCACTTACCATTATGTGTAGAGGCTGGGAAAAGATATGCCACCAAACCAGTAAAACATCACAAATAATGCAAATAACCACATGAATTAGTTTGTTCTAATGTACATGTAGTTTATCATGCATTAAACTACTTTTCTTGTAGTGCAATATGCATCCTCAGAAAAAAAACAATCAGTCTAAACTTAAGTAATAGACTATCCAAAATTGAAAAAAGATGGTAGCATTTGTGGTCATAATTTAAGCAATATTTCCACAAGGTCTTTTGCGAAACATTGTCTTGCAGCTGTTTTGAAATCAACCATGAGACGATCCAGACGTATAGTTTTAATAAAAAGCATGTACATGTTCCACAGTGTTTTAAAAAAAGAAATAATCAATGAATGGCGTTCAAATACTAACAAAACAAAACAGACGGGTGACATGCTCTTCATGACAAATCCTAACGTGAGAATATTAAACACCAAATGCAGTTGAGGAGTTCTTCATCAGATGAGTGTTTGTACTTGTAAACTAATTTTGTGGCTGCATCTCAGCCGCTGTTGAAACTCAATTTTCTCCTGAGCAGTGACACGTATTAGCCTCCATGAATGCAGTGTGCTGTGCATTTATCTTTTTGCATTACTTTCTTTAATAATGAGTGCAGGTTTACGAAACATTTTCAAGGCCGATTCATATTTCTCCATTTTTTACTTTTTATTGTGAAGGGTTGTCCCCGAATTTGTTTATTCCATTCTCGCCTTCACACTTGCACCATAACTGGAAAATTGCTTGCACTGTGCATTTCTGAATCTTATGAAATAAAAAACAGTATAATTGTTAAAACAGCCGTAAGTTGCACTCATGGCCTCTAACCTGGAAATCAAATGCACACAGGTGTTACTGCTTTCATTTGGTGTAATTCATGCTTTTTTCTCTCTCTGTTGCTAATACATAAAACAAATCACAGCCAACATTGTGTAAAATGAGTCATGGACATTATTTCTCTTCAATCTTAAAAGCAGAACTTCATACCTTGACCTTGAAAAATCTAAAAGGTCCAAAACTACCCTCATGCGCTCTAAAGTGTTCTAGTAGTTTCATGAGGTTTTTGTAACGTGTGCCGTGACATCTGACAATCCAATCTTTTATCACTTCAAGGCATTCTAACACCTCCCCTGACAAATAAACTGTGCCTCAGATTAAAAAAGTTAGGAAACGCGACATACATGATTTATGCGAGTCCAGCCATGACACCAGCATTGTCCCCACGGGCGTCTCCTTCCTCTTTGCCCTTAAGTGGTTTGAGAATCACACTTGTATTATTTTTTCAAACACATTTCACATGTTGACAGTTGGTACATAATGTACGACTGTGCATCAATTATGTAACGCAATTCAGGCTATGACCATATATAATTTATCTGATTCTCAATCTCTTACATTATTTAATCAAAAGCTATTTTTACCATTATTACCCTACCCATATTATTTTATCTTTTGTTGGTCCGTCCTCTAGTTCTCCACATCAATGTGTCATGCTCCTTCTGTGAATCTACTCTGCATTTAATGCTTCATGACTGTCAGCCAGGTGCAGGACGAACTTAAAAAGGGTAGCACTCTAAAACTGCAAAGAGGGATTCAAAAGTAAGCCTCTAGCACGTCAAAACTAGTTTTTGGTTTTCTTTTAAGAAAATAAGCCTCAAAAGATAAATGATAAAAAAGTGGGATGGACAGTTATAAAATGGGCTCTTCCTGTCCAGTGTATTTTTGATGGTGAACAATTGCCGACTTAACTCATATGACAAATGTTGGTTATGTAATATTTGCATTAGAAGTACATTATAAAAAACAATGCTCGTCCTTTTGAGGCTGAGCTGTTTTTGAAGTTCTTTTCAGGAGCTAATAATAGGCTTAGAGTCTTAAAGGGCACTTTGGCAATGATAAATTCATAGCCAAACTGTTCAAATCTATGGCAAGTCCTGAGTTTTGTTTCAAAGATTAAAAGACTATGGCGTTTTGCACCTCTTAGCCGACTTACTGAAATCACAAGTATTTGGGATGGCTGCCAACCATTTTTTATTATTTTTTGTTGCCTCGTTGGCAATCACTGGTTCAGTTTAATTTCTTCATGTTATGACAGACAACTTAATCCATTACATAGAACATTACATCTGATTTTATTTTGGTTGAAGTTATTATTTTTGTATTGTAATGCAACGATTGATTTGAAAAGTCTGCCTGCCTGTGTAATGCATTCATGTGCTGCCAAAAAAATCAGCTGCCAAAAAGGATTGTTTTCATGATTTATGCTGATGGAAAGGTGTGAAGACAATCAATAAGCAAATAGGCAGATGTTGCCAAGTAAAATGTGAGTTTTGTCGCAGCCAGCTAAGTCTTGGATATTGAACGTGCTCATATAATTCCTCTCACAGATTCAGGGTTTGAATTTAACTTTCCCAATTTTGCATCAAAACAAAGTTGCCCTGAGAACAGAAGGGTGTCAATAGCAGTAATACCCAACACAACTCCCTAAAAGCAGATGGGAAGCTCTGCAGTTCCTGTAGAAACAGGAGGATACAACTCCTGAGAAGCAATTCTATTGATTATTGATGATATCGTACTTGATGATATCGTACTTGTCATCCCCTCTGTGTGAAGACTTACAATGAGTGTTAAGATAAATAACACGAAATTCTGCCTGAACCACTGTTTCATATTTTTATGATTCGTTTTTTAATCATTATAAGGCCATACAGTTGTTTCAAATGTGCAAATCACTTCATTCATCAAAGTAATACTGTACTCTCAAACAATGAGAGGCTTTGCCATGTTGTAATATGGTGGTGCGGTTGACCTAATTTTGGAGGATGAAGAATAATGTTCTGTAATGTGAAGATAATGAGAGAAACATGGAGAGTTTTATATTTGGGTGGTCAGTATTGGATAAAGGAGATGTGAGCAAAAGAAAAAAAATGAGTTTTGCAGAGAGAGAAAACGAGAGTTATTACTTGAATGTTTCGAGGAGGTAGTAGTTACTATTTGAAGCCAGTAGAGGGTGTCTGCAAAATTCATGTTGTCATTAATCACTGCAGTTGTTCAAACCACCTAGGACCGTCAGCGACGCTCCTGAAGAATATAATAGATTCATTTATCACAGAAGGGCAACGAATCCCAGCAAAGGACTTGGATGGATGATTTAATAGCCAAGAAATCCAGAAAATAGAGTCCGAGTGTCAACGTGCTTAATCTGGTATATTGAAGCCATAATAATTTACTTGATGTCAGTGTATAGAGGCCTTGCATAGTGTGTGGTTGTCTTCACCGGTAACCGATGGTAACCACCTTGCGAAAATGTTGGTCGCTTTAAACGCACACAGTAACAGGTGAACATGATGATATTACTTTTCTATTGGGGCTACATTGAGCAGCTACATGTTGAGCAGTCTAACACCCGTTTAACTTTGTTTGTGTGCGTTCACACATAGCAACCATGGTTCTGCACATGGGAGCCCCTGTCTGGTTTCAAACATGGAAGAAAAATTGACGCAGAATAATTTGTGAGAGGACTTGTTAAACATCAATGTTTCTTTTTTTCCCTTTTACAGATAATGTGTCCCAGGAACCACAAAGCTCGGGGATCAATTTTCATTTCACTCCTGTCACTGAGGGTTGTTGAAAGTTATCACCGTTTATCATATGACGCAAGGCTGATGGAGAAAAGTGAGAAAAGAGAGAGAATAAGTGAACATTTCTTAAATTGCTCAAGGAATTTGCAGACATGCGTATGTGGATTGCCTTCAGTTGAATTTATTGAAATGCTAACTAGGATGGATACAAAATGGTTATTGAGATACAGAGGGAAATAATACAGTTATGCTTTAAAACTACAAATAATTTGTCTTCATACGATGCCTTTTCTCACTGTTCCTAAATGATGGCTGTAACAGTAATATGATCTAGCTGCTGCATCTTGGTCATCCTCCACAATCATCACAGGTTTGTGTGTCATCATTGAGCCCAGTTTCAGTTGATTTGGGGTCGTTTCTATTTCTAAAATAGATTAGAAGTTGTCTCCTTGTTAAATTAGAGGATGCTTTTATGTCCTTGCTCTGATTGAAAAGAGCAATGACAACCCTCAAATTCCCCTTATGTCCAAAGTCATTAAAAATAAGATACCTCTGACTTTCCTCAATAATTCAGAAGTTGCTGCAATTATCTCCCTCCTGGCGCTAGCTGGCTTCTTTTTAGGCACAGAGTGACTGGTGGAGCTGGCAGATGTTTGGACACATGGCCACACAGCGCTGCACAAAATAAGCTGTCAGAGTAACGCGTCCTGATAAAAGAAATCAACTTGACAGCTTCATGGCAGAGACCTACATCCCCTGTGTTGTACACCAATTCCATGACATGAGTTGAGCATGATATATCGCACATTTGTGTTTCAACTCATGAATCTGTTAAAGTCTGTTTTGTTTGTTAATAATCGCACACATTAATTGTGAAGCTCCTCAGAACTTGATTGTTAAATTTCAGTTCCTCCACCGCGCCCCACAAACATCAGGGTTCCTGCCACAACTGTTATTTAAATGAGTATCCACTCACTTGCATAATTACCAATATAAAAAAACAAATACAAGCCTAACATTGTATATCTAAGAGACAATTTATTCCAAGACTTAATAAACCTGCTGAGGTGGCGAGTGTTGGTCTCATGCAGAATTGTATTATAATAAACAAGGACACATTTTTAACCTTTCAAGTAGACATAGCAGGGATGCATATTTAATGTCTCAATAATTTTGTCTGCCCTTTTCATCCTTGATTGAATGAAACAATCTCAAAGCAGGTGCTTTCACTTTTAATGGACTTTTTTTTCACTCCAGAGGACCCACAAGGTCTGAGAAGATGAATTGATGCATTTTTGTTCCTCATGAAACTGTCGTTCAGTTTGATGCCGTCAGAAGGTTCTAATTCATTGCTGTATGCTTCATCAATGTATTTTCTTTTTGAACCCATTAATAAAGTTGGTTGGGTCAACCTGACCCTGGACATAAATGGCCTTTTAAAATCAATAAACATAATAAATATATAATAAATTGTTTTTTTAAAGATTTTAATTTTCTGGAACATATTGGCTCCTTTGGATGTGAGGCATTATCAGTGCCTAGCTTAACTATCTAACCCTCAGTAACCCTGGCACTAAAGGATACATTAGCCACTTCCAACATTATACACCTGAATTGCTGCTTAACATTGTGGTCAATGCAGGCACCAAGAATGTGTAGAATAAAAAATAAATCCATCAGGAGTCAAACAATGTTTGAGGAGTGCAATGCGTAATCGGTGGAGTACTCTTTTAGGATTATGGGAAGTTCTTATCTTAGACTGTATAATGTAAATCTTTTCACTGAAACTGCAAAAAGAACATATATCTGTAGGGGGATGTATGTACCCTCATGTTACACGCTCTTCACAAAATAAGACATAGAGGTTCAAAATGAAGAACTAACTTTATTTTTTTATTTTAGTAAACATTAATTTTGACCTAAACACCACATAAGGGTTCATTTCTAGAGTCTCTGTTTTTTCACACAGAAACCGCATCAAATTAGAGACATCTCACCCGGGAGAGAAGACAAACTGTGAAGAGGTTGAAGCCAATTACACAGAAACAGATGAAAGTGCTATAACATTAATAATATCTGTAAAAGTATGTAACTGTATGCACAGCTGATAATGAGATGTAATTTATGCAAAAATGAAGAATGAATATTTTACTAGCCTGCTTTTGGTGTGTGAAAAATGACTAGCCCAAGTCTGAATGCAGCATAAGTGAGAGCGCAAAGCAGTAGCAGCCAAAATAGTGCTTCTGGGTAGCTGCCTGGAGTTCCATTTGAGCATTGTAATTATCAAAATCGAAGTTATGCAGATGAACAAAAGGATTGCTATTGGGAAATGTACCACTTTCTTCTATTCTTATCATCCACAGCTAGAAAAAGAAGAAATGTAGCAGAATATATTTGCTAGAATCTACAACCCTGTATCTTTGTGGAACAGCCTTTCTCTTGTCTCGTATGTGCCCGTGGTATTATTGACCCAATCCAGTTAAGAGAAAAGAAAAATAGATCCTAGGCAGTAGCCAGGCTTGGCAGTGGTTAGCACTTCAAACAACCCGGCACCAAGGTCAAACTGCTTAGAGAGCTTTATTAGTCTGAATTAGGTTTCTTTACTCGAACAATGGAACAACCTAGCTTTTCTCTCCCCGCTGTTTTAAATGAAACAAAACAGTTAAATGTTTGAACACTACCCTGCTTTTCTGCTGTCTGTGTCCATTTTCATTTGCACATTTAACCCACAGGTAGGACACACTCTGTGTATCTATGTCACAGACTATGAGGAAGGCACAAACCAGAGGAAGGCACAAACCAGAGTTCAACAGCTCGGCTTGCACAGTTGAGTTGAATCCCATCATGTTTAATGTTACTTTGACCTGTGAATAAGGAATTATTTTTGACGTGACAATTATGCATGGATCTGGGTCTATATCCTTGTTATTTAGCACATGATCACCTGTGAAGCCATCTTAATGTTCTTACCATGCAATATGTCACCTGGATTCAAGACATCCTGCAGACACTTACTGTGCAGAGGTGAAAGATAACATAATAACACCATGTAGTCAAGTGAGATTACAGCATATTGTGGTATTTCTATATATAGGAGATGTGATATCACATGGAGATGGAAGGACAAAAATCAATTTTACCATCAATGCACCCTCACAAGCCTTCTTTATGTGCCTTGAAAGGTCATATACTGTTGCATTTTTGCGGTGGTCTGGTTGTAATAATGAAAATCTCATTGAAATCTGTATGTGTGACCTTTATGCAATATATTATTTACTTTTGGAATATTTTGCAGTGGTTGCACAATTCCATGCAAGAATAGTGGGCCCCTATTTATTATATTTGAAATAAGTTGTATATGTGTTAAATATACAAACAGACCGTAAAAAAACGTAAAACGCTCATAATGCTTATTTCATTATGAGCTGTTATCCTTCCAGTGCTATGCATAGAGCAACTAGCCAGACACCTTCATTTATTTGTTTTGCAGGCAAGCTACATTAAATCTCCCCACCTAAATCAGTTCAGGATTGATGCATGCTGAAGATCATTTTCTGAGCATCTCGTCTTTGTCGTGGCTCACATCCAGCACATGCTTTGTTTTAGGTCCGAGGGAAAAAGATGGGTCCAAATCCAAGAGCAGACAAATAGGAGCGTTCGCTACCTGGATGCCAGGATTCTGCCTGAATCAGATGAAATTACATTATTGAACGCACAGAGAAGACTGAAAATAAATCAGGCTTTATTGTGTGGGGGAGATAGATACATGTCCCGGGGGGGAGGGATATGTATATCAGCCAGTAGAATACATGCAAAATAATTTAAGATTAAAGGAAGTGCTGCAGTTTTCAGTCGCAATAAATTAAGCATGTTTCTCTAAAATTTTCTTATCCAGGTGTCTTGCATGGGTAAACTTAGTGCTCAGGGAAAATCCTCAGCTAAAGTAAAAATATTTGTGATAAGGAAGACAGACAAACACATTTCGTCTAGTATTTAAGTCCCTTTCATAGCAGAAATAATGCATTGAATTTCCTCTGCGCATTGCTGCAGCATAAATAGCGGCTTACTCTGCAGATATATGATACAGGTCTGCATACAGAACATAGATTCAATATAAACGTGCGATAGCAGGCCTGACAGTTGAAAAAACAATACGCTGCTGACACTCCCCGAGCCTTTGTTTTATCGACCAAACTCCCTCCGCAGTCATTGTGGAGTCTATAATAAAAATGCATCAGATGCATCTCCCTGTCCTTAGCAGAACGTCACTCAGGGGACGACATGTAGACCTTTATGAGAGCTAATGACCCACGGCTTTTAGAGTCCCGCAACCATCCGCATAATTAGGTTCAATGTCTGCACTCAACCTTTCATTTATGCGCCCTTGAAAGCAAAAATGGCAAGTGATATTGACAAATGAACAGAAGGATCTGACTCAGATGGCGGGGATTGTATATTTTCAGGTGATGTTGCCAACAACAGTCCATCCACCCTGTAAGAAGGATTTCAGTTCCTGCATTCATTACATTTAACTTTGTGTAGCACTTGACACCCCCTATTTAGCAAATTATTTATAAGACACAATCATATGGTTGTATGCAGATATATGGTCATTTTTAAATGTTTGTTAATATATTTGTCAACAACTTCCCCTATAAAGCATCCCTAACTGTTTGTATTACACAAATTAGGTTTTACTCTGTTTATGATATGTTCAAAACATTATTATTCTTGACCTGGGAAATAGAAGTTAGACACACACAAACAAAAATAAATAAATAAACAACTCAAGGTGCACTTACTAAATCTCTTCTGGAGCTTTCAGACATGTTGTGGCCTTCATCCGTGGCTTGTTTTCATTGAGAGTGAAGAACACATATTTATAAATAAAATGTCATTAAAACTTGATATAATATATTGATAACATTAAAATACATAAAATCAGGAATAAATTATTCATATTTGTATACATTTGAGGACGTAAGTATATGATTTAAAATGTGTTGTATTATATTTTTACATCAGCTATGGATGTTTCAAAGGAGGAATTATAATAATTGACACATCCATTAATAAACACTTGAGATGTATTTTCAGTATATCTGTTTACAACTACATTATAATGTCATACACTATTGATGAAGGCTGGGTTAAAATAGCATTACCAAGTTAGGTCGACCTATTTTGCCGCAAGGGTTACTTACAGTACTACATATTACTTGTTACAGTATTGCAGAGTTCTAGGCATATTTCCACACTAAAGAAGGAGATTCTTAATAACAGGTTGGTAACAAAACACAACAAAAAGTCAATGTAAATCATCAGACTTAGACTCAGAGTGTGAATATATATGACTGATTGATTGATTGATTGATGTATACCATTTTATAAGTATCTTTTAAGTATTAACTGGAAATTGAGGAAATGATGACCCTGAAATGCACGAGCTTCTATTTCGCCACATTCATGAAGGTATCTCTTTCCTCTTTGTGATCTAAGTTTATAGGTAATAAACTGAATTATGGATGTGATACTTCGTGACTGGTAATACCGCCCTCTAACAAGATGCATATGTAACAACAATTAGCACCTTGTATTAATATGGGAGTTGCAAAATGAAAATGCAACACTCTGTAAAGAGTATTGTCTCATTTGTTTTACTCATTTTGCCTTCTCATATGATGTCTTGTCTTAAAAGTGTTGTGTTTACATTTAAGCAGTGAGGTTGAATATTAAAAAAAAATGTATTCAATCTAGTGCTGAGGTTTAGAATGTACATTTTTTGGAGTCAAGTGAAAAGTGGTACCTCTGGGATGAGTTAATACTTTTCAATTTTCTTTACAATGGGGCGATTATTAGCTTGTTATTTCTTCTTTTAAGATGTTGACCCTTGTTTAAAGTTTCGTGAAAACAAATGGACCTCGGACTCTTCCAGGATTCGTTACTTATTCAGGGAGAGTAAAACGCTTTTTCATTTGCAAATGAGACCAAATGACAGAAGATCCAAACTGTTGAATGACATGCAGCAACAATTAAAAAAATAGTTCCGCCCATATGATGCCAGATGTTATTGTGGATGTACATGCTGAGCCACAGCAAAGAAAACCCTGGTTTCAGATTTAAATAAAAGCAGGATCTCATGAGGAGATCTACATTGACATACTGTAGTTTGACCTTATGTTAAGTGGAATCCCAGCTGACAGAGAGCCGTTTCCTTGTTTGTTGCGTAAAACTTTGTGCATATGAAATGAAATCTCCCTTTCTTTTTCGCAAGCTTCAAACCCATCGGAAACAGCTATACAGCAAAGCAGAAGCTTTGAATTGTAAATGTGTTCGCCACAGTCAAGCTTATGTTCTCTCCATTCCTTACTGTCAAATTAGCCCAGTGAGACTGTGGGTGGTGACATCATTTAAACCATTTGCAGTGAATTCAAAGCTGGACGTAGACGCTGGCAGAAAGTCATAGTAATGGAGCAACTCCTGAAACTAACTCACTGCCCAAACAGCCATGTGAATAATCCTTAGATTGGTTTGTTTTAAAAAATGGAGACAATTTTTGAACAGAATGAAACTACAACTTTACATTGTCAACATTAAATAGCCTTACATTTCATTTTTCATTTCACATCCTGCTAAGAATCGTCACGGCAATCACGCATCCAGGCACGTGCTTTGTGAAGAAACGCTGACACCCCTTTCAGTGATGCCATGGGGGTTGACATAATTGGAGCTGAAAACAATCGCTGCATTTTGCCAGAAGCAGGATGGAGAGGAGGAGGTTTTGGTGTTCTCTTTAAATACAACTAAATGGTTGTCTGGCTGATTACTGCACCTATGTCACATTGGGTATTTAAAATAATGTTCTACTTCATTTCAACCTGGGAAACTTCCAATAAATGTGGCTAGTATGGTTCTATGGGTCGTGCTAACTGACCTCCGTTTTACAGATTCGAGGAAATGAGGACTTTCTCCTGCACCGTAGAAGGACGACATCATTCGTCTGTGCCTTCAAAAACGATTTCAAATCCCAGTTGATGTTTGATGATGTGAAAATATAATTAAGGTTCAGCATTGCAAACATTGTAATAAGGTTAATTATAAACATGTGATTAAGGCTATGGAACAACTGTGGTTATGATAAAAAAAAACAAAATCTGTAAACAAACCGTATTAAAATCTAATGTTTTGTTGAGCCATTCATCTCCCATAACCTCATCCCTGTGAAGACTTTAACATAACAACGTCACCTGACTTCCTCCTTTTCTCCCATCATAACTACTATGGCTGCTAGAGGGCTTATCACTTGAACGCAAACATACTTTATGTTGTTTTGGAGCTTTTGCTGAAACAACGGATGCTGTTGTTGTTCTTGGGAGGACAAGTCTCAATCCAACCTGGTATCACTCCCAACTTGTCAAATACCGATGATTGGTCAGTGCCTATCAGCATCTGATTCAATGAACTCCAATGTAAACCTACCCCGCGTCGCAGCAGTCGTTATAGTCACGTGACTTGTTAGGGAGTCAAGTTAAAGTCAACCACGCTCTTTTACTAAAAGTGCTTTTGTTGCCTAAACTTAACTTGCTGTGTAGACGGAAGTTTATTTGAAAAGACACTATATAACGAGAAAAAACTGACACGCCGTCCCTGCCACGTTCAGATCTGAGAGGGGTAGCTAGAGCGTCATAGTTTGAAGCTTAAGCACACTGGTCAAACGTCGGTATTGGGAGTTGGGAGTGAAAATCTGTTGCTAAATCTGGCGGTTGTCCACTGAACAGTCTTCAGTAAAAGACTAGTAGGCAAACAACTCAGTAAGTTGACCCACCAATATTGCTATGCATGAACACTTGTGATGATGTGAGCCTTGCAATATGAGCTTACTACCTAAGACTCCACAAATAACCAGTATTGACAATTAACAGGGAATTTAGTTGAGAAAAAAACTTTTAAAAACACAGATAGAGCCAGGCTGTACAGGTCTGCAGCCCTGCCGCCTCCTAATGTTTTACACTCTGTTGTACAAGTTGTGGGGGATTTTGTCACTCATCGGCCCACACCATTGCCCAGATATCTCTCCCTCTGTAGCTGAAAGCGAGAATGATGCAAAGGTTGTTGGACTTTTATCTTGTGTGACGTGACATGACTGCACCGAGTCATCTACTGATGTAGTTAGAAGGTCATATGGTATCATAATGTTTTACTATCAGTCATAATGTGTAAGCAACTCTAACTCATTCTCCTTTTTTTTTGCACGAGTGGTAATGAGTTGGGGTACTGGAAAAAGGATGGCTGTATTTTGAGGCTTTACAGAAGTGACAACCGATGCTGCCAGTGTCTCGGTAATCACGCTCCCTCCGCCAAATTTGTCATCCAACCCTCCACTTTCTTTCTTTTCCAGCACAAATGAGTGTACCCACAGGAAGAGTTTGGCTTCTCAAGCTCCATTTTTGCTCTGAATAAAAAAAGAAAAAGCCATGCTTCAGGTTAGTTACGGTGACATCGCTAGTTCCCTCAAACAAATTCAAATGAAATATCTGCGCCACAACATGCTGAATGACAAAGTTAGGTAAAGAATAAATAAAAAAAGACTGTTAGAAATGTCATAAATAAATGGGTCATAATGCACAATTCATCTAATGCTGGCATGTGTTGATCACAGTGAGGCTCAAATCTTCTTAATGAGCAGAGTTAATGCTTGGCACTACCATCGTGGCAGCGATCACTAAGTGAGACTATTACCATGTGTAATGACGCTGATTTGGCTTTTAATGGATTCCACAATGTTCTGTTTCAAGCTGTTATTCTTTCTATAGAAAAGTGAAAAAGAAAATCACAGTTGTACATGCAATAGTGCTTGTTGCGTGGGATCTAGAGAGCTGCTGTCCTCATGCTGAAGTGTCTGAAAGCTATTCCCCATGTTGACTATACCCCTGTGAGAGCTGGCAATACTGAAATGCAGAGAATTTGCAATAGAATCCCATTAGATTGATGGTCCCATCTTTTAGGTGCATGTTTCATTTCCCTGTTGTTTGCCACTAACAGCAAGGCTACATCTCGGTGTAATTTCCCTGCATTTGGGTGAAGTTTTGCAAGTCTAATTTCTGCCCTTGAATTGAATTACAAAAAAAGCGGCCACAGACATTCAGTGTATTTGCATGTGGATCATTTAATATTTCACTGTCAACGGTCGTTAATCTTGCTCTTGTTTCATATACAAATTGTGCATCAATAAGGTGGAGGGATAGGAACAAGGAGATATAAATCACAAAGGTAATATTTTCGATTTATCACACATCCAATTTTTTAATCAACGAGAGAAGCAGAAAAATTAACAACGGATTTATCCTGCTCGTGCCCCAGCTCAAGATGAACTATGCTGCAAAAGTCTGTGGCAGGTTCATTCAAACGACAGACACAAACCCTCTAATTTGTTATTCTCTGCTTTAAATAATCACACAATGTGCAAAGATGACAGCAACATAACTGAAGCCTTACTTTTAGATTTAGATCCTTTAGCCAGCTCCTCTAGCGCCACACAACACCCACCGCTTAATTAGCTCTGTCACTATCATTTGCAATTCTGAATGTTTTCACAGCATCTTTTTGATACTTGGCTGAAAGACACATTTTCTCTGTAATTTAGTTGGCTACTAATCTAATCATTACTAAATCTTGGGAGTGTTTTCTCACTTTACTGGGCATTTAGCTGTGATTTGATGGCCTACATAAAAGCCTATGCTGTGACTGCACAACTCTGAGTGTGTGACACGTGTGAGGGACTAATTATGATGATGATTAATGAGCAAGGGCATATCTTTTCTTTCGTTCATTATGATCCTTATGGAAATTGTTTCAGAACCAAAGCGTTTCAAGCTTTTCCTTGTTAGGATAATCAACATATTGATCTCTTTAAAACCTCAAATCAAGACTCATCAGAGAAGAGATACTGATTCCTATTCGGTGGATATCTTAAAGGATTATTCAATTTTTTTTACAACTTGGATTTTCCTTTTGCAGTTGAGGCCATCATTTCGATTGGTTATAATTGCATGTTTCTTAAGTTAATTGCACGTATCTGAAAAACCAGTGACATCTCTAAAGGGCAAGAAGTACAAGTGGTAAAACAATCATACAGGTTTTAAACAAGTTCCCAGATTAACCAAATTTAATAGGAAGAGAAAATAAGGACCAATAGTAAAAAATATGTTTGACATACCATACTTACCATACTAAGTTGTTAACATTTTAACAGTGAGATTATGAGCTACACTTTCACGCTCACTTTTCAATTTTACAGTTTTATGATTTACATCAATAGCTGATCTGCTTATTGGGCAAACTTCACCGATCCACCTAAATTCCGTTTTCTGTTCTGCTCTCATCACCTGCAGCTGTAAGCTAACGTGTGTAAAGCGGCAGCTGATACTTTACCACTTCCCGCATGCGCTTCATAATAAACACATTTTAACGTTAGGGCAGTGGAATGGGAAACTGTAAATGTTGAAAATGTCTTTCGCAGTTAGCTGACATTAGCACAAACTTAACATCTTGTCTAATGGTAGATATAGACATTTTCTCAACATTTTGTCAAGAAATTGTTTTCACACCTTGCATGGATGTAATTCATTTTAGGACATATTTAAAAACACTTGATAAAGGAGAAAAGCAGGAAATGTCAGTTTTGGTCTGGGAAAAAATGACATGTAAGACGTTCAGATGTCTTTAATTAAAGCCAAGAAAATAAAACCCAAATTGTTACCAACCTCTTAACCGCCTATATAGAATACGTTGATGTTTCTCATTTGCTCTCTCTGTGAACGTTGTCAACTGGGCTGTATGAAATAGACAGTTGTAAAACAGGGAACACATTTATAAACAAATACCCATTAAAGTGAATGCCAAGCTATTCTTACTGTATAAGCTGTTTTCTTTTGCTTTTATTAAGAAAATGACAATAAATATCGATGAGAGACACACATTTGTATTGTTAGTGTTGTTGTGCCCAGTTAAATCCTCTATAATCTTTCCAGCTCTGCCACAGTCTACCTGTTCCTTTATACCAGCGCTGGTGGATTTGTTTTAGTATTTATTTGTTATATGCTAATCATGCATTGTATTTTCTTCCACATTTGATTATGCAGACTGGAAACATTCCCAGGCTCATTAGCTGGTTGAGATAAATCGTCCCGACCATGTTTTGGTATTAATATGATTCTCAATTGCTTTATCTCACATCAAAGCCGAGGAATTGGCCTGATGATAAAAGGTTTCTCCGAAGAAACTTATTCTATTGACTTTTAAAAAGATAACTGTCTCTCTGGAAAATTAAACATGATTATTAAATAATAATGAGTCTACTGTTCAAGCCAACAACAGCGATGAGGGTAAGGTTAGTGTCCATGAACTGGATATAACAAATATCTGCCCAAATGACCTTAGAAAGTAAAAAAAGCAGCTCATTATCAAACTCAACACTATCTTCAGCATGATAAGTGATAAGTTGAAAATTGAAGTTGGACCACTTCATAAAGGTTTTGCGATATTGCGATACTTGACATATGCGAATATAATATAAAAATGAGTAATAGTAATTTTACTTTTCTCTCCATGATAACTTCAAATTATTTGGTACACATGCTAAGCAGATCACATAAAGTATGAATCCGTAGATACACATATACCTTCATATACGGTTAGAACTTCACAACAGATGAAACAGTTATTGTAAACAAGGTTGTTTATCTCTGGCAAGGCTACTGTTGCTCAATTCAATCAATTACTGATGAGAATGTGTAGATTCAACGCCTAATCAGGTTGCTGCCAAAAACGAAACAGCAACATGAACAACAACAACAAAGCAAAGTTTAGGATTATTTATTTTACTGTAAGCTTGCACTTCGTAAAGCTTTTTAAGTTTTCTTAACTGAAAGCTGTATTGGCTGTCTGGAGTAAATGGTAATTTGCCATTGTTGCAAATAAAATAAAATAAATAATAATAATACTCCATGAAGTTACTTGTCCTGGCAAAGAAACAGTTGACGACACAATCTCCAGAGAAGCGAAGTGTCACATTTACCCTTTGCCTTTCTACGTGTTTAAAAATAAAGATCTTTATGTTTAAAATCACTCCTTATTCTCCTCCAGCTTTGTATCGGACACCATACCTTCGTTCACTGTTGTCAGTTAATTTCATGGCATTCAGTTTGTATGTGATTTCAGCTTAATTGTTTCCAATGTTATTTAACATAGAACAGGAAATTATTATGCTGACCTTTACTTTAAATTGAAAATTTCTATGACTTACCAACCGTTATTTTTCGGTCGTGGCTGAAAAAGTTTCCAAATTGCAAATAAGAACTTATTTTTCCTCCCATGTCACTTGGATCTGTCAACTATGTGAAGAAATAATCCCCTAATTGGCCCCAGTTTAGGCAAAAAGACATGCCATAAATCACCTGAGAAAGATTTCTGTCACAAGCAAAGTCCCAGAGGCCCCGCTGTGGTCCAGCTGACCTCTTTAAGACACACCGAGCAGTTCATTTCCGTGCCATGGGTTCAAATGACAGACACAAACACTTTGATTCGCTAGTTTGCTTTGCTTATATAAAATGTAATCACATACTGAACACTATGAGGAAAAACAAACATAACAGCAGCCTTATATTTAAACCCTTTAGACCCCTCATTTAGCACCACACACACGCACGCTTAATTAGCTCAGTCAGCATCATCTGCATTTCTGAATGTTTTCACTGCACACACATTTCTCTATAATTTAGTCAGTTACTTCTTTAAGCATCACTCCAGGCCTGGCTGTCTGTATCTCCATCCTATGAAACCATCCAACCACCACTGTTCCTGCCGAGTCCACGGCAGGTCAGGGGTTTGCTCATAATGTTTTGTTTACAACTTATTCCACTGCCCCAAGTGATACGCGGTTATTGCAGTTCTAACTTGCATTTTTCATTTGCACAACAGAAGCTAATAAAAAACATGGTGAAAAATAAAAATAAAAAAACATTATTTCAATATTGTTACAATAGAATCCCACTTAGATCCCCTTGTTAATAGTTTCTCCATATTTGTTATTGTTGTTTGATAAAACTACAATCAATGCACACATCCATTTAACAGTGAAACATAGAAGCAGTTGATTCTATATTTTGATAAAACAATGTCTATTTGGTTCTTACGGAGCATATGTGTAGACAGAGTAGAAAAGGCATATACTGCAGGAGTAGTTTGAGACTCTATGCAACTTTTTTCCACCTTGAAAACTGCCTGTTGGAATCCATAATAACCAACATGAATTCAAACTGACCACAGAAGCAATTTTGTCAGAGGCCAAGGCTACAAATCTTGAGAGTAAACTTTGAGGATGAGGATTGAAGATGTATTTTTGGCTGTAAATGCTGAACGCAAAGCTTTAGACTGGGCTTGATGAAACTGGTGAATCTTTAAATTGTGTCTTTATGTAAAATATGGATTCAATAATGAAAATTCCGATAATTGCTGAATATACAGAAATTTTGCGAAATGAACCTTGTGAATTCTGGTGTTCTAATCTAATTTCTCTTCAAGAAGGTTCAGAGGAGAGTTTTCTTCTAGTGCTTCAGCACAGATATTGAATGAAACATTCAAGGATATTTGTTATGGCAGCACCATTCTATCGAAAAGAAAATCACAATACACTCTTTACACAAACTTCAACTCCAGTATATTTGATATCTTTTGGGAGCCTCATGGTCTTTAGGAGGACTTCAAATAAAAGATCTTGGCCAAATAAATACCCAGTACGCATGATGGATGGTCGAAACAGTCAGTTGGATTCAAAATGTGAATTTGAACAATAGTTCGAAAAAAACATCGGTGGCCGTTCATTTCTGAAAGTATCTTGTGCTTGGCATCTTTGAAAAACAAATCAGATAAGCGTTGAAAATCATTAATTTTCACATTCAGTCACTCCACCTCTAGATATACAATAACTATTGTATCACAAATGTGTATCTGTATATATAGCTGGATACATTAATGGCCTCATTTACAGTACAAATGGTCCCAAAAAAAACACACAAAACCTGTTTATCTTGCACCTCACGCATGCTTCAGTCCAGACAGACACACGGTTTTCTAGAGCCAGCTGTGAAATGATCAGTGAACAAAAAAAAAAAAAATCGAAAACAAATTTATACACTTTAATTGTGAGTAAAGCATTTCTTTTTTCTTATTTTTATTCCAATTCAAGCCATCATTTTCCTGTGTTAAGTCTTTTTCATTATTCTATCTATATTTCTTTTTATCATCTTCCTGACTTTTAATAATAAAGATTGAAATGTCACCACTGATGATGGTTGCAGGTACAATGGTACGGAAGTTATAAATAGCCAGTTATCGATAATACACAGCGTTCTTCTTTTATCCATTCTGTCCAGTCTGCTACAAGCTAGCTAGCAGTGGTGTTGTGTCAAAGTCTGTTTCATCACCAATTGGTGTTTCCCCTCACATTAATCCAAGCCCAAACATAAACCTCCAAAGTCGTTTTCTGCAATACTTAACCTCAATCCAACCTTGTCCTAACTGAAACTATTAAACTTTACGTTGCCTCACCATAACCTTACTAAACCCTAACTCCAACACAGCGTTCAGTGGTACAGAGAAACAGCCTTCAAAGGGGATGGAAACACTATTCGAAAAAGAAAAACTGACTTTGATAAAAGACCGTCCTTGCTTAAACTACAAGCTCATGACCTTTCAAATTGCCGGCCTGATTGCTCTCACAATAATGTGGTCACTATGTACAGGTTACATTTAGACCTGCTTTAGATCTGATCAATGCAAGCCTGACCACTTCCAAATGTGGCCCATATGATTGCATTCCGATCACGATGCTTTCTGCGTGCATTCCAAGTCCAGTACACCCTGCATTAACATGCGTTTTTCCTTATTTATATATTATATCCAGCTCGAGATTGCATGTTAATTCTATGCAGAAATAGGATGTAATGTTTACTTTGGGAGCCAATATGAAGACTTTAATAGATGCAGCATTACGTTTGACTTCCAAAACAGTATCACTGGAAAGATACAGTCCATGCATCCACCATGATGGATAATTAGATCTCTCTTAAATCAGAACAAAAGATATTGCAGACTCAAATATGGTGCCAAATCATCCCAACCGAAATCACTCGTTGAGCGCATAAATCAGCTTAGCTTTAAATTGGGATGAAGTCTCACACATACAAACTATTTGGGAAACGTTACCAATTATGGAACCTCCATAGTTTAAAAAGAGTCTTGACATGTTTACAACTTATCCTCTATATACTGTAGGTTTACACGTATCTTTATTATGTTCGATTTTCTTTTGCAGTTCTGCAAGTGGCCACTGGGGGAAAAGTGGCAGCTTTTTCTACACCCATAGGCAGAACCTTGATAGACAGTAAATGGTGTTAGCTATTTTTTTTTAACAATTTCTGTGGATCTATTAAACATCATCTGAATCTAAAACAACCATTTATGAGCATTTCGTTTTGGTGACACATGTCTTTTTTTTGTTTTTGTTTAACTTAAGTGAGGGTTAATAAACACATTTTCAACAACAATTGATGTGGTCTATCAGAAAATATAGTAGCGTTGTGATACGGTAAGCAGAATGAACTGAACAGGCTCCTGCGTCACATTGGCTGTTCACAGACAGGTAAATCTGATGGATCTTAATTTAGTTCGAGGTAAAAGTCATTGGATGCAAATAGCTTTTGTATATGGTGATACTGTCCTCATGTTCAATCAATTCTCACTGGCAGTTAATAAATGGACATGTACTTATATAGCACTTTCCTAGTCTTCCAACCACTCAAAGCACTTTAACACATCATCCACCCATTCATACACTGATGACGGTGGCTAAGGTGCCACCTGCCCATCAGGAGTAGATAACATTCAAACTCATTCACACACCGTAGCTAGGACACATTGACATGGACTAGCGGAGCCGAGGATCAAACCGCCGATCCTCTGATTGAAGGACGACCCTGCTCACCACTAAGTCACAGCCTTACATGTAGTAGAACCCGACAATTCATTTTATGTCCATACGAACACAGCAGGAGGAGATGGGAGAAAGTTTGTTGCTAACAAAATCTAAATGACAAGTTATTTTCTGTAAAGGTCATAGTCGCTTAGAATCAGTAGCATGAAGGAGTAGAGCAATTTTCCTTGGTAAACTTGATATAGATGATTATATTTAGTGTAGGCAGCAGGAAGCTAATTTATAATATTGTGCAAGCTGCTGAGAGGAGCCTAAGTCTGTCTAACAGTAACAGGTGTCTGAGTTAGACGTGTTGAGCTGAAAACAGCTTGTGTTCGTTTCCTAAAGCAGCAGAAGGAGACTGGTTTTCTCTGACTGTGCCTGGTCATATGCAAGCACGATTACAGCGATGACAGTGAGGAAGCGAAGGATCGGTGGAACCTGTTTTAAGCACATTTTATACAAACATGTCAGTATTTATCGACTGGTTTGAACATTAAAATCTGGTCACAGATAAATTAATAAGAGAGGAGAAGCTGTAAGTGCAGCTGGCAGATTTAGATCATTACTTTAAGTTATGGCATGATGCTGTAGTGGTAATTGCAGTATAATGGGCCATCAATGTAAATTTGGAAGTTGGTAATTGTAGCTGTCTGACAGAAAATGCACAACAAGAAAGAAAGTTTTCTTTTTTCATTGGCTGATATTCTGTTACTGTAAAAATAAAAAAACAAACAGTACAATTATTATTTTAGTTAGCTATTGACATTTATCATATTTATTGTGCCAACAAGAGGATGAGATTGGGTTTCTTGATTTTAACAAACTCAGAATGTGGGTGGTTTCCATGTAAATAGTTCAAGGTGCTATGTGTAATTGTGTGTTTGGGATTCATTAGGACAGGTCACTGTTTTCAACCCAGTCTAATCAGAAGAAAAATAGCAGGCACTGTTCGTCTCAATTAAAGAGCCAAACAGTCCGTTTATATGAGCATCAACACAACCTGTATGACAAATAATTTAATACCACAAGTAATGTTCTGCTTGAGTGAAAGGGCACCGAAGGCCTCCCATTACTATCTGATTGGTATGCATGAAATAAGATATGGGCCTGTCAGTATCCTCTTCTTCACCTTAGCATTAATTGTTGGCTACAGTAATGACTTTGACCTTCACTAGTGAGTTGTTTAAGTATATTATGTGAACTCCCCTACACCTGTGCTGCAGCCGGCACTCCGCGTTATTAAAGAATATAAATACTGTTTCCTGCCCTAGTTCTTAACTTTTTAAACTATTTTCAAAGTTGCACAGGAGAGCTTAAGAACTTTTTTGATACTGACTGAAATGTACCCGTAGCCGACCCCATCAGTGAACAAGAGTGATAGGGAAGGATAGTCAATATTGGACATAGATTCATCAGCCACAGATACCGGGCATTTGATTTTTCAATAAATTTCAATGCAGGATAACCACCGCTTCACCCAGCTTTATCTTAAATAAGGTGCTGGAAGTATCGTTAAAGCTCAAAATGGATAGATAACCACACACTGAAATCTATGCAGAGAACACTTCATCAACCTTAATCAGAGCATACATGGTTCAGCTGGAATGGCAGGTGTAGAAACAAACAAATCACATCCCAATCACTGTATGTAGTCCACCTGTGCACACCCTGCAGCAGAGGCTCCGTCTCCTGTTAACTACAGCTTTAAAGTGCTGAACGTAGTACTGAGAGGTTTACAAGTGGATGCCACACTTTTACAACACAAAAAGGGGGGTGAAGCACAGTGTATACACACAAAAAACATATGAAATCACGGAGCACCCTATAATAATATCATATCATATCATTTCATTACATAATAGATGAGGCTTTGAGAGGGATCAGGCTTGAGTCATCGTTAATCAAAAATCCCCAGATCTATAATAAAAAAAAAAATCTCAAAACAATAATTGAACAAGTATAGAACAAGGGGCCATGAAGGGGTATCAGGCAGGAGCCGTCATAAAACATAGATCCCAAATTCTACATTAAATAACTTGGATTACAGCATAACACCTATATCCGAATTACAGCATAACACTCATATCAAAACCCTCATTGAGGCCAATCAGCTGAAATGTATCTAAAGTGTCAATCCAAAAAATATATATCTTTCTTTTCCATATCGCCCTCTCTTGGCAATTCAATATGCCCAATGCCCTGGACTCTAGGAGGAGATGGGATGTAAAAAATCATTAAAATGATGGGCAACTGGATAGTTAACCTTATAGTGCCAGATGGAGCTCTTGTGCTCACTAATTCTTTGTTTCAGCATGCGTGTCATTTTACCTAATATACATCTTGTCACATGGACATTATAATAAATAGATAACATTTTCTGTGCTCCATGTGATAAAACCCTGAACAGGAAATCTTGGATGTCTAAAAACAAGAGTTTTCCATGTTTTGTGGCACTGGGCACAATTGCCGCATGGATAATTACCATCTTTTAGGGGAGCCAAAAGAGTCTGTTTAGAACCTGCCATAATGATGGCTTGAACCAGCTAATTGCATAAATTAGGACCTCTTCTAAATACAAAGAGGGGAGGATACTTGAACTGTAGGGTTAATGCTGGATCAGAGGTCAAAATAGGCCAGTGTTTTAGAATTGTGTTCTTGAGAATGTGCCTGAGGGGTGTAGGTGGTGATGCAGGAGACAGAATACCTCTTTTGTTTTTTAATTTTCTGAAAAAGATCAGAGCGGGATTTAGAAAAAGCAACATGGTAGGCTTCATCAATACACGAGTGTAGCCTCGGTCCAAAAAGCATATTTTCATAGCCGCAGCTTTGTCAATAAATTTCTCATTAAAATGACATATGCGCCTGAGCCTATAGAACTGACTCTTGGGTAAACCATATTTCAGAGCTCTGGGATGAGCACTGTTGGCTTGGCGGAATGTGTTCCTATCAGTTTCTTTTTGATATAAGAAAGGAATGAGGCTGTCATTGCATAATTCAATCCACATATCCAAAAAAGACACATGATCATATTCCACTGAGAACTTAAGGTCAGGATTCATATTGAGGAGATTGGCAAAATCATTCAGCTCATTGCAAGTCCCTTGAAAAATGCAAAAGATGTCATCAAGGTATCTAAACCATTTAAGGATTCTATGAAGGAATGGATTTCTGTTTGTATTAAAAACACAACTGTGTTAAAAAGAAGCCCATCGATGTTCCTTTGCATTGAAGGAAAACAATCTCCAATAAAGGAGAAGTAGTTCAGTTTTAGGACCAAAGCAGCAAGCTCACAAATAAATTCACTGGGTAGGAGTGCTTCCTTAGTGCCAGCTTTTAAGTAATACTCAAGGGCCTCAAGTCCTTTGTCATGAGAGATATTAGTGTAGAGGCTTTCCACATCAAAGGTGGACAGAATTATATCATTAGGTAACTCTTTTAATGTTGGTATCTTGTTTATTAAATCAGTAGAATCCTTAATATATGATGGACGCTTCTGAACATATGGTTTAAGTGATGATCATGATCAATGAAAATGATCAACACAGTTTGATAATGGCTCTAGTAGAGAATCAGTACTGGTTACAATAGGTCGGCCTTTGGGTTTAACCACGGTTTTATGGATTTTAGGCAGCATATAGAAGTCAGGAGTTACAAGAGTTTTGCAGTTCAGAAAATCATGTTCATTCTTAGGGAAACAATTCAGTTCCAGAGCTTGGCCTGTGACATCTGAGATCTTTTTTGGAAGTCTAGGATGGGGTTAGTCTTCAGTTTTCTGTAAAAATGTTCATCACTTATTTGCCGGTTGGCCTCATCTTTGTAGTCTGACATGTTCTGAATGACTATAGCGCCCCCCTTGTCAGCAGGTTTGATAATAATCTCAGTCTTCGAAAGTTCTTGTACAGCCAAATGTTCATCTTGACTGAGGTTAGAGAGATAATTATTTGTGTTGTCTTTTAATAAGTCAAGGGTTTCTTGCTCAACAATTCTGCAAAAAGTTACGATAGAGGGATTAGAAATATAAGGCATTAATGTGCTTTGCGGCGTGAATACAGGTTAATCAGACCTTTGTATATCAGAGTTGCCAAACATATGTTTCAGTTTAATCTTCCTAAAGAAACAGAATAAATCCATCTTCATCTGAAAAGAGTTTGTTCTGTATGTAGGGACAAAGCTTAGGCCTTTAGTGAGAGCAGAAAGTTGATGTGGAGTGAGTATCGGAGAGGTTAATAATCACAGGATGCTGCCTTGCTGGCGGGTGAAGGGCTTATTCCTGGGGTTTGGGTTTTTTCTTGCCCCTCCTCATTTTCTTTAGAAGAAATTATATAAGATTATATATAGATTATCTAAAAAAAATTTTTGGAGAATATTGTCAACTATACCTCTAAGTAATGTATTTTTAAAATGAAATACAGATGAATCAACAGTTTTACTTCACGTAGACGCTAATAAACTCTCACTTTACAACCAAATTTAGCTAGGTTTTGATGCATTAACCTCCAAATCACCATATGAAGGCTTAATGGCATGTATTCTTCATGAATGTTTTGCACAATTAACAACAAATGCCAATGGAAAGTCAACCGGGATCCTTTTTTATTAATCACGAGAATTAAACGCATCGTCATGAATATCCAACACCCAGAGCTAGTGACTGGGCAGGATGGGAGGTGGATGGGTTAAACAAACTCAACTTTCAACCAGGAGACCCATGTCTGTGTCCCAAAGTGAGTTATTGTAACGTTACATTAGTGACGTATATGATGTGCTTATGTAGTTTACTTGGTTTATGTACTGCCCAACCATGTTGTATTTCCGAAAACTATTTAAGTGGTTTTGTAGCCTAATCCTAATGTTAAATTGTTTCCGTGGTGCCGACACATCATTTTACACATTATGTGTCACCACCATGTAATGCGCTTTTAGGAAGTTATGGTAATTTCATATATTTCTGTGAGATCACGTTGAATTAAACAGTACCACACCAGTATCTACACTGTGCAGTATGTTTATTACAAAATGACAATCCATTGTGAGACGATAAGCATCTAAGTTTCGTTTTGAAATGCTAATTGGTAAACATTTACTAAATATGTATGTGTATGTCTGTGTGAGAGGGAAATGGAGAGAGTATGCATAACATCAGGAAGTTATTTGATCTGTTGCACAGGTGTATGGTTTGGAATGAAAATGAAACGCTCATTTACAAACATAATTCAGTGTGAAATATAGTTACAGACTTTACAGAAGTTATATGACGCTTAAGTGAATAAGCCAGTGTGGATCAGCAGGATTCTCCACGACAAATTCGTTTTTCACCAAATCATCACATACACAGCTTTGACTGATGCTCTTTATGACCATTATATGAGAAAATACCAACTTGCCACCAATGTTTTTTACCCTTGGCTGCATTATCAATCCTATTCGCAGGATGTGAGATTTCGCTTTCTGTCACAGTGCATTCATAGGTGCAGCAGCACAGTGACAGGGGGAATGCGTCTCTTCTGTGAGCAGATAACAATCATTAGCTATCACAACTCTTTCAGGCCCTGCACCAATGTCAGAGGCAGCCTTTTTCAAGATGTTAGCGATTAGCAGGGGTTGGCCTTGTCGCTGATGACATTTCAGTGCGTACTCCAATGACAATGCTCCTATAGCGCATTTGCATTCTGGCTGCAGCGGGCCAGGTCAGAGGTGGCAGGCGGGCAAGCAGGCATGCAAGCAGGACATCTGACAGCATGCCATGGGCAGCACACCTGTCCACTTTGCTGAAAACCACAAACGCCCCCTCAGTCATCCCCAGAGTCGTGGTGCAGTCTCAACCTTAGATGAGCAGGTTGCTGCTGACTCACCCACTGCATACAGTGGCCACAAACAGACTGTGATGAATGATGAGCAAGTCAGCTGGCAGGTTCCTTCTTCCATTTGAGTTATTTTCTCTGCAGATACAGGAGCAAAAGAGGCCTATGTGATGGGAAGAAAGAAAAGACATGAGTGGAAGGTGTGGTACAGCAGGAGAAAAGCAGTATTATGTAGCTCTTAAAAGTACGTTTTCATGCTGCAAGTTCTCTCTGAAAAACAAGACATGAATGCAACATGAGAGAGAAGCTGAGTCCAGTTCAGTCCAAGAAAAGTGGAGCATTCCCTTTGATGTAAGAACGCAATGGGAATAAAGACAGGACAATAGACAGGGAATGACACATTTAAAGAATTCTAGCCAGCCTGTTTCTCTTGATCCTCCCGTCATATTGTGTCATAAAATGTTTTCTTTAAAATACAGTTTCTCTTTAGTTTTCTGGAAATAATGCCACAATAATAATTGCTGCACAGTCACAGTAACAGATGCTGACAGGTAAGTTGACAGATGGCTTTTTAAAGTCCATTGAGCTTAGTAAAAAATGAATAATAAATAAATAATATGAAATACTGCATCATGTCAGAGATTAGATTTTACTGTTTTCATCACCATCACCGTGAGCAAAACCATTAGCACTTATTTTCAGCAACACTGAGATGGAAATGCATGCTGGCTAGGGGCCCATCGGTTTGGCATTTAACCCCAAACAGGTGCCGTGATGCTGACTTTTGATGTTGAGTACTGAGTCAGAAAGATGATCTCCGTGGTAAAACACAGATACTGGAAGGCTTTACTCTCTTGTGTTTTAGGAATTAAAACAGAAAAGCTGTCTTTTCAAAACTGACCTTCAATGTGCTTGTGTCTATGTGTGTAGGTGAGTAATTGTGTGTGTGTGTGTGTGTGTGTGTGTGTGTGTGTGTGTGTGGGTGTGTGTGTGTGTGTGTGTGTGTGTGTGTGTGTGTGTGGGTGGGTGGGGTGGGTGGGCGTATGATTGAAGGGGGGTCTGGTACTCAAAATGGTAATCACATATCTCATTGCATGTATAATGAATCATTGAGAGTGAAATGGACAATTTAAACAGCAGTCACATTTAAATTTTTACAGCCTATGTGGGGAAAAAAAACACGGTTGTGTCCTTAGACACACTATATACTTACGTACTGTTCACGTGAGGATTCAGTTTTTTTTTGTTTCATTAAATTAAGACGATGTGTCTATTTTAATGGATAATGAAAATCTTATGAAAAGAAGCTGTTGAATTGACCCATTTTAATTGTTCTGTGCATGACAAATCCGAACAGAAATAACGATTATTTTTCATATTGATTTATTCCTTGTTTCATCAGACAGTCCAAGATCCCAACTATTCTCAGTTTACTATCATCTGTGATACAGAAAATCATCAAATCTCCCAATTGAGAAAAGAAAAAGATAGAAAAGATGATTCAGTTATTAAAGTTGTTACTGATTAACTTTCTGTCGAGTGGTAAATCATTTTAGGTCAACTAAAGCATGGTTCCTCCAAACCTTGACTAAAAATTAACCACTTTGCATTCAACAAATCCCATTACATATTAGCATCTTGGTCGTAAATTCTAAATTCAGAGCATCAATATAGCAGCAAACAAGTATTTGCTATGTAAATATATAGTGGAGTAATGTCTACCTGAGCAGAGAATTAAGTCGCTCTCCCTCAGTGTATGTTCTTATCCGAGTTTCAATGTTTTCACAGCCGATCTGGGCTTGCGGCCCTGTGAGCGTGTCCCACTGGCTAGAAAATCGCCACAGCTTTGCATATGCGCATATGACGGTTACCACTGATAACGCGGCGGTGACATCACGGAAGCGTAGCTCCCACCCTCATGTTACCCCTGTAGGTTAACACTGTTCGCTCTGTCAGCACTGTTGCCTTTGTTTGCACTGTTTGTGCTGTGAGCACCGTTAGCCTCTAGCCACCGACCTCAGCGAGAGTTGTATGAAGGCACCTCAATCGTATATCATATAATTTAGCACCTTTGAACAATATAGGATGATGAATGTAAAAGGTTCATGCATTACGACTTTATTTGTCACTGACGTACATTTGTCTTTGATCATGCAGTAACATACACAAAACAATAATAACACAAGACATGATATTACCTCGAACATGTAACATCAAGAACAGCGTATAAAACACGAATGACCTCAAATCTACGTGCACAGCCACACACATACACAGTATGAGTCATATATTAATCTCAGGGTGTAGTCCAGAAGAATAGTGCTAGTAGTAAAAGGAATTGTAGTGAAAAACATACATTTTTTTAGTTTAAGATATCAGTTGCTCTGGAAACACTTGACTTTTTTGTAAATATTCTTTTTTGCCAAAGGCATCCCTGAGGGCAGGAATTCAAACGAGGCATAGAGGGGGTGAGAGTGGTCCTTTCAAATACTCTGGGCTTTGCTTTCACTTCTGATAGTGAACAAATCCCCAGCTGATTCTGTGGTTTCCCCGTGATTTTACTGACTGTGTAACCACTCTAGTTTAAGTGTTTTTTGTTCAAACCACGGTATCCATACCAATATGTTGGATTGTGGAGTGCATCTAAAACAAGTTCAAGCAGAAAGGCAATTATCATTATAATTCATCATCACTCCTTCAGCTGCACCGTTCAGTGGTGCCTTCACTGGGATTTGTTCACAGGCTTTCCTGTCATCTCGTGTTCGTCTTATCTTAACAGATATATTTAAATAAAAAAAAATATTGTTCATTTCTATTCATGATTCATTCATTTAGCAGTACTCACTGTGTTAAATGTAACTAATTTGCACTAAAATGTGAACGCCTACTTGGTGATAAACCTGAACCTGTCTTTTGTCTGCAGTTGATAAAAGTAACAACTAATGCCATTAAACCCTAAAGCCTGAACCAAACATGAAACTCTGTTAGTGCATGAGTGTGGCTGTCAGACAAACCCACTGTAATACCTTTATAATCTGCAGCTGGACTTTGTTTGGGCTCAGCAGGGTGACCCACTGGCAGAACAATTTACACAAGCTACAGCTTAAACAGCTCACACAAACAGAAAACATCTCTTGCCAAAGTTCTGCGCACAAAAACACCGTCTCAACAACCAACACTGACCTTCGTGGATAATTGGGTGTATGCTCAGTCGTCCCTGTCAGTGGTCTGCACAACAAATCAAGCAACACTAAACTTAAAAAATATTTTTTCTATTATGAATCCTACAAATAAAGGCAAATCGGTTGCTAATTGATTAATACAAGTTTTTTTTTTTTTAAATCCACCTCTAGTTGAAAAGTTTTTCTAACACTCTGTCCAATCAAGACACAAATTCATCACTTCAATCAGCTGGTCAACTTAGAAAATAATTGGAGTAGATTTTGGCCACTCAAATTGATTTAATTCAAATTAGTGCTGGGCAACAAAGTCCATGTCAGGAAGGAGCCACCAGCAAGATAATCAAATGATGTTTGATTATGTTCCTATTGTTCTATGTGTCCCATTGTTTTCATGGTTTCCCATATTCGGTTTCCATTTATTTTTCATTTTACGTGAAGCCCTTGGAGGCTGAAACTATGATTAAGGGACACAAATAAACAGGACTTGATGCAAAAACCAGCACACTCTTCATTGTGTTTTGAAAAGGTCACTAGTCTTAAGTTTGTTTTGCAAAATACATTTTCCTCTAGTGGTCATAGTATTTTCTTTACTGTTTGACATGTACGTATATTTTTGATAATTCCCTTGTTACCTAACACAGTGCTCATTATGGCGAGCTGTACTCTATCAAATGGGAGTGTTTACTGCTTCATTTTGGACTTTGGCTTTTTTAGCCCTAAGGCCATGAGACTGTTATATGTAGTAGGATTTCTTATGATGAATACTGGTTAACATATATGCATTATTAAATTGTGGGTGCAATACAGTTTTAAAATTGTGTGTTTTTCCTGACTGCTATTTTTTATCTTTAACTGTCACATACTTTTAAACATTAAGAGATTAATTGATTTCTTTAGGGACATTATCTACCCATTTGATATGCAATGCATTCTCTGTTTTGTGAATGCTCATTAAAACCTTGCCTCAGGTTATATACACAGGTACATGGTTTACAGATGGGGCTCATCACATGACGTGTGCTTCAAGCCACTTTGCACCTCTGAACAGAGACTCTGCAAGTCAAAATAAAAAAAAATAATTCCATTCATTGAACCCCAAGCAAGGTCTTTGACGTAAGAATCTATAATGGTAATAGCAAGAGGATAATGATAGTTGATGTGCCAAATGAAGTGCAGTAGAAAAATACAAGATTTGAGCAAAAGCAAAATAATGAGAAAGTAAGGGAAATGTATTTGCATTTGTAGTTAAATTAAATAATAAATTACATAAAATAAGGGACAATTAGATGTAGCAATATGATTCAGATAGAAAGTGCATTTCAGTTTGCCTTTGCACATTTTTTCCTGTCTTTGTGAAGGTCAAAAATCTATTTGCAGAGGACAAAAAACACACTTTTAGCTTTGGCTTTGTAATGTCAAAGTGAGTATGAGGTGTGCTTGAATATGATTAAAAATGGTGGGTTAAAAGTGGTTTAAAGGTTAATGCCAAAAGCTATAGACCCAGCCATTCCTTTAACGTCATTAATTAAACTGTAAATGACAAAATGGCTTCACCATTCAAAGAATACACAAGTCAATAGACGCCATAGAAATAAAAAAAAAAAAAAGATTCAATCATGTCCATTCAGGCAGAAAGGTACTAATCTGCTGCTCTCTTCACCTGAAGGACACAATTACGTATCATTGTTGCTTTGTGATGTCAGTCTTTTGTTCAAATCGTCCCTCTAATCACCTCTGATTTTTCCATGAGCTGTCACACCAGGTTTAAGAAAAAACTTGTTTTAATGAGGTGATGTTGATGATGTAACAAGTGATGTCGTATCACTGTAAATAAAGCTGGAAACAGTTGCAACTGTCATAAGTGACACATTCTCTAATTCCAAGTCTCTTGTCTTTTCATATACTCCCAACTGCTCTGCAGTAATGCTTGTGTGCCATTCCCCATCTCCTGACCATCCCATCCACCTGCATACCTGTTCCTACTTCCCCATCAGCCCAGTAGCACATTGACTGGCCCACTTCCATTCATTCCCCACTGAAATGTTTACTGTTTACTCCAGCCGTTGTCTCTGGCTGCCTGAGTTTTGCCTGTTAGGACCCACTCCTACTGGGTTGCTGACCAATAGGGGATCCGGTTAGAGATAAGTTTGCCTCACCTTCCCTGCCGGCCTGTTTTTGATCTTGAGTTAACTTGAACTTTTTATTTTTCTGGTCTCTGCATGCTTTTAGGTTAAAACATGTATTTACTGAGCCTTCAGAATAAGAGTGTTCAGTTAGAGAAGTCAGGAAACCAATCTTACAGATGTTAAGTGAAAATATAATTGATTAAAAACAAGCTCTAAACTATAGTCATTACTGAGTCGTTTTGCCACAATGATGTAACAAAATTGTGCCAAGTTCGACTTGTTCATGGAGTAGGCCTATATGTACAGAGCTGATATTTGACATCAGAGCTTGGCCCTCATCCCACTCATGCAAGCATACGCCAAATTCAACACTGCAGAGATTGGTGGGTGACGGTATAAACCCTTATTAAATGCTACATTTACTCAAATGTTATGTGAGCAGCAGCAGTAGTAATACCGGCAAATGTTTGCAGCAGTGTTACAGCAGCCACGGCCTCACCTCAGACCGAGGAAATATACTATCTAATGAGCAGCTTCTAAGTGCTGTCTGAACACCAGATGCTGTGTGGCCATTCCCCAACAAAGCACCTGATATGCTGGAGCATTGCTAACAGAAGACAACAAGACTAATTACTGACATAAATTGCTCTAAATAACATCTTTCAGGCTAATGATATGGATTGCGGTCCAGGGAGAAAACTGTGGGGAAACCTTTGGACCTTTTGAAACTGTCAATTTGGCAATGACAACTGACACATTTGGATTCCGGCTCTGTGAGGCTGCAATTAGACAGTGCTAGCATCCCCATGCTAGCATGCTCACATTGACTTTGGTGATGACATAGTATTGTTTTGCAGATATGTTTGTCTTGTGTTCTTTGCCTTGTGTGTTAACATGCTCGCATTTTTTAGCACAAAACAAATATAAATGTAAGGTGTAATTTTGGCGCTAAATAAAGTCAGGAGATCACAAAATATGTTTAGCTCATCCTGAGGGAGACATAAATGTTTGTACCTCAAGTTGATGGTGGCGCTCGAGGAAATGTCAGGGTATCACCAAAGTCCTTTAACACTGTTTAATATATGTGTATGCGCCATCAGGATTGCTATTTAATTTTTTTATACATTGTGTAATGACAATAAAATAATTCTAATTATCCATTTCAGCACAAGAAGATACTTGTGATTAAATTCATTGCCAGTTTTTAGTGTCATCAAGATAAAATGTATGCAGTCTAATAACAGACCTGGAATAAATCCTATTTTCATGGAGGTTATGGACAAGTTTTGTTGAAAGAGAGGTGTTCGAAGGCGGTAGTTTGGTTTGCTGTTGAACTGTATTACATTATGCTGACACATTTGTCATTAAAATTATGTGGGAATTATCATAAGTTACAAAAACATAAAAAATCTCAAAAAGTATATCTGCAGTGTCTTTGAATTTAAGTAACTTTCAAAATTGTGGTGAAGTGATACTCCATCTGGCTTCAGTAAAATGTGCTGTGATTTATTTGCACTCAAACTTAATTCTTAAAAGAGTTTTTTTTTTTATTAGTCAGTGTATTGTTTTTGCATGAAACTCAATTTTATAGTGACAACAGATTTATGAGTTCAGGGAAATACGCAGTGGTTAAACTAAAAGAAAAAACATTCTCAGTGCAGCTTTTATCATTTTTCTTTGCAGTTTGATTACTGAGACGTTCGTGGGACTGTGAGGCAGCACGAGGGGATGCAGCTCATTTGTTCGATGCTAATGTGATGGAAAAAAGATGAGGTCAGCGAGGCACCGGAGTCACCAAAGTGGGATTGATTCCAGATCAGATCTTACTTACATGAGAAACATGTGCATAAACGTATTGATTATGAGTGCTCAGAAATCCTCTGTGCCTCTGGCTAGATTAAAGATGCTGGAGCCAGAATCAGCAGTGTCCTTCTCCTCTTGCCCCGTCCTTCTCTGACAACATCGTGATTATCGGGGATCTGACTCTGTCAGCTATTCTCACCGCTGGCTTCACGGCATTATCAACTGGTCAGCATAACTTTACTGGAAATCACACTGACTGAGGGTGTTTAATTAATAGCTACCAATTCCATTTACAGGAGTATTCCCCCGGTATGAAATTCGCAAAGCCGAACTTTAACACGTTAACACAAATGCAGCTTAATTTTATTTGTTACTTACATGACAACAATTTATTAAATTCCTAACTATTGACATAAAGCACAAAAGTATATGGGCCTGTTGCCAGAATTTATCTTCAGATGTTATTTTCATCTTGTGTTTTTACTGAATTTGGTAGAAATTCAAAGCTACAAGAGCAACACCGCTCCTGTACAAATATCTAATCATTCACAAGGTGACACATGTAGACCTCAGAGGCGGCCCTCCTTCACAAGTCTCAATGATAATCTGCACTTACTTACATCACTGATTATGTCTGTGGAAGAGAAAGTCCACTGGGCATTCACTCCCACTATTGCACAGAGACAGACAAACACGAAACAAACAAGATTAATAATAGCCTGTGGTGCTCATCCCTGGGGCCAAGCAGCTAACAACTCTTGACAAAACAGGGTTTAGAGCGGCAGATGGATTGTCTTTAGAAATGAAGGGAATGCGCATTGGGAGTGTAATGAAGAGAGAGAGCTGGGTGCAGGCTTTTCCCAGAGTACCTTTGAACGAGCTTATGGAAAATAAATCAGCCTGTGACAGTTCCCATCGACTGATTCCACCTGGGGACAGTGACCACAGTTATGAATATACACTAATCAGCCTTTGTTTTATCCAAAGAAAAGAATGCTTTTAGTAATTACAAACAGTACTCTTGTGGTTCAATAAAAAGACAACCAGTCCTTGGGAGAGTTATGGACCAACTAAGAAACTGAACACAGGCATCAAATTTGTTGGCTGTGGCCAGTGGAGCGTGTTTGGTTGCGAAAATTTCAATTTCCTGATTCTCTTCAACATCAAAGCGTTCAAGCACCTTCATGTTAATTAAGACTCAGACTTTTCTGTGTTGCTGATACAACTTTGGATAAATTTGGAGTCTGTAAGGACATCTAAGTGGCATTTTATTACTGTACTGTAGACAAACTGCATTCAAGAAGATGTCAAAGGATAATTCTGGTTATTATGAGTATTTGTAGTTCATCAGTAATAACATTGTAGCAACATATGAACATCACTAAAGACAAGTCAGAAGGGGCAAAAAATAGAGTTAGACGATCATACAGATACTAAACCTCCAGATTACTTTAATTTAATTTGAATAGAATACAAAAGTGAGCTGTAAAATTATTACACAAACCGTCTGTTACAAATGTCCATCTTAGTTTACAGTCTGACCTCCTGGTACAACTTTGACCTCTTGTACTTGCCGTAGATGCACGTTCACACAGATTTCCTGAGGAATTAATGCCAACATGACATGTGTGCTCACTTTTATTTTATACTCCTTTTGGATAATCCACGGCCAGATTAAGATGCAGGGGAGCAGAAATGAGCCACGGTGGGCCTCCCACTGTCTGTGCAATGTTTACAGTTTTTCTCAACCTTATCGCCAGACAAAAACATAAATATTGGAGGATTCTGCAAAACCTTGTATTATATTCAGCGACAAGCATTTTATAATGTCTGATGTCAGACCTTTTAAAATTCTCACTTCCAACAATATCTGTGTATGGCAGCTATAAAATTGTTAAGGTTAGGGACAATGACTGAATGTTGGCAGTGGCCTTCCAATATGAACATAATTCCTGGAATATTGGGCCGCTGAGGCTCAGGAGGTAGACCAGGTCTGCCACTGTGCGGAAAATCAGTGCTTTGTGATCTCTGGCTCCTCCAATCTGCATGTGATGTGTCCTTTGACACTGAACTCCAAATTGCTCCCAACCATTGGTATATGAATGTGTGTCAATGGGTTAATGATGACATGTAGTGTACAGCGCTTTGAGTGGTTGTAAGACTAGAAAGGCGCTTTTCAAATGCAAGCCCATTTACCAAGTTCAATACTACCCTGCCCCAGTGACAGGTGTTAGATGGGTTGGAAAACCTCACTCTGAATGTTTAACAGGGACACCCATCCACTTTCTGAATAACATACCTGGGTCTGTTGAAAAAGACGGGGGTAGTAGTAGGTTTAATTATAAGGTATAACTGCTAATGTTGTGCTCATGTCTGTCTGTAAAAAACAGGGATCAGAGATCAAATCCAGAAGCTGTCAGGAAACTACACCCACCGGAAGCCCCCAGGCAGCTGGCATGATGTGAAGACCAACTACTACCTGACACATTTAATCAAGAGAGAGGGTCCACATTTAGACAGGCATGGTCCACAGGGAACGTGCAGAAGGGCCTCACAGAAAAAGCAAGAGAAAGGGAGAAAAAGACTATCTCGTCTGATTGATTCTCTCAATCCTTAATTGAAATTTGTCTACTGTCATTTAAATATGTGACTGGAAAGAGGGATTTAGTTTGAGTACTTTAAATGAATCAATGCAACCCTAAACTGTTAAAAAAATTTTTTTCCCAAAAATCAATTGAGAAATTATGAAATTAAATACTGATTTTCCTTTCTGTTATTAAGGAAATCAAGCCATTCAACCCAATTTTGTTTCAAATGTCAATATCTGTGAATATTAAACATACTAAATCTTCAATAAATCTTATTATGAAATGTAGCAGATGAGTCGTGCACTGCTTTCTTTTAGTTAAGATGAAAACTATATGTGACATAAGATCCTTATAGTCTAAATTGTACCAGTGCAGAAGAGAATACCAGGATACAAAATGTATTACCCTGTTACATCTGAAAGTTGATTGCCAGGTTTCAAACATTGAAAAGGGGTTGAAATTAATTAATTAAGTCCAAGAAAACCTTTTGTTTCTACAGATTTCTCTATATTTTCAAATAGATCTAAACATTTCTGTTTTTAGTGTTAGCCTTTGATGAATCAGCAATAGCATATCTTAAGGACTTAAGGACCTAAAATAGGATAAGCTGTTATTATTCAATTTTATTTTTATTTTGATATCAAGAATTTGGAAAAATAGCTTAAGTTCTCAGAGGTTGCATGCAGTATTTTGAATGCAACATTGATTGCTGGCACGATATACTGTAATGAAGCTGTTGAATGCAGGTCTTAACAAAAACTGATGTTGCATTTACGTTTCCTTTTAATCTAGAAATGACACCATGTAGTAGAAAATAATGTATGTTGTGGGTTTTTAAGTTCCTCCCACAAGGCAGTTCTAATTATTTTTAATTAATTAATTAAATCAGTCAATCTATTGGTCACTGTGAAAGTACCATTGTGCCCTCTACTGCTGGAATTCAATACATCCTGAACCTGAGAGCAGATGCACATACACTTGGAGAGACATTACTGGATAACTTACTCATTACTGTACACAGGACACGCAACAACATGTGGCAGTTAGCGAATGATAATAATTATAAAACGTCTATTTATTTAGCACCTTTCAAGACGTCACAAAGTGTTTCACAACAAGACACAAAATAGCGTGTAAAAGACAAAACAAAAGAATATGGTCTACTTTCAACTCAACCTGCTGAAAGCATGGAACGAGAAGATCCCTGTTTATCTAACATTGGTTACTGTAAAGATAAGCTGGGGCCAATCATGCAAAGAACTAACTGTCTTGATCTTCCAGTCTAATGTGCTATCTTTCCCTAGAGGACGTATGGTGCTATCAGTTGCCAGGACTCGTATTGGCTGACGTTGTCTGTTTTCAATATGCCTCACAATCATTGGGCCATGTACGTGACTATGTGATATTTTGACCTGAGACCTATTACTGTTACTCTGCTGATCACACTCATGCAACGCAGCTTTCTGCCCAGCTCCCTCCAACGCCCCTTAACCTCCTCCTTATGTGGTATTGACTTAATTAAGATGTATGCTCATGTCAGCCCTGTCTCCTAAAAATTACATTTCCATACAGCAAAACTGCATTGTGAATGACAAAACACAGGGCTATCACCCAAGAGACTGCTGTTTGTGTCCAGTAAGAACCAAGGTATTTTATTGCCTGAACATAAAGGTCTCAGGTCTCTCAGAGTCCTTGCCGCTGCTCATATTCTGTGAGAGCTTCTCTCAAAGAGCAAAGCTTTTTCTGCTAAATATAACTGTGTAACCAGTTGCTATAAATGATAAATTTCTTGATGTAAGCGTCTCTGACTAAACTGATTTTGTTGATTCCACTATTTCCAGAGTCCAGGGGGGAAAAACTGCTTTCTTCAGTTCAGTTCTTCAGTTCAGTTTTACTATACGTCCATATGAGCTCGGTGTGGGCTGTTTTCTTATACACAGATTCTGCATTCATATGCAGATTTTCGGATTGGAAGCGTTTTGGTTTCCGTTTTGTAACCCGAGTAGTATTCTAACGTCATCTCTCAATTTAAATTCAAGTCGCTAATCTCAAATTGCCAATATGTGCGCAAATAATAAGCAGCGAATGGAAAAGGAAGTCTTTGCCTGGATATCCACTGTCTACACCGGGAAACCCCAGAAATACTGATGCTTATTCGTCGTCAGACTGATAGCCTATGGGTTTCAAGATGGATGACGCTGTAACTCTTCAACAGCTTATTGACAAGCTGCAGAAAATAAGGTACAGTAAGTCATAATACTTTTTAGCCAGTACCTACTGGTGTCTAGCATTAGAAGAATTTGCCTTTTAAGACTGCACATGGTGGTGGCAGATTTCTCCTCCAGCTCATTTGGGCGGTGGGGAGTCGGTCACTGGTTGGATGAGTCCCCAGCATGTTGTTTAGTGGGGTTATGTGGCAGCAGGGTGCTGTTTCAGGCATCATGTGTGACTGGAGAGTGATTAGTGACTCAAATGAGCGGATTGCACAGCTTTAAGTAGGTGAATTAACAGCTGAGTAAACAGTGCTTACATAGCATTCATAGTAATCTCCATTTCTTACAGTGAGTCTGGGTCCACACACAACTGTGCACACACAGTTGTTTGTTTTCTTCAAATGGAGAGCTCTGTGTGACTGTGTGCTGGTCTTTATTCATGTCCTTCAATAACCCCAGAAGAGACAGACTTGTTTCAATAATACATTATATTTCAAAATGGAAAAATCGGCTTCTATGCAAATGCATCATTACAATTTACTGCATCCCGGACACCACAGTATATAGAAATCTATTGTTTTAGCTAACAAACACACAAACATTAATGTCTCATTTATTCCCTCTTGTTCGACAATACGAGTGTTTTTCAGTAAATCATTTGAGAAATACATTTGTTACCTCGAGGGTGAAGCTTCATGAATTAAAGTGAGAGTAGCATCTTTTTCAATCTTAGCAGGTCACGGTCATTATTCAAACAAACAGACGTTGGCAAAGTTTTCTCCCAAGTTTTATAGTTTTCTTGGAACCAATTTAAAAAGCTGCATCAAGAAAAATAAAATAGACCACACAGTTAATTCTGTTCAGTATAACTGGATGAAGGCAACACATGGCACATACAGCATGTGTGGAATAATAATTGCATGAGCGTAAAGATGGCATGGTTTAAAAAAAGAAATGTTGTTTGACATTTTCTCATATATTAACTTCAGTCAGGTGATGGGGCATATAAAAGGGTATAACAGGCATAAAATGGGTAAAAAAAATGTATTTTTCTTATCATGTCTTGACCTCCATTACAGAGATATTCTAGAAGATTCCATGTCTTAACATAGAATCACCCGAACTGAGAGCGCTGCACGCCTGTGTTTTTGTTGTAATGAGGCATTGACAACATTCACCAGTGATGGGGTCTTTCATCACTCAAATGACTACATAATGCTGGAAATCATTTAGCTGAACATATGGAGAGAGCTATCAAGGTCTCGTCAGTGTTTTTTGAACAGAGACACAATTCATCCACCAATGCAACACAAACGAGACCAGCAGTCGAAAAGAATCAAGAGAATCTGTATTAAAACGCACGACTTGCAGACAGATCACTGCCAACAGTTTGTAAATTGCTTTTTGAATTTTTAGCTTTAGAAATTGGAGAAAATAACTTCCGCTCTGAGAAAGACAGTTGAATGAGTTCAAGATAAAAAAGTTTAAATAGCCATTAATCCATTCCTGTCATTGTAATATCCTGTTGAAAAGAGTGTCCTGTTTTTCCACAAACAAGTGAGTTATTAACCATTATTTCCCATTAGCAGAAGTCATCACATTGGATCAATAATGGAGACATAATTCAGCTTGTTTTCCATTTATTTAATTATTTGTGCTCTATCGTTCCTGGCTTGTGTGTCCGCTCTGTCGTGATGAAAATAACTTAGAGGCACCGATGATGATTGCACCCTTTATTTTGACCTCAGCAGAAGAGGTTTGTTTTCGGTTTTGTTTGTTTATCTCTTTGTCTGTTAGATTTCAATACATCTCAAAAGCTTATTTCAATGATTTCCAAACACAGAATTTGTGTTTAAATGGTTGTTTTATTACTTTCCAAACTCAAATGTCAAGGAAATTTAGTGGAAAGGAGAACGTGCTTCATCAGATTCCAGGTGTGATATTTTTTCATGACTGCATTTGAGCAAAACATATGACATAAGCACAACATCTGATATTGTTTGTTATTGTGTTGCAGATCTGTTTATGAAGACTAAAAGTATAAATGCAAGCAGCCCTGCCAACACTGTCCTCCTAAAAAAATATGGTGTATCAGTTGTTTCAGCAAATGCTCCCAAAAAAAAAGGTGACAAAGCAGATGTTGAAATCATGAATATTTTGATGTTTGATTTGGAAGCCTTGCTGTAGTGCCCATGCACGCTCCATACGACACCAGCACAGTTCTGCTACCCTCCATGTTTGTGGTAATAATCCAAGTCTTAGTATATTAGTGCTATTTTAGCATTCATCTCAAAGTCCAGCTGAAAGGAGCTAAATTATCAGTTTTAAAGTGAAAATATTGACCTGTTGGTAGCGCTATATGAGACAACTCTCTGACAACAGATGATAAAGCTGTATGCAGCTTAATGCTACATTATCATTACAATGTGAGTAATGCTGATGCTTCAAATTAAGATTTTAATGTAAAAATTGCAGATAAATGATAATTCATGCTCAGATAAACCCTAAGATCATAGTTCATGATCCGCAGGATTTGATGGAGGAGAAACCTGATAGTTTGAACTCTATTTCACCAAAGTAATGGCTAGTTTATTATCATGTTGAGTATTTTGATGTAGTGATTCACAGTAAAAATGTGTGACAATAGTAACAGTCCTGTTGTAATGGAAGACAGGTTTTTTCTCACTCCAAAGACATGCAGGATCTTGCAATCTCTCCAAGTCAATGATTAAGTGTTCTTTCATTTGGAAATGAATTCACACACAATCAAGTATTTCTTGTACTGCGTCCAATTTTTAGCACTTAAAACACTTGCCTACCCATGTTATTGTGAATCAGGCACACTGTGGAATGGCCCGTGGGATCACTTAAAATGGTGCATGAGCAGCAAGTGTGTTGTGTGTCTTCAGCGGGCAAAGGAATGACCTTACCTTCACTTAAAGAAAAAACATCCTTGAAGTAAAAAAAACTGTGATGCTCTGGGGCTCAGGAGAAATCTCCATCCCCAGAAGAGACGTTGGCACAGGCAGACCTGCTTTGGTAAGAGGAGCGTCGGAGGGCCCCGCAGGCTGATGAGTCACTTTGAGGCAGATCTGAGAATACCGTTATGGCTGCAGGGGCTGGAGAATTGTCAACCACACGGTCTTAAACCTGAAGATGAAGGAAGGAGTCTCCCCCTCACTTTCTCACTAATATCAAACAACAATGAATGAATCATGTTTATTTTAGTTTGCATTTATTCATAACTCAAGTTATTGAATTATTGTAGCCATGCATGCACGATGCAGAGGTTGATGCTCAGAATTATTTTTCATGGCAAACACAGAGGTGTGTTTCTAAGGCAAAGAGAACAGGGTAAATGGCAATATGCAGGGAATAATAGTCTCTAGACACATAGATAGTAAAGTAAAGATTCTGCCTTAAGTTCAAAATGCCATGCTACAGAAAATGAAATAATTCAGGCTCTTATCTGACTGTGTATTAGAAATTACTTTTTTATCTTAAGAAGACTGTATGAACCGATGAACTAAATGCAGTGCATAAGGTGTCCTCTAAGCAGAGCAAAAGATTACTTTACTCTATTATACAGTAATTTGAAAGTGAGGTAAAGGTTAATGATGAAAAGAGGGTCGTTGTCTGCGGCCAAAGGTGCCACACAGGCAGACAGAGGATTACTCACGAATGTTTTACAGAAATGACTCGGCACATAGGAAATGTTTCAATTGATGGGTTAATCAAATGTATTCCATTTTTTTTCAAGTGTAGCTTCGGTAAATTCATTCTTCCTTGCTTATTATCTGTCTTGCTAGGTAGATATTTGCATTGCGTGAATGTCCTATCTTACTTGGTTCTGTTTCTATTTAGTTATAATAAAAACCATGTGGTGTCTATTACGAAACACTGTTGTGTATTGGAGGATTATGCCAAAATGCTTTTGGTTATTGATGTGGTGGCGAACGCTCCCCGGAGAATGACGCATAGGGTGTAGGGTTGTGAATGCAGCCCTCAGGCTGGCTCCTCCCCCCAAACAATTCCCTAATCAGTACCAGCGTATGAAAGGCACCTATTGGCATGGCCTCATTCCTTTTTGGCCCCTGTCCTGGCCCTGTGGTGGCTCGTAGTGTTTTTTGTGTTACAGGTATGTATTGAATGTGATCACCACGCATGCCATCCATTATGAAATACAGCCACATTTATTTACTCTGGACTGACATGTTGGCTGAAAATAGTTTTTAGAAACTTCCTTATTGTCCTGCCATCTGAGTGACTACATATGTTAGTACCCCATATACGAGGTGGTAAGTAGTCACAACCCTAATTTGTATTATTTTGCAACATGTTGAGCCCTGTTGAGCCCTGTTAATCCCCGTTTATCATTTGGAGGTTCACCTGCTGCTGTTTTGTCTGCTTTGTTGCCTCTGTTTTGCCTGTTTATTAATCTTGATACTTTTCTTTGATTCCTTTCATAAAAGCATTGGTTTATTTTTACGAAACACATCTGTCTCATATCAGTAACAAATCTGTGTGCCTTAACTATTCTAAAAAACATATCTTAAGGTTGTTCAGCTTATATTTCCTGGGGTTTAATTCCCCAGGTGACTTTGCTGGTTTCCTCTCATAGTGAGAAGTTAGGTTTTCTCTTGCTGCTGCTCAGGACCAAAAGATCAAACAAACAAAAAATCACTATAAAGTCTTCGCTCTAAAGACTTTATTATCACATGTCATCTGCTATAATAAACAGTTATCTATACTTCATTCAATTGTTTCTCCTGATTGAAATGCAATTTGGGATGACTAGCTGACCTGCCCATTGGGGGGAAAAAAACACTTGGGCATTTTAGCATGTCAAACGTAGGAGCTAGTGGAAAGTAATCATAGGTCAGATGTGCGTGTTTGGATTTCTGCTTTTTGTTTTTATCAAGAATGCGCTGGTGCTCCAATTTATTAATTTCTCTCTCTTGTTTCTGCACTGCAGCTCTGTATTTTATAAAAACAAAAAATTCTCCTTTGCTGGTGCTTCTTGACACCTGAGATCCTGTCGGATTTTCTTTTTTTTTTCAGTTCGGAAAGGGTTTGAAACAACCCCAGTTTGAGGTCAAGTTGTTTGAGATGCTACATGTTGACAGTTCCAGTTAAAAAAAGAATCCCAATGCAGAAACTTGGTCCTAAAACTGCAATTTCTGTTTATCTGTATCTTAATGTGCTAAAGCAGGAAGCTTGACTTAGAATCATAGTTTTTCCAAAATCTATATCTGGTTATGGATTTGATGTGTTTTTATGATATGAAAAGAAAAGAAAAGCCACATTAATAATGCAAATGAGTTGACCTCAGGACCACCAAATCAAGAGACAGAGGTTACTATGGCAACATGGAACAAAGCAGAGGCATCCACAAAATCCATGTCTGAATAAGATAGAACACAAACTGAAAATACTACAAGCTGAAAATACTCAAAGCAACACAGCAACATTCAACCCGAGATGCAACACAATGAAAAGTTTCTTTGTGCTGAACACTGCCACAGTATCAATACACTTGAGAAATTAGACCAGCTGAATGTAATCCACTGAATCGTTTCAGTACAACAACCCAATAAATGACTCAAAGGTCTGTATTTCACTGTGTTTGAGGTGGGGAGCAGAACTTGTAAATTTAGTGATGCCCTTTAATGTTACACGTTACACCTCGTGCTGAGCTCTACAAAATGCCAACAATGGGACCATTGTGTCCTGAACTAACTCTTGTTCACAAAGCCCAGTTTTTCTATATATATTTTGAGTCTTGGCTGAGATGCACACTGCATATAAATATCCCCTTTCCTTTCAGTTAGAATACCGTGCTTGTAAGTCTTATGTTCCAGCCAGATGGTCTACTAGGAAGGTCTGTAAGATACAATTTTCTCAAGTCTAACAAGCGGATGACTGAAAAAAATAAAACTTTAAACATTAAACTGACCTGTCAATCACACAATGAGCTCGATATCCAGGGCAGGATTCTGTATTTGGAGATTATCTCCGATGAAAATATCACTGCTCACAACTATGACCCGAGAAAATGAGATGATACAATTCTAGCAGTTGTTGGCGAGACCGTTAACACAATTTATTTAACTATTCCAAAAACATTTGAAAACAAGTTTGTTCAGAACATTGAAACATCAAAGTTTCTTGCTGCCAGTCAGTTTGATTTCAAGCCTTTTTACCCACTGGTTGTGAAAAACGTTTATAGCAGCTTTATTGGCCTAATTGCTCATAAAGTGGTGAACCAACCTAGATTCATAACCAAGGCAACATGCAGAAACATGGAATCACTAACTTTCTGCTTCATTAGTTCAAATTGTTTACAAAAATGTGTACTTACATTTTTCTTGCCCATGAGTCATATTCAACAGTTTGTTGTGTTCATATGTTTAAAACAAAAATAAACACCTCATTGCGTTGTGCTTCATGGATTATTCCTTAGTTAAACAACTTTATACCATTTAGGAATAACTATATTACATTAGACAATCGTAGCTTGTGGCAATGCAAGCATATTAGGTGAATAAAATCCCCCGGTGGACTGGACATTATTATGTGCAGGCATGTGTTCAAGATATAGCTTGCTTCAGCAAATGCCTCCTACTCAGCAGCAAATTAAATAAAAATGACCAATGGGGATTACAGAATAGCGTAAGCCAAGTAAAACATGTTTTAGTTTCCACCACTAATGAGAATAAACCATGTGTCGTGTTTTGATTAACATGTAATTTACAATCGCTGACTCAGAGATCATGAAAACATCATTCTCGTGAAAAGGTTCAAACAAAGGTGTGTCGAGCATTTTAACAGTTCCTCATTAGAAGTGAATAAAACCTAAGAAGCAACCACACTCCATTTGACAGCAATAATTTCCATTTATCAAATTGCAGGCACAAGAACGTGATTTCCTTCAAGCTTTAATAGTATTTTTTGTGTTCTACATCAATGCTTTCATGGCTCAGGACATTAATGAAATCAAACATAATGTTGACTTCAATCCTTAAAAGTGGGACAAAATCCTGCATGAAGGGAGTGATAAAACAAGCTGGAAGCTGCTTATATTTTGGAGAAACTATGAATGTTTGCAACATATTCAGACAGACAGCAGAGGTGAATTATGCAGCACAAACGGTTCAAGAGGACTCTACAGGACTTTTTTTGTTGTTGTTCAAGCTGACCACAGCTGCTGCACTACACTTTTACAAGGACACATTTTGCATGAAACATTGCTTGAAACATAAATCTTGTTTTGTCGATGCAGGGGAAGTTTTCCCCAACCAAGATTAATTCTGAATCCACTAAATCTTTAGCAATGTTGGAGCTTCAGATCCCAGAATTATTGTTATTCCTATATTATTATATGTCTGCTGTTCTTTTTCATACATGCTTTGCTCCTAAAAAGATAAGAACCCTTTACAGAAAAGTGACTTAATGTCAAAGCCTCTCTTATGTTAGATGTATAGAACATATTTATGTTGTTATGTGGTTGTTTTTATACACAATGAGGGTTATTAACAACAACAACAACAACAACAACAACAACAAAGGAAACCATAAACCAAATTGCTTGCAATGCAAATGTATGATTTCTTTTCTGCTGATATGAGCAATCTCAACCTGCAGAAAGCGACTAACAACCACAACATTGTCACACTGCCAAGCCCACTGCCAAGCCCACCTCCAGGGCGGTGTAAACACACACACACACACACACACACACACACACACACACACACACACACACACAACCTGGCATATGTGAGGGATCAAGTGTGTGAGACCACCTCCACTGGGTCTAAATTAAAGTTAGATCCTTTTTCAGACGCAATCTGAAACTATATACATAGACCAAAAACAAGAATGACATGGCAAAAGTAACATTGTGATCAGTTCAAAATGACAGAGCAGTCCTTAATGGCAGGTAGTGTTGGTGTATGCTGGGTAGCCAGTGCTGTGCAGCTGTTGGCACCGCTGTGCCATCGCAGGGTTAAACAAACCCACCACTGAGCTCACAATGAAGCTGTGCCAAGTACCACAGAAAATAGCCAATTCTGTGTCTGTCTCCTTCTCTCTCCAACACACACACACACACACACACACACACACACACACACACACACACACACACACACACACACACTACACAAATGCACACACACGCATCTACAAAGCTGTGATTTTCACAAAGGAGGGTCGAATGAACCCGTCTTGAATCTATTCACAGCTGTCCAACAACATGAAAAGAATTGAGCTGGTTGGTCTTCCTTCCACCATTTCTCAGTTGTCTCGACTGTCCAGCAGCAGCTTATCTCTCATTAAATGAGCACAGAGCCTCCTTACAGTTACAGTTGGAGACGGACTTTGTGCTTGACCCAATTAATATCAGTAACATCATTAAGATAAGCAGCTTATCATTCTTCTTTATTCAAATGTGCACATAGACAACAGCGCTACATGAAGTTGCTTCGCTGTGATGAATGTTGAGTCTTCAACTTGTTATTTGCTAATTTGTTCTTGTCTGTCAAGTCTACCTGAAAGTATTAAAGAAAAGAAAAAAGAGTGTCATGGAGGATACAAGAACAACACAAACTGAGAAGGAGCCAAATCATTTTTAATGACCAACTTCACCACTGGAGTTGTGAAGCCAGCTCGCTCGTCGTTATGTGCCATGTACATATCAGAAACAATCAACTTTAAATCATATTAGTTGCAAAATGTCCACTTTTGTTTGTGTAGTATACTAAGAATTCCCGAGGAAATTGCATTTAAAAGTGCTATCAATCATTCGGAGATGGGCAGCGTTTGAATCATGTGCAACTGTCCACATTAACACACGTTTGCATCTGGGAGCATCCGTAGGCCCTCTGCCTTCAATCATTGGCCGCTGAGCAGCAACTGTTCTGTTTTCCCATTGTACAGTTTACTGAACCAGAGAGCTTCAACACCCTGTATTGTTACTCTATGGTTTTATTGATTACAACAGAAAGGTTAACAATACTTAAATAGTTCATCAATAGATGACTAGTCAATACATTTGCAATAGTTGAAAAAAGTATTACTAACTCAAAGTGGAGACCTTAAATGATCATTCTAATATATCAACAAAAACAACCAGTAAGTTAAATCAGACTGAGAATTAATGAAGCCTGTAAATCTACCCTTTATCTGACTCACCATTCATCCACCTTGCCAAAGCATTAATATAACCTGAATGAGAATGAGCTAGTAGCTTTGCCAAAGTACAAGTTTGGTGTTGCCAGCTCTTGTCATGTGGAGGGAGAATTTGGAGTAATTGCCATAAAAATCATCCAGCTCTATCCCCGTTTTTTGGACACCTAAATGATGTAAGACAGAATACATCATTTTCAATCCAAGGTAACAGACTCTGTGTTCCCTGCTTGGATTTGTTTGTGTGGAGCGCTTTATTCACTAAACAGCGCTAACAGATATGCTATATATATAATTAAAAAAGCACTGACTATCATTAACATCACATTAATGAGACCCGCAGGATCACTTTTACAGCTATATTTGAGTTTTGAGTCAAAAACATGATTTTTTTTGCATGCAGTAGGTGTTTTTTTATGAAACTTGATATCACTGTATAAAATGACCTGTTGTGACCTCTAGCATAATCACAGCCTCATGGAACAATACAACCACACACTAGAGACCTATGGCATTCAGAGGATGTATGGCTGTCCTAGGTATATGGACAATAAGGCGGTTTCTAGAACCAAAGTGCTCGCCATCAAATTGCAGAAAAATACCATTCTTGCAGAAATCTCCAAATGTCAGAAGTTCTAAATACCAAATCACAGCATGGCTTTTTCAATGGTGCCCCTCAAGGTCTTGCTGTCTTAATGTGTTGTTTTGTAGGGATTTCTGACCTCTTAAAAAAAAAAAGATTCTGTGTGGTCAAAAAGGGTTAAATTTGTTTTTACAATATATATTACAGATTGGCGATTCCCAAAATAATCATCAGTTTCCAAGACCACTTCTATGTGTCATTTACTGTTGGCCTGCTATTTTCCACTTTAGATCCCCTGTCCCTCCCCCCCCCAAAAAAAAATAGTCTATGTGCGTCTGTTAGAGATAAAGTTGTGCTGATTAATGTGGTTTCTCATTTAACTGCAGCAAGTTCTGACAGTCTGCCCCATGCAGTCCTGGTTCTGGTTCTCCCCAGCCTCCCTTCCCTCCAGCGGGCTCCAGCAGCATGGTGTTGGTGTTGGCTCCCGGCGGGGATCGATGGCAGCTAAGACAGGTCTGGTTCGGTGGGCTGGTCCCTGCCACAGGCCTCACTGGAGTCCGAGCTGAAGTGGGTTTCTGGTGAACCTGCATGATTTCTACCGATTTGCCAGAATCTGACCTGGTGACACCGTTGACAAGCATTCAGAAAAACTATATAGAAATATCCAATCTTTGTCTCGTTTACTTATGCAGGTCATATAGAGGCATCATTATTAAAAACAAAAGCTTAACAAATGCACAAATCTGAGCAGGAATGGGCAGAACCAGGGCTAGTATTATTGGACATACAAAAATGTATATCCTTTGCATATGCATGTACAAAGATCGAATAGCAAAGATTGGAATAATTTTTGTTCTCACATTTATTACATTTTCTGCTTTCACCTCTTTACCATGTTGGCATGCCATGGTGTGTGTTAAAGGAGCAGAGAGAGAGGGTAAACGAGTAAACATAGTTCAAGTTTGCTCGCTTAGGCATTGTTCTACATCGGATGCATGAACTTTATAAGAAGTGAAGAAGTTTTTCTGTCAAGAGAAGTCAGAATCATAAGTAGTGATACTTCTGCCTATTCCTAATGTGAATGAGTGTCAAAATGGCAAGGGACATCTTCTGTGAGATGCACGTTTCGATTTGTTGTTGCAGAACTTTAGAAAAGCAAATTGGAAAGCAAAAATATAGTATAACAGACTGTAGGCCTGGCCCCTGCGTGTATGGTAACCGTGTGGCTTATGCTGCAATGTTTTCATCCTCCTAGGTAAAAAACGATATTAGACAAGGGGGCTAGTTGAGCACGGGTGACTTAATGTGGCATGGTTCATATTTCATCATTTCCTTTTTGGAGCTAAGGTACTGTAACCTGCAGCACAGCTTTCCAGTTATCTTCACAGTGATCACAAAGGCAATGTATTTTCCTCATGTGCCTCGTGGTCGTAGCCAATTCAAAGATCACCAGCTTAGTGTCTACATTTCACAGACACACTCATCAATCGCTGCTACTCTAAAGCCTTGTCTCAGGGCACAGTTGTGTTGAAGATGAAACACACGGAAATAGTTCTACTTTAGAGGTACTACAATGCGTGTTCTCTTTATCTGGTTCCCTGCAGCGTGAGCGATAAACCTCTCTCACGACTGACATGATTATCCAAATTCAGCACCTTAAATACTGAAAGCAGCCGCCTGTCTGTCACCATGTAGTATGTGAATTATTGCCCGTCATAGAGGTGACCCATTCTTTCAGAGCAGAAAGGTAATGTAATTTGGAAACCACATACTTTGACAAATTAATCAACACACTGTCTTTGGTGTATGCCTCAGGCTAATTTCACTGAATGACATTGCCTTGCTCATCTTCAGTTTCCAGCTCACTCTCTGGTGCAGGTGTTCTCTTCGAGGGTGATCCTTGAAAAGATCCAAATAAATTGTTATTCTAAAGGGCAATGAAATGGAAGAAGATACAATAAAAACCATTGGAGGGAATTTAAGGTAAGATTGATTCACTGCATTGTGATTTGAAGCCTGTACATTGATGTATCATTCCATAGTGTGACAATGGGGAAATGAAGGCATTATGATTTTTTATTTTTAATCAAATCCCTTTGGAGTTTTCGTTACAAAGGTTATTTCAGGTTATTTCAGCACATTCGGTATCAGCAGAGGGATTGTCTCTTCTGTTTGAGACCAGACATTCGGATTTTCAGAAGTGGAGACGTGTCTTAAATGAGAGAATGAGTGAAACCAAGGCAATCTAGAGCTTCTTCTTGATATAGAACATTTGTTGTTTTGTAATGAAGTATCGGCATTAAATTATAGTGATATTTCAATTTATTTTACTGATAAAAAAATAATTGAGGTTGCTCAAGCTCAGTTATCTGTTACCCTTCAGCTTCTGTGAATAAATGTTAAGGCCTTTTTCACAGCAGACATTTTTACTTGTAATAGAAGGAAATGTTATCTGTTAATCTAATGACAGTAAGCCATGAACATGTGACAGCGAGCTTACATGCACAATACCAGAACAATGAAACCGAAGCTGCTACATGAACTTCAGCCATTTCATTATTTACAGGTCCTCTGTGAAAAAAAAGGCCTTCGGTATATGGTTTGTAGGATATTAATGTTTAAGTAATATGCTCTACAGGTTTGTCTGGCTTGAGCAAGGACACAAACACGTTAAAGTCACAGGACAGAGGTTGTAGATTAGCTGAATACAATCCTTTAGAGAATGCAACAAAGACTGGAGTAACCTAAATATTTCTTCAGAAAATAAAAGAAGAATTGGCCTTTAAAGTGATATAATTTATTGGGCCAGAAGCTGAACCCCTCCACTCAAACTCCCACTGACACAGTTTGTACACAGTCTCGTTAAATGTTATGCAACACATGCAAAAATTAACCAAATGAACCGAGACATAATTTAGGAATTAGATTCAAGCAAGTATTGGCAATAATCTTACACATATGATTGGTTTAAGGATGTGGGTCAGAGATTAGGGGCTAGATTCAAAATAACCTTTGTTGGGAAATATGAGTAGATACAAGGTGTGAGAAGCTTTTCTGATTGTCCCAGTTAGTTTCTATTTAAGGTTAGGAATACAAAAAGTAGTCATAGTGGTTGACAATTTGTCCCACTTGCCACTAGCAAGAGCAGGAAGTGAGAATATGGAGTAATGACCCTGATTACGGACTTCTCACTTTGATTCCTTGTCTTTGATTGTCTTTGTGAACTTATGACAAATCTTATGGCAAGGCTCTATAAATAGATGTTGCCCATTCAAGGTTGCACTGTGTCCAGACAAAGTTAAGGTGACTTGAACAGTAGCTGTTTTTAATTTGATTTAAGTAGGTCACAAATGAAAAAAGTGAAACAAGAATGTAATTTGTGATAAATTTATTTTAGGACAAAAAATAAAAAAATCTCCTAGACAAGGACTTCAACACTCCAATGTATTAATCCCACTTACAAGCACTGCTTCGAAGATGGGTCACTCTAGGTCGTTGAATGCGAATACAACTTCAATAAGTCTCTGCCAATTACAACCAGCACTTTTAACTAACTCGAGAAGCACAATTATCTTTTCCATAATTGTATTCTGGCACCATACAAAATTGCAAAAATATTAAGCATAACAAGCTAAAAATTCAGGACATCATGTTAGATGCAGACAGTCTGCATCGCAATTTGAAATTAACCACAAGGGATTCAAAAATGCTGCTTGAACCTAATATGTCCCAATTTACAGCAATAATGAAAACAAAGCCTCTTTACTTTAATAAATGATCACTCATATCAGTACGAATAGAAACAAAAACAAAGCTATATTTGGCCCTCTGGGAAACCATTTTCTATATTGTTTTATATTGATTGCATGTTTTATTTTAAAATAATTCAGCATATGCTTCAGTGATGATGAGCATTACAAAAAGAAACACTGACTAGATCAATACAAATCGGTTTAATCCGCTACTGTATATATGATATAATTTGAGATGCATTTACTCATCTGTAAGGGTTACTCCCTGCTTCCCTATTTCCCTTTCCTTTGTGGAAAGCTGGACTCAATTGCTGTGTAAATATAATTTTTGGTCACGGTAATGGGGATTTTAAATCTGAACTCCTTAATTTCATTCATAGCTTTATCATAAAATATGTTTATGGAATTTCAGCAATATTAATGTGGTCAACATCAATGACAAAAACAGCTTTTGTTACTGTCACTCTACAGTATATCAACACTAACATTGTCTACACTAATTGATGTGTTTTGACTGATGAAAATGAATAGATTCTTTTCAAAATAATGAGTAAATAATTAGTCATAATTAAGTATGCTAACAGGCACTGATTTATTAACTGATTTCTCCATACTGGCTTCGTCAGTGTTCACTGCATGCCAGGCTTTATTTTAATGATGCTGTCTGTCCCAATCAGAGTCAAGCCATTCCTGTCGAGGAAAAAAAGTTAATTATGAAACTTTCCCCGTGCCATGCTCCATTGACGCTGTTTTTATATTACACAATTCTGCATTGATGTCATAATAAAGCAGTAAAACAGAGGGGAAACTCTGCAGTGATTATTAGTTCAGGAGAGATGCAGCTAAAGTTTACCTAAGTGCTCTTCATTTCAGTTAAGAATGAATCATGGTAAAGTGAAGTGTATCATAAGCTTCTACAGTTCTACACAGAGGTTCATTCGAATACGTTCATTGTACAGAAGTACAATTCCACTTATGAAAATGACAGGCTTGTCAACGTGAGGAAATTATGAACCTAGAGGACTTTCATGAAGCAAGATATTACAAAGAATCTCCTGCATTTATAATACTGTGAATGTGAAACTGGTGCAAAGAGAGGCAGCCCAAACAACTCAAACTGCGAATTAGATGAAGACGAACAATCTCAGATTAATTATCCTCCACAGAGTTGACCCCATCTTGACACAGTGATATTATATAGAAAATCCATTTGCACCTTTTGACCTCTCTCTGTTACATATTCACATTATGTAACATGTTTATTTTAGTCACACCACAGTTCTGTACGTGTCCTAAAGCAAGGGTTGAGGCAGGATGGTCTAAGCTTTGGAAGATATGGCACCCTGTTCCTTTTCTTCTATGATGCATTCTCATCATTCATTCTGAAAATGTTTGAAGGACAGAAATGCTTAGTTTTTGCTACAACATCAGAAGATCTTTTTTAGTATCACTTCAGCGTGCCTGAACACAAAAAAAAATCCACGAAAATGCAAATAGGAACAGTGATATTAAACGTTGTAGTGGCGCTTGTTCAAGAACAATAAAACTCACAGTATTCAAAGGTGTGACGGGACAGATTCCTTTTTTTGTGGTGTCTTTTGTTCTATATCCATAAATAACTGAGACCACCATGTGTTTGAAGTCAGATACATGCAGAAAATGTTAATAAGTGGTAAGCCATACCATTGTACTTACGGATGTGGTCTCCCTCTGTAGCTAATTAAAAAGACATCTTTTTGATCTCATAATAGCCCTGCTGCCAGGGTAAACAAAGCAAGTGACAATGACACAATAATGGGTTTTTGCATTTCAAGAGAAGATACAATTTGAATACAGGTCTATTTTTTACTGTTCATTTTTTAGCAACATCTTTATTAAAACAACCCGTATCGCACTCTATGAACTCCATAGGGATAGTCTGTTATGATAATCTATTGTTTTTCTCTTGAGGAGTCCGGTGATGCGATTGGAGAGTGTAGAGTTAAGAGAACAAACACTTGCTATCAGCATAAAAAAAAAAAAAATGAAAGCCATTCTACACAAGACTATTGCCCTGTCTGCTCATTCAGCCAGCCACCTAAAACTCTGTGTGAAAGAAAATGACTAATGGAAATTTTTAACTGTGAATTAAAAGCAGATTTTGGAAAACAGCTGGCATTGAATAAAAATAACCTAAATTCTGTGAAAGGAAGCACGATGAATTAAAATTGGATACGGTCAAGCTGATCAAGTTTAACTTCCGTAGTCGTATCATATATTTTGCCAGTATTTATTCATATGAATATTTAATTCACACGTTTATCTTACTGTTTTATATTGAACACATTTGACCAACAAAATCCAGAGGTTGCATGGAAAAGTATATGAACTGAAATAATTGTCCTGATAAATAGGCCCAGGTCAATGACAAAGCCCCAATGAACGTAACAGTAACATTATGGCAATAAGTAATGATTGTCAATTTTATATATACAAGCGAACCTAAAGCCACCTCATCACTGTGCCTAACAACTGAGGGGTAACAGCCTTCGACGCAACACCTGCACCTAGAAGCGCGTCCGGAGCGTCAGGTAACCGTGGAAACACTTCCCGACTTAACAACATGGGTGTCCCATAACTGCGCTGCTTTTTCCGGTTATAACGCCTCCAACTCTTTTGGGGTAAAGTAACAGATAGTAAAGAAGAGACTCAACCGGGTAACGTTGAGGTTAAACACGCACATCACATTTTATTTCTCGAAAGGTTGACGTGACGTTGCGCGTAATAATGTTCAGGAATAATTACCAGGTGAGTTTATTTCACCCCCACTAACGTTGGCCTTCTATTCCCTAGATATCCGTAGATGTGTTATCTCGTTAAGCTAAGTTAGGTAAAGTTAAGCTACTGTGAGCTGTAGTTCGACGCGAACAGTGAGCACTAACCGTGTTTCTCGCAGGGTGGAGCTGTGGTGGAAGTCTTTAGTGGACAAGGAAAGGACCCCGTAGCCAAATGGAAGCTTTCCGGAGGTCCGGCCGCCATACATAAGGTGAGTTCTCAGAGCTGCTAGTTTACCTGAGCCTACATTAATGTCAGTATATGTGCTCACTATTGCACATAAGTTAGTCAATTTAACTAGCCGACATGTCCTCTACGTCAAGCTAGCCCACAGGGCCTGGAGAGACAATAACAAATACTATCTAACGTTATATCTAATGCAGTCCAATTAACACCAACAAAGTCTGAGTGATTAACTACAGGGCTGACCCCCCCCCCCCCCCAAACCGTTAGCGGCTACATAGGACAACGTGGGTAACTCATTATTATCTGTATTTATTTAATTCTGTTTCACAACATAAACAACTATAAGAAATGTAGGTAGTAGACATATATACAGTAGAAAGTGTTGCTAGCCATGCTAGCAGCAGTGTGTGGCTGTTTTCAGGTACACACACCTGGATGAAGCAGTGAAACTTTAGGCTGATAATCTTACACTCTAACGTGAACAGGGCTACATTGTTTTGTACACTCCCCATGGGTGTCATCCTTTACAGCCCTCAATCAGATGTAGGCCACTTAAGAGATCTGTTGTAAACTGTCAAAATAAGGGAAATACAAACCTATGATATCAGTAAATTCAACTGTAAGAGCAAAATCAACTCTTAAAGAAATGTGATCATATTATTGTAGGTGCCGTGAAACTATACACTTTCCCTTCACTTTTTCTTTCTGTGTCATAATAGAGCTGTTCTTGGCACATGCACATATTTCAAACCTTACATATTTTTATTTTGCTCACATAAAAACATGTACAGTCTGCTCTCGATGACTAAAGGTATGCAGACACAATCATCATAACTAAGCAGATCCTTCGACGTAGCAACGGCTCTTCTGTTATTTCTTCCCTTAGGAGTACAATAAAGAAGTGAAAGGCTTTGTTTACTGTTTGGAGGGTAGCAGCCAGACAGTCAAGATGCAAATGCCAGAGAATGTGAAAATGTCTCGTAAGTCACCACGCTTCAACACCCATTTGTAAATTATAGTTTCTTATGCTTACTTATTAATAGTAATTCACATCTTTGACTGTTTTGTTTCTTAGTTGGACTTCTTCAACGTTTCTTGGTCCTTCAAGTGAATATTCCCCAGTGCAAGGATTTTTCTATTGAGCTTATGTAAGTACAGTAAGTTTTTCTTCTCTTTTTTTTTATAGCGTGCGCTGTTGTAGATCTGAATTAATCTTTAATTCTGTTGTTAATAATGGACTTTTATTACTGTTAGTGTGGCTCAATATGGTAACCACAGTTATCTTTTATGGAGTAAGTTAACACTTTGTCACATGACAGAACAGTATATATTATAATCTACACAGAATTAAAAAATTGTAATAATCATATATAAACTGCTGAACTGTAAACTACTTGATGAGAAGAAGGCTTTTATCTTACTAGCCTCAGTAAATTCTACAATGTTATATTCAAAGGAATAACCAACATTGTAGCCTATAATATGTGGATGTTTATTGATAGAAAGAAGAATCACACTCTTTTTATGGAGTCTTTTATTGTGCTCAAAACTCTTCATGTATGAATTCATGTCATGGTAAAATTCAATTTATTACAGACTCTGGCTGTGTTAGACAGTTTAGATGCTGCTGTTTAGATTTTGTTTTCGTCATGGGAGCCATATAGAAATCAAAACTAGTAGGACATACTGTCAGAAGTTGAAATAATTTCTCAATATAGAGTTACCTATCTACCTTTTTACTCACACACTACATCACTTTAAGAATCTGGAGAAATATTGCTGGTGTTGCTGTTCTTCCATTATAGTGTGTCATGACAGCTGATTTCACAGCACTACATTAAAGTAAAAGCACTTTTAAGAGCTCATCTCACAGAGTAATAAAGCTTGTGGCTTTCTCCGCTCAGAACTTCTTAATGACACAATTGATGCTGGTGATAAGTTATGTTCTGTTGTCTATTATTTGCAGGATAACTGATTTAGAGCACCAGAAAAGAAGACTTCACTTATCAACAGTACATAAAGAGTTGTCTGAAACACTTTTGCATGCAAAGATACCTTTTGTAGGATTGAAACGCAGTATTGTGAGTATCCAACTCATCCACATATTCTCTTAGTACTCTTAGATGTACCTCCTGCTTTATAATTAAAGGTATTGTACCACATCTCTAAGAGATCCTTTTACTGTAACTACACAATCATATTGTTTCTGTTGTCTCAGTGGTCGACTTTGTGCATCGACCTTGAATCATTCACCGGTGAACTGTTCAAGGGGTTTTCAACACTGGATGGCATCACGTTGTTTGCCACCTGTAAAGTACGCAGAATCTTCACCATGAAAACAGAGCCTACAGGAATGTCAAATGATGGTAAAGTCCCCTCCATAAGGGGTTATTTAAACAATAGCTCAGCACTGAAGTAATGTTAGTCAGTGGTCTTCAGTTTGAGTAGATTTGTTCTGTGTTAATATGAAACTGTGTGCATGTGTGTGGAGAGAGAAACCATTGGCTGTTTTCTGTGGTAGTTGGCTGAGAGTTCAGTGGTGGTTTTTGTTTAACTCTTGAAATTGCTCAGCAGAGCCAATTGCTGCACATGACGCTGGCTAGTCAGCGCACACCTACACTACAAGACAGCTTTTGTATTTTTTGTTGTTGATCAAAGCGCCACCATTGTTGGATGATGATATGTCATGATGTGTTTGGTTTGGTTCTATGGGCTAAATATGAGATGTTTCTCTTTTTATCTAGATATGTTTCTTAGTGGTGCTGGTATTATGGACTTGATACCTCGCAGTTGCCACTTCCCACCAGATGTAAACCATGTCACTCAGGTGTTGAACATGGATTATTTGCGGAAAGCTGACATGAAGCCTGGACTGTTGAGCCCTGACTGTGGTGAGTAAGAGCAAATCACAGAATTATTTCTTTCTTTCATCGTTGAACAGTGGGGGAGGGAGTATCTAAGTACATTTACTCAAGCACTATACTTATACTGAGGTACTGGTACTTGAGTATTTCCTTTTTATGCTACTCCACTACATTTTGGAAACAAATATTGTACTTTTTACTGCACTACATTTATTTATTTCAGCCAAAATCTACCAGTGAAACGGTTACTATAATAAGCATCATGGTGCAGAAATTGTTGCGCATAGGGAAATTGTTTTCCACGAAGGGATTGTGATGATAATCGGTTTGTTTTCCCCATATGAAATTCCTGTGGTCCTCATTTTCGTGTTCATTTGCACCTCACCTGTACTCAGAGAGCTGCAATTATCTCCTCATATAAAAAGACATGCACCAGTAATCCAGTTCCGGCGCCTCTGTGGCCTTTTTATCAGCGCTTATTTATTTGTTCTGACAGCTGTCTAAGTCATGTTGAATCAACCGGCAATGCCCATAGAAGAGAGCTGTAACCACACACAAGGAATAGCTTTTCATAATTAGCATCTGCATTATTAGCATAACATTCTTAATCATAATTAAAACGATTGCTATTAAAGTAGGCATCCAATTTAGCTGTGACGAAGTTGCTTGGTGAATATTGTTGCTTTAGTACCCAATCTGTCAGAAACGGTTAAATGTAAGCTACAGCAGTTATTATAATGCAGCAACAAACAAACAGTGATTGTCTTATGCACCAAAGACATTCTGTTTCAAGGTCAATTAATTTTTATAGATCAAAATCACCGCTCAAAATATTTGTTAGTCTATCAACTATCATAGATCTCATTTTATTCCGTATTGTTACCACATTCTTTCATGGGCTTCTGTAGACGTGTACACTGAACTTTACTCACTCCTAAACCTGGGTCATTTTCTGAGTGTCGAATCTGCTGCATCAAAGAAGTGTGACTTCCTCTTTTTCTTCATTCTCAGTACGTCCAACTCAGCTCTGTCTTTATCATCTTGACGAGCCTGTGTGTTTTGTGGCATGAAAGTGTCTGCTCTCGGCTCTGATGATCAAGATGAGACAGAAAGTGTGTTTTTTTTCTTTTTTCGAGTCAGCTGAGGTGGTCCTAATGAGCCCTGGCAAAGATACAGCAGGGTCAGGTTGTGGCCCTTTCATGCCTCCCTCCACAGCCCATTATTTGTACATGATGATATGGAGCGGATTTATAGATTAAAGAAAAACACCAACTCAATCAGCTCAGCAGTAGAGTCTAATTCATATACAGTCATTAAACCTCATCTGTAAACTGCTTGTTGTAATCAGTAGGTTCTAATACAAACTATCAAAGACAAGTTTTTAAAGTTTTCCATTCACAGTAAAAAAAAAAGGGCTTTGTAGCTAGTGCGGAGGCGGCTTCTTACTGATCTTTATAATGCTGCTCGGAGGCCTTTACATTTAACCGGTTTTAAGCCTGCATTTTTCATCTACAGTATATGAACTATGCCACTTTCGTAAATTTGAAGTATATCCTTGCGAAGTTGCTGTGGCTACTTCATAATTTATATGCCTAACATCTCCAGCCCTACTTGCCAGGTAGCTTAGGTCCAAGTGAGTGGAGTTAGTGAGTTTAGTCTCCAATTGTTTATTTAGAATATGTATGAGTGTTGTAAGATGTAAGAAAAATTACTTCAAACAACAAAGATCAATAACGGGATATTCTTTGCAGTTCCTGATCAATCTACCACGGCCATATCAACCAGTTATCGACGATCCAGGCCCGAGGGGGTTTTACACAAAGCCTCAGGCTCCACACTTTCAGGGCCACCCCCTCAAACTGGAAGAAAAGGCAGTGCAGCCTCAGATGGAATCGATAGAAGTGTACTATTTTTCTCATCAGTCTCATACTAACATATGCCACTTTTTGTCAGCCATTACCATAAGTACAAAATAGAACATGTTTTCTTTGAACTTGTTTTTCTTCTTCTTGTGCTGTACCTCACAGGGATCCTCGTCCAGAAGAATGAACCAAAAAGTTACTGCAGAGAGTGAGAGCGTTGTATCACACGGAGAACCTTCCCCCATTCTTATTGAGGGTAGATTTAAATAAATCTTCATAGTATTGTTTTATCTAGTCTGCATGCTTGCTACACCTATACATCTACACCTATACATGCCCTCGTTGATTATTTTATCATCAAATCACATTTTACCACTGTACCACTTCTTTACTTGTTTGTGTCGTTACTGACTTACTTACATGGCGAGCATGACTAGGACTTTGAACTCAATGATGAAAGGCTGTGTCAGAAAATTTAACCAAAGCTTGCTATTAACAGTGTATTTCAGAACAAGGGTATGCACATATCTGGGTTGTGGTTATTTGTGGTGCATGTGCTTGCCATGGCAACCATTCTTTGGTTTCCTGGCCAAATATGGAAGCTGCTACTCTTTTTTTATTTTCTCATTTAAGACTCTGATGCCACACAGTAAACATATTTTTTGAAACACTCACAGTGAACTGTCAACATCATCGTCTCTTTCTTCTGTGGAGAAAACACTTTATTATTAATATTCAATATGTACAGTACCTATCGAACATATTACGTTTAACAATACAATTTAACACTACAAATTAAAAAAATAATGAAATGTAATACAAATTGAGCCTCGTACCTTTATAACAAGCAAATCTGTATACTGACACTTGCTGTAAGACAGCGAAGACGCCATCATACTCACACACCGACTCACAAGATATTTAAGAGGTAAGGGTGGTGGCCATTACAGTAGTGTTGAACACAGAACAATAAAAACTGTGTCACTGGAGATAATTGATTGTTAAATTACGTCTTTGGATCTTGTTTTCCAACCGGGTGTATTTATGACCCACCTTACCAACCAGAGCAGTATTCTTTGTGAGTCTGTGAATGTTTCTTTATAAAGCCCATACATGACCGATTCTTTCTCTCATTGGATGTTAAAACCCACAACGGCCATTTTCATTTTAATCTCTGTATAACATTCAGTTGATTCTCTTCCTCTTCCAAAGCAGATAATGGAAAAGAAGAAAGAATAAAATAAATTGTTAGATTTATAGTCTAAGTTGTAATGTGGACCCAGAAGCAGGATGCAGAGGTAGAGCAGTTATCTTAAAAGGCAGATGATTACTTGTTTTTTGTTCAAAAGCACGGTTAATAATAGGTAAGCAATCAGCAAAGGCACACAGAGCCAATAAGGGAGATGACAGGGCGGCATATATCACGCACATAAGACAATTTTGCAAAGAGAGTGAGTTGGTGAACCAGGATATATACTTAGTGACAGATAGCCGAGAATAAGTTGCAAAAAAATGAATTACAAAAGAAACTGAACTCAATACATAAATATAGCTGATAATAATTTGGAAAATTTACAGAGAATTACAGTTGAGTCCTGTAGCTATAAAACGTTATTTGGAAAGAGCAACGCCTAGTTTCCTAGTTATCAATAATATGTAGCGCTGGGTTTGTGAAGTTGTTTCACCTCGCTCTTGTTGGTACGCAGTGAAAACGTTGTTGACTGGTCAATTGACATGACAGCAGTTTACTTAACTTAAATGATAAGTAAATTGTAAATAAAATGTAGTGTAGGGCTGGGTGATATGGAGAAAAATTAAATATCACGTTATTTTTTTGCAAATACCCCGATATCCATAACGCGACAATACTTTACCAATAGTCTGTATAGTTGACTACTGGTTTCTTTTACAAAATATTTACACAATACAATTTGTGTCAAATAATCATTAGTAATGTATATATAATGACTAATTAGGTGAAGGTAAATAATGAAACCATTTGGCAAGTTCAGAAAATACATCACTTTACTGTTATGCCATATTAACATATACAAATCGTAAGACGATCTCTAATCTCATACCACAATAACAGTATTTTGTCCCTAATGTAGTGATTTTGCCACTTAATTTAGAGAATGTGAAGCCAGAAGACTTGCGAGTGAGTCTAGTTAGCTTTGACTTAGTACATCTAAATATCTTATGCGCTGCGTGACGCAGAAAATCCCTGAGCGTCTTTTATTTGTCTGTCATGTGAATATAATGTGCGTAAAATGAGTTTATTCAGAACAGGATTTTGACTACAAGACTTAAAGTGCACTGCCTGCTGTAAAAGTGCACACTATTATTCTCATTACAGCTCTTTATTATTATGCATTACAAATTAACTAACAAAACAAGAGCCCATCTTTGTCAAAGCATGTTCTCCCAAGCACCTAATAACAGATTTTACAGTTGGTAATACAACATCCTTTGAGCATGACTGAATGCAAAAACCGATGATTAAAATTCCTTAATTCAGCTGAACATAATATATTCTCCCTGCACTGAATGGATGTAAGAAGCTCAGTTACTGAAATGCCTTCATTAATAGGGATTTTCACAATGCATAATCAGTTCACAGATATGCTTCTGGCACACTATAATAACATTGTTGTTTGACGGTTTTGTGTTATAAAGCTTTTCTAATGTTGAAAGTACTGCATGCAGGGACACTTGGCACTCTACAGCCCCATCCCCCAAACGACAGAGTGTTTGACAAGCAGGGATATAAGAAGCTACGAGTCTACAGTGCTGGAAGAGAGAGGCTAGTATCGTCAGGTAAGATGTGTGCACTGCATCCTATATTCTCCGTTTATGTTGGAATACAGAATATGGTTTGGTGAATGTGCCATGGTTAAATATGTTACGGTGTTAAATTCTGCCTAAAAGCAACTCCAGATGCTGGACCTGGTGGCCAAAGAAAGAGAAGTAAAACTAGGGAGAAGTACACTCCTCCACACAGTTGGCAAGAGAGCAAGCAACAACTTCTGACCCGAACAGAAAAGACAAATCACCTAACAGCAGGTGAGGCTAACGTCTGCCTGAATAGACGGGGAGCGTGACAGCAGGAAGCAGCAGCAGGAAGACGTGTGCACTTACAGACTGAGTGATGGTTAGAAAAGTATAAAAAGACAATGTGGGATGGAACAAAAGAGAACAAGATGCATATTTGACTGTGTATTTTGCATGTTCTGATTTTACCAAGTAGGTCCTTCATACTTGAGAAAAATGTTCTTCACAAAACGAGTGCACGTGCTCTGAAAGCTCATTTATCGCAGTTTCTCCACGGCAATAAGCTTCTTTGCTGCAGCCGTACCCACAGACAGAAAGTAGTTAGTTCATTAATGGTAATGTGGCACATTAAATACAAGTCAGAGGGACATCTCCTGAGCCCAGGGTTTCCACACAGTGGGCAATTAGAGAAAGTCATTATACTGTTGAGAGGTTCAGATCTGCTCACTTACTCAGATAGAGGTGCTCGTTCTTTGATCTCAGGCCTATCGTGGAGATTAAGGATCCAGTGTGTCTTGCACGCACACATGAATGGATGCATCTTTCAATTATTTTTTTTTTTTATTTAAGTTGAAAACCAAAAGATTAAAGTAAGGAAAGCAATATTTGCTTGGAAAATATGTCAGTTAGAGTTTTAAGGATGTTGGACAGAGCTGTCATTTCATTTCATGAGTGACAAATTTTCAGTCAACTGCTGTTCTCACTACAGATTATGTTGTTTATATTGTTATATTATCATTAAGGTATTGGCATAGCTGGGCTATTAACAAAACCTACAAAAATGTCTGCGGGAGAAATTAATGTTCTCTTTTGGCAAGCAATGGAATTCATTACAATTTTGCATATTGCTAATATGAATTTGTATGTGCATATAATCAAATGAAATTAGAATGACATTAGTTGGTTACATGATGAAAAAATGGATTTATTGCTCACTGTAATTAGATTCCTATCATTATTCTCTTCTCAATATTTTTGGCTAAGAACCTTCATGTGTATTATGAAGGACTTATTCATCAATTATACAATTTGTCCACTCAAAGCCTCTTTATTTCGCAAGATATGCTTCAAATAGAGAATTTACTCCTGTCTTGTTTTTTGTTCTTTAATCTGTTTTAGATGTGTATAGCTGCACTCCTGCCAAGGAAAGTTCAGGAGCTGCTCCCACATCAGCAGAGTCTCTCTCCTGCTCGATCTGTCCAGGTTTTTCTAGTGACCTGCAGGTCTGGAGCAGCTGGGAGAGTAATGAGGGGCCCGAGCCCCAGCTCACTCTGCAGGGGGAGGTGTTCACTTTCTCATCCCAGCCACACTCACCCAAACGAGGGCAAGGCCAGGGTGACCAGGAGAAGATGGAGATGGGAGAAGATCAGGTTCGGAACAAAAATGTGAGGCGGTATGAGGCCCAGCTTGAGGATGACTTCATCGGCAGTGAAAGTGATGAGGTACGTCTGCTCTCAGGCAGAGACACATGCACGCTGCACTTTAAATGTGCACACATTTGAAGATTGTGTTTGAAGAGATCAGATTTCAAAAATAGAATTTGTCAAATTTAGGGCTCTATTCAGATTTTTCTTCTCTAATTTAATCTCAATTCATCAGAATAGATTCAGTTTATTATAATATCTGTCACAGTTTGATTTAATTCAGTTTAGTTTGATTAGTTGCAGTGAACTTGAGATGCAGAATACTTTAACTGACTTAAAAGGTCAGTGGGGTTATTTGTCATCAGATCATTTATTGATGGCTCTGAGACTTATAATTAAGAATATTAGTTTTATTTATGCTGAGCAAGGAAATTAAACAGTTGAACTGAGTATAAAGATGACTATCTTCAAAGAAATGCTAATTGCTTTTACTTATTTAAAACATTATAATAAGTCTGATAATTCAGACTTAGGAAGCTAATTTTGTTGCGCAACTGATTAGTTTAATTTTAATACAATTTCTATTGTATTATAGTAATGTATTCTATGCACCAAGTTAAAGACAAAATCCACCCTAAAACACAAAAATGTGTGTTTATGTTTTGTTTTTGTAATGTTTATGTACTGAGGTGGGTCGCACCGATGCTGGTATTGAAAAGATGCAGCTTTTTACATTATTGTTATATTACTGTTATAGTTTTTTAAAGCGCTTTCTAAATAAACAGGGAGTTCAGAATAGTCTGACTGCTTGTAGGGTATTAATTGATGAAGAAAAGGGCATGTACAGTAATATAAAAAATGAAGGATGTGATACATTGAGATGCATCGAGAATAATTTGAGTCATTGACAGGTGATATTGATCAAATCATGAGGGCAGTGAAGATACACACTTCTACTGTATTTTGAAACTACCAGCAGAAAGAAGACCATTTTCATGTTTTCTTACCTCCCACCAACAACTTTTCAGTGAGTCCTTTTGGAAGTCACTGTGCTTCCGAAGGGAAAAAGGAAAGCAACAATATCCAAAAAAAACACAGTTTTTCTAAATAGGACAAAATTACTATTTTATCAGGTATCCACAAAGATTATATTAACCACATAACCTCAACCTTTTTCAAATATAGACTACTCTCCAATAGGCTTGAGAGTGCTGACATGTTTTCCTGTGATATATTTTTATGATGGCTATAGCAAGGCTATTTGTGGTGGAGCACAAATTGCATATTTTCCCAGATGTGGTTGAAACATACTGTGGGCTACCTAATGTTATTGTTATTGTTATTGTTAGTTAAAGTTATCGATTGGGAAAATATGACAAACATCAAATGAGAAGGTTCATTTAAATATTCTGTGTGGAGCTTTTGACCTCTAGTAGTGCTAGAAAGTGCTTTTTTGTTTATTTGTTAGGTCTCATATGCACACATGGATGATGCAATACAATGTCCTGCCAATGGTTTGACACTATTCCATTGATCAATTGTGGTTTTACAAGAAATCTCCACAGGGCACGGGCTTCAAGTTCTTTACTGTTTTTCTTAAATGTTCAGTTAGGCTCTTTATAGTGACTTTACTACTACTTTACTTTACTATTGCCTGCTTACTCGAACAGTTTGCTAATGCTATGTCTCACCATCCAGGTGTTAATCTGAGTGTCATATGCATGTGTCATTCACAAAGCTGTTATAAGAAACATTATTGTCAAATATGATTTGACTTAGAGGGAGATTGTACAGGTTGTACATTGTAATAATAGCGACACTAGAATCGAATCCCTGGGTACTCCACATGCCATTGCAATACGCTCAGATTTATTATCACCACTGGCAGCAACATAGTCCATGCCCTCCAAATATCATCTGAACCAAGATAAACCCACCCACTTTTCCAGTTGGTCAATAAGTATTTTATGGTAAGCAACAGTAACACTATAAAGGGCTTTCCTAAAATCAAGCAGCATACAAACTTATGTTTTACCTGAAACAGTATTCATACATATGTAATTCAACACCTTTATGAGTGCAGTCTCAGTACTGTAATGTGGTCCAAAGCCAGACTGGAATCTGTCCGAAAGGCCATTTATATTTCAACATTTTTTAAGTTAAATGTCAACAACTCTCTACATATTTTTGTTTTGTGAAGTGATGATTAGATATGGATCTGTAATTATTTCATCGTAAAAGATCATGACCAGGATTGTCTTTTCTAAGAAGCAACAGAAAATTTCCAAGCAGCTGACAAATGTTTTTTAAAAACGATGGCAGGATGTCAAAACAGCAGGTGGATGAATTAAGATGCTTCACTACATCCTCCAGGCGCTTAGTATTGATAGCATTGACTGCTGAAAAACTAGCCACATTGTTTCTGTGAGATTGCAGTAGTTGTTCTGGTTCCACGGTTTGACGTGGTAGAATTTATGTTCAGTCAGACATTTTCAGTTTTTTATTACTTACAAAAGATTCAGATTCATTACACCTATTGATAAATAGGAAGTTGGGGGCTATTCATGTTGAGGGATTATTTAACTTCTCAACAGCAGTAAATAAGGCTCAGGAATTGTTGATATTCTTGTCCTGTTAGAAATATCAACACCTGTGCGAATAAGCAAATGCAGTGTGTGCCCTTGCCTGTGTGTTGACCCTTTCACATGATGCAACAGATCAAGCGTTTCAAACAGACTAGAGAATTCCGTGGCAGTTTTGTTTTGGGGATTATCAAGGTGAAAGTTAATATCGATTCATCTGTTGAGATGTCAGAAAACAGCTCAGTGAACTTATCAACAATCTAGCAAAACTTGGTCTGTAAATTGTTAACAGTAGGGTTTTTGGTATACCTTTCAACACAGTGCAAAGATATTCAGAGGGGACTAAATCACCACATGATAACGACTTGCAATGAAATTATTCTTTAAATATTGTAGCAACACCAACATATTTCCTGTCAGGTCGAGAAATATTCATCAAAGTTTGGTGGGGATGACTCAGTGAGAACTGGTGTACTGCCACAATTATCTAACAATGTTTCAGTTAAAAGACTAAAAAACAGATTATATCAAATTTGTCAAAACTGGCCAGGGGCTTAACACCAATGGTGGAGGGGGACACCAAGGGGCCTTCGGGGAGACAAAATGAAGTAGCGAGAGGGAAGGGACAAGAGGTAAGTTTGGTTCCAGCTGTGGCCAGTTCTTTCATTTGGTCAGTGAACTCCAGGAGGGGAGAAAAAGCACTGAGACAAAGTGTCAAAGAAACACATTATAGGAGATAAAAAATAAGATGAAACAGAATATATAGAATGCATAAAGTAAGAAAATGTGTTTTCTCTGTTCTTTTCAGTGGTGGGAATTTGAATTTTTTAAGACGAAGACATTTGAAGAAAGTTAATCCAAACAGGTGGTAACTGGCATGTGGGGGTAGAGACTCTTTTGATTCCAACATCCCTCATGTTTTGAATTATCTTCAGGCAGGGTCTAAAATGGCTCTTCTTAAAGCTATGGTTGGTAATCTTGGGAAACTAGCAAGAGTATGCTAGATTTAAAAAAATTGCCCTACTGAAAAAATAGCCCATTGTTTCAACTCTTTTCCAATGAAAGTAGCTGGCAGCACTAGATCCAAAAGTTGCTGAATCTAATAAGACATTCGCCAAGTCAGCAACACTGACAGCCCGTCCCTTCAGGCCTCCCTCCAAAGCGATCATTATAAACATAAACATATCATAATGAACTGTTCTCACCGCTGTCAAGCTAGGAGCTAGTGGAAGACTCCGGTGAGGAGTAATAAGTGCACGTGCAGAATACACGCAGGCAGGCCAGTAGGCAGGCAGGTAGCCCATCCAATCATCCCATTGGGGCTGAAATAAATGATTGGATGGGCTTATTACAGTCCTGCGACAGCCACACATTTCATTTTTTCTGTCGGAGCATTTGATTCATTGATTGCTGTCAGGATGTAATGAGAATTTCAACAAAAATATAAAAACATGGTTTTAAAGAAGATTACCAACCCTACCTTTAAAGGTTTCTGGTGTGTTGTGTTATTTCTTGTCGTTATTTTCGAATCCTCTTGTCCTTGGAAGAGGGAGCCAAAGGGTTACGAAGGAACAATTTTACTCCTGACTGACAGCACTCCTGTTTCCTAGTTGTCTTGTTGGTGTTAGTCTGTTGTTGTCCAATGTCCAAAGTGGTTTGACTTCCACACAGCTCACTCACCACCTCATTCACTTCTAATCTGTGGATCTAGTTTCATGCACTGCAGTATTCTCGAGAAGTTTGTGAAAGCTATCTAAACATCAGCTAATCTCCAGTCTTTGCAGACACTGTAATTCAGTGTAGTGACACATCTAAAAGGCCTGTGCTGTTTTGTAGACCATGCGTGTTTTAAAAGAAATATGGCCGTCGCCTTCTGTGTCCTCCATAAATGAAAGTTCCAGTGATCTATATATATCCAGGAGCCTTTGTCCGTGATTTTGAGCAGAACAACAAGGATATCGGCAAAACAAATTAAACAGAGCGGAGAGCAAGCAGCAAAGTGTGTGCTCTATAAGAAAGCTAGATGTTATCTTCTGAAGATATGTGAAAGAAAACAAAATGTCAAAACGCTTATCTGCGTTAAACGTTGACTTACAAAAAAAGCGTTTGTACTTACAATAGGCTTGCACATGACAAAAATAGATACAGTAGGTACAATAGGTACAGTATAAAATGCAAAATGGGTTGTGGCATTTTTTTTTTGCATATCACATTGCTAGTGTCATGGGTTGGCAAAAAGACAACAGAGGATGGACCCAAACGATTTTAATAAAGAAATGTCCAAAACAAAACGACACTAAACAGGACCAGGTAAATCGGACGTGTGCAAAAGAGATATGAACAGGAACATAGCAGACAAACCAAGAACCAGCAGACAAAAGACAGGACTATAAATACACAAGAAACTAATCAGACAACAAGACACAGGTGGGCAGACATGAGGGCAGGCTGGAAGCTGATTGGTGGAAGAAACACAAGGGAACAGAGCTAGGTTGAGGAGATTAAGGCCCAATCTCAATCTCCACCCTTATGGACTCACAGACTTTGAGACACGCTCCTACAAAGTCTGTGAGGGTTTAGTTCCGTCCCATTGTCGAATCGTCGAGTGTTTGATGGCTCTCCGGCAGACATTTTGAGCCCTTTATGAACCCTTTCCGTAAGTCAGCATTAGATGCAGACTTTGCTCAAGGGAATTACCCACAATTCATAGCCATGTGACGTTAAACACGCGGTTACCAATGGAAGCATGGAGACGTAAAAAAAAAGAAAGGTAAACATAAAGGATGCCACATGGGTGTTGAGCCTGGCAAATTACATTTACACAACAACGTTAAGGATTAAAGATGGAACATGAAATCAGAGGATATTTATTTATTTATTCATCAAACATTTTGTTTTGTTATTGAAGCTGTTTTGACAAAACATTGTTAATAGATTATTATTAAATTAAGATTATTAAGTGCTGCCCCATTCGTATTTACACCATTTCAAGCCCTCACAGTCTCTCACACTCAACCATTTAACAGGTGATGTCAGTAAGTCCCTGAGGGTTCAGGGTTTGAAGCCATTGGGATTGGGCCCAATACAACACAAGTGATCCACAGAAAAAAGGAGGGAAACCCACAAAGACAGGAAGTCAAACTACTACAGGACACAAGAGGCAACGAACTTCAAAATAAAACAGTAAACAAAAACCAAGATCATGACAGCTAGAAGCTTTAGTATGTTTAAGCCACCATATTCTGACACTCTGAATATAGTAATTAATTAGACTGTGGTTTGCCATCGGACACTGATTTTCTTATCTTTATTTTCATTCATTTATGGCAGGTTGCTCATTTCTCAACTTGGAGCAATATCATCTTTCAAGGTGTTGCATCAGTTTCATGCAATTCTTTTGAGATAACTTTTGTTCTTAAACATAGAGAAATATTAAAGGCAAAACAAATCAATGAACCTGCAGAAACATTTTGAAAAGTACGAAATACAATGGACCAATTTAAAATGTTATATATTTTAATTGAAATTTCTGTTATTTGAATGCAGTAAGAACTGAAAGAATGGACTATGCAGTAGTATAGCAACGATTTTAATGATACTCTACTCAAGTGCTGGCTAAACAGTGCATTGCTACATGCCCTCAAAACACAGGCTGGCTTTTATACACACACACACACACACACACACACACACACACACACAGACACACTGCAAACTCGCTTACTCACAGCCACGCCCATAAAAGTCCTTTCAATAATACACTAAGTGCATTGTTTATTCACTTGCACTTATGAAAATGATAAAGCTTTGAAAGAAAAGAGAAAACAAATAACATGTGGAGCAGGTGAGATAAAAACCTCAAAGTGCCAATGCCTTAAACCCCAAAACTAAGGTCAGAGATGAAAGAAAAAATGAAGAAACAAAGCGAGAGTGCAGTTATTCGGGAAGCTTCAAACAGTCCAATTCATGAGAAACAATGTCTATAATATGATTTTAAAAAGTGTAGGTGTGCTGGCAATCTGGCTGTAGATTGACTGACTGTTGAGATGGTGCAGAATAATGGCATTAAAAGAACATTCTAATCTATGTTTTGAATATGAAACATTCACTCATTGTCTTCAGTGGTAGCTCTGAAAAGTTTGTAGCTTTCTACTTTGTGGACAATGGCAGCTGTAGTCAGCTTTGATTCAATAGTTAAAATGGATTCCAACTGTGACCCAGTTTCACTGCAAAAGACAATGTATCAAAATGTCCACAGAAACTTTGATCAAGCATCATCATGTCCCCACATACAGCATGCTCAGTTTGGTCCAAAACAATCACATTTTCTCCAGTATGGATTATTGTCCAGCTTTCAAGTGCCGCTAGTCTGTGTTGACGTATACATCTACTACACTTACCTTATTGTGGGTTTCTAAGAATCATTTGGTTAACCTGTGTTTTTCGGTGACAGAATTGGTTTTTGTTGCAGGACTTTTTTGAAAAGTTTCCATGGGCGTTTTTTCTCTGTGAAACTGGGTCACAGTTGGAATCTATTGTTACTTTTGTGAATCCAGCTGCCGTCCTCAGTAAATGAGCAAGTTACAAACTTTTCAGAACCACGTATCTTTCTGGGTTTCTTGGGGTGACTGTTTGATATTCAAAACTCAGGTTTTCAGCGGAGTATTCCTTTAATGTTGAAACGAGCCATGTACTGTGTCTGTATTTGGAGTGTGTTATGTAACCTGATTGGTAGGCGACACATTGTGAACTATATCACTGAGTTTTAACTTTGGATCTGAAGGTGGGAGAGATTAGCAGACTTAAAGAGAATGCCATTACCCTTTTTAAATGTGAGGTTAATTTAAAGCTAAACCACCAACACCTGGTCAATCCCAATGACTGTTTGCCATCTCATTATCAAATTTCATTAAGCACACATAAATCTAAAGGCCAAAACATTAAAGTTGTTCAGGTGACATGAGAAACAGTCTACCATTTACTCTAAGGCCATGACTAATCATCCCTTTTACGGTGTTCAAAATCATTTAGAATTAATACATTTTTCCTTTTATTTCTTTCAGGATAAGAGCTACAACACGTTCAACCCTGTTACTCCCATATCTCCCAGTCCAACTTTAGATGTGCAATGTGAAGTCCATCCTGAATCTCACAACATTGATCGAATAACACCAAAAGAGCTCTCTCCAGCTACCACCGGTATGCTGTCTCCATCCAGTGCGAGAGCTGAACTAGCTGGGATCGCCCCCACACGCTGCTTCTCACCCAGTGCAACACCAAGCAGACCGGAAGTCAAGTGTGGCCCACGTGGATCAGGGGTGGCGGACCAGGTTGTGGATGAGAACAGCAATGTATCGCTTTCAAGGAGACTCCTGCAAGAAGTCAAATTGGATGACTCCACACAGCTCAAGGTACTGCTTATATCTACAACAGCCCTCATACCGAGTGCTACGGCTCTATATATTTATTTTGTGACAGAGAGACAGAGCCTAGGAAGACTTGTAAAAAAGTTTGTAATGCCGTGCTGAGAAGGATCAGACCATACAGTCTGTTACAAATTGAGGTTGGCCGCCGCTCCAGTTGAAAAGATCCAGGATCACAGGATAGTCAACTGGAGAGATCACAAGGCCTGAAGGGAGATCTGTCACTTGGCTGTTGCTTTCTGCATTTACGTAACTCACTGCTGAGACATGTCCCGGCATCCTTCATCACGGCAGCTCTCGACTGTTGATTTGTGCCAACTCCAGCAGGCAGCATGCAGTGAGGGCTTTGACTGAAAGATTGTCAGAGAAGTATGACACAGATTTGTTTCCCTCCCTGCAGCCCTGGTTTATTGACTGCCATTGATTCAATACCAGGGCAACACCAAGCATCCTTCAACAAATCAGGTTAGCATAGCACTCTCTTAAACCATTAGATCCACTGTTTAAGACATTTCCTCAGACGGTCTAAACAAAGACTATCCAGCCTAGCCTTGAGCTCTGTCGAGGACTTCCGTCTGCTGTTTTGAGATTTACTTGACTTTGTATCAATGAGAAATATAAAAACAATACGTCAGTTTTTATATGGAAATATGCTGTTCTGATATGAATGACAGGATGAGACAGGAGTAATTCTTCTGGTATTGGGACGAGACAGGAATTTATTGTTTACTCTGTTATGGGATTGGGACAGGACAGGAGTTTTTCTGTGGGACAGGAGTGAAAATCCATTCCTGTTTCACCCTCTGGTGTGTATGTGTGACTGTGACTAAGTGCATTGACATTTTGTCAATTGCTTCCCCAAAAATTTTTCACACAGGTAATCGTTTTAAAGGCAGAAGACAACAACACGCTGAAGCCTGTTGACCCCAGTGATTACAACTTACACGTGCTTAGCAGTCTACGGATGCATGGGGATGATGATCACGAGCTTCGAATGCTGGCAAGTCTAAAAAGGGAGCAGGAAGAATATGAATGTAGAGCCTCAGGCCTCAGTGCATCTCAGATCCACCACTGCAATGTCAGCATCAGCATGAGCAGTGACGACGCCTCTACCTGGACCCACATCTCCACGGTCTGTACTATCATCCTCTGCCTCTCTTGATCCTTTATTGTTGATTCTTCACTAATGAGCAACACTCATATGCAGTTCATCTACTATTTACAATTTAGTACGTTGTCCTTCTCTCTATCTCCCGTCTGGAATAATTTTTTTGACCCGGGTTGATCCTCACCCTTGTTAATTTCTATTTCAAGCCTCCAACTTATGCCACCATGAAGTGCTAATGCACTTCTTTCTCCAGCGTGTTTTCTGCATTACAAAAGATTATGGAGATAGAAGCACATTAATTGGCCTCTTACAGCTTTTTAAAGCACACTGGCATAATATCCACGATTCCCGCCAGTGACAAAAAATTATTTAGGTCATTTGACATGATCCCCAGACGCCTTTTTAGAATTCAAAGATAGCATAGTTTGCTCTTGGCTATTGAAGGTCATTTAGATCTATGGACCATTAGCATAAGCACATTGCACTCATGAAGAGAGAACCCTGCCCTGCCTGGCCCTACTGGGTCCACTGTGAGATCCCCAGTGATGCAATCATCACATATGCTGGCGTTAAAGGCCTGTTACCATTTCTGTACTTGCAGATATGCATTAATATACTGAGATTGAAGCAGAACACATTGAATAGTGGTGTTACCACAGGGATTATAATTTTACTGTTTCTTTTAGAGGACCTCGTGATGTGGTGACCAATAAAAACATATATCTTGAGGCCGTACCGTTAGAACAGTTTTCCACAGGGACAGGATGAAATTTACATTTGACTTAATCAAACCCCGAAGTGATGTTTTCCGAATAAGCTGCAGTGCTTTACAATTACTTATTATTACATATGGCAACAGCACCACCATCAGCATATAAAAAAAATGCTTTGCCAATACAAAGAGAGAAGAGACATAAAAAAAGACATAAAAGTAATTTTTCAATTACAGATAGTGTTGTTTTTTGTTGAGACATTGTAAATGGCAAATGGACTGTACTTGTATAGCGCTTTGCTAGTCTTCCGACCACTCAAAGCACTTTGACACTATATGTCGTCATACACACCCATTCATACACTGATGGTATGAGCTAACATGCAAGGTGCCAGCTGCTCATCAGGGCTATCTAACCATTCATACTCATTCACACAGCGCAGGGGGCAAATCGTGGTTAAGTGTCTTGCTCAAGGACACATCGACAGCTTTTAAAAATGATCTAATAAGTGTCTGTGAAGGAAAAAACAGGAGATGGTTTTGGAACCTAAGAAGAGAATAGTCACTGTCTGGAGCTGTAACTCCTCCAATAGAAATGGCTTTTCCCTGGGTGATGTGACTCTATACTGTTCCTGTCTCTGCTGCTGAAACTACTGTACCAGCAACTTCACCCCCAGGCGATTATATATAAGAGAAAGAGAGAGATTTGATACATATTCTCTAGCACATAAACTGAGATGTCTGTCAAGTCTGTTTTCTTTCTTCTGTTGGACCATGGTGTTGGATTACAGCTATGACAGATTGAAGAAAGAAAACACTCAAAAAGTAAAACTCCAACCAAAATCTTTTCGTTCAGAATACTCAACCCCTCTTGGCTTGAAAAGTGGCAGTTTCTTCCTTTATTGTAAATTTGTGTCAGTCAAAATAAACTCCAGTGGGGATGTTGAATAGGTGTTTGGTTTTGACATGGAGGTGAACTATCAAATACATCATGTGCTGGGATGAAAGTTTTATTAAAATATTCAACGATATCACTTTTGGTAATAACATGGGGACTTTAACAATTCATTGCTGACAAGAGCAGTGTGAAGGACTGATTTCATTCTCAAATGTTTTTCACCGAACTGAATGGCAGAATCTGCATTTAAAAAATTAGACAAATGAAAGATAATAATGAAATTTAGTACTCCATAGGAAGATTATGAGACAATTTTTCTGTCGTCTAAAATTCTGCCAGTCAGTTTTTGTGCCAGAAGCTCTTGCAGCTTTCCCTTCGTTTTATACATTCAGAACAACATAGTCAATGTTGAAGAGTTAAGTAATTGTACAGTGAAACAACTCTTTACATAAATCAATACATGTCCTTTGCTTTTCCTGTCACATCTAAATGAGTTATGTCCGGCAACACTTGAGTCTTCATTTGAAGTCCGCCGTGTAGCCAACCAGCCGGCTACTTTAACATATTAAATTCTGATTATATAAAATAGTTTTGATTATCAAGTTGCGATTTGCTCTGTGTGTACATTTTACGACCATTAGCCTCTACTCCCAAACAAGGCATGACGAGAGTTCCCAAACACTGGACCCACAGCTGGGTCGTAGGAGATTTTATTAGGTTTATAAATAAATAAATATGCTCATTTCTTCCATTGTGTTTTATTTAACATTTATGTCTGCAGTACACATTTGAGCGACATGAAGGAGCCTGAATGTTTGTTCTGATAATTGTAGCCTTCTTATAACATTTAATTTATTTATAAAGTATTTAACATGTGTATATGTTTTTAATAACACATGCGAACAGTAAAGTTGTGATGTATCAAACATATATCTCTTCAAATGGCTGGTTTACCTTTTCTAAATTATATAAAGTGATGGGGAAATGGCAGAAGAAATGGTCCGGAACGTTCATTTACGCACACATGTGCTTTTCTCACAAATTATAAAAGGCTTATTGTCATTTTTTAAAAGGGGAGTCCCAGAAAAAAAGTTTGGGAATCAGTGCCTATATGAATGTGTGTACATGTGTGCACACGCTAAGCTGAGAGGTTGTGTCCTTCACAATAGAGATCAGAGAGTCGTCTTCAGGGTTTGACAGAATTGCATTGATTGCACAGACAGGGGACATCCTCAGTGAAGATTTCAATAAATAATAAATAAATGTAATAAGGCCTAATGATTCTTAATCCCGAAAGTTCTGATCAATCAGGAATAGGCATGGTTGAAAATATAAATAGTTATTTACAGACTGTGTGGGTTACAATGCACAATAAGTCTAATTCTCTTTTACAACAATTCAATACATGTTTACAATCAGGTAGGCAGACTTATTAAAATATTCAATAATTAAGTCTGTGTGTATGATGGAATTTGGGCTTTTGCTGCCAATTTTTTCTCTGGGGGGAAATGCCCCCTGACCACCCTAACTCACATTGTTTCATGAACTCATTATATCTCACTGGCCCACCTAAATTAATATGTATAGCTAAGTGGTTCATTTGAACACTGGCATTGAGCCATGTTTCTGTGCTGATAAAAACATTTGGTGTAGCTTGATTAAATAACACAGTACAATACAAAGTCCAATTTGGGAAGTCCAATATATTTCTTAAAATAAAGGAAGGATTATTAGATGTGTTAGGAGAGGAAATAATATTATGAGGAAGAGTACTGATAGGTCAGAGATTCGTTAATGTTAAACTGCTCAGCTCTCCAATTTTGCGAGGTCAGTTGTACAATGCTGTAGGGCTAATAATAGGAATAGCATATACTGGGGAAAAAGCAGGAAAACGGCCAATAGAATTGAGCTGATCCACCAGCAATAACTTGGAAACTGCTTTGATAAATAAGGCAGTAAGATGAATGTTAAAACGATCTGATCTGGCACTAGCACTGTGCAGCGTAGTTTTACAAGCAAATGTTTTGACCCAAAGGTTTCTTTTGAGATGATGTCTCCAAAACAGAGGGCAGGCAAAGCGCCAGAAATGATTGAGTCTACAGCAATGCTGATCGAAGAGCAGAGCTCTTTTCCGTTTCCTGATTGTTGTAGCATCATTTGACCCAGCAGGATAACGGATGATGCACAGGGGTGAATATGTTAGCAGGGGAGCGATAGTGCAGCTTGATAGCTAAATGTCCGAGCATCAAGGAGGCTGGTGAAACAACAGAGGTGCCAGCTACAAGAGCCAGCTAGAAGTTGGGCTGTGTTGAGGACCAAGCCATACCTGGTGTGCAGAGACCTTTTAACCAAGACCTATCCTTAGTTTTTTAGGGAGGCTGGACAGCAGGTAGTGTTTTAGACAAGTCATTACATTGACTCTGCAGCTATAGGCAGCCAGTGTTGTTGTGTTCACTCACTGACCACATTGTGCTGCTGAATAAAGAGGTGATCAAAATAGGTAATGTACTTCTGTTAGCAGCAGATGTACGTCTAATTCTTTTGGACCCAAGCGGTCCCTTTGATTCTGTAGTTCGTGCAAGTTTAAATTACATTTGATGCACTGGGTTTAATATTACAGATAGAGTACAGCAATAGTTTAGCTCCTACCTGCCCAAAATATTTTTTCCCATCACGAGACAGGTAACTAATCATCATCAGTACATATTACTTGCAGAATTCCACGGGGTACAATTTAAGGTCTTGTCTCATCTTTAGAAGAGGATTGCATAAAGAAGGCACTGGAGCGCACAGATAGCTCAACATTTACTGAAGCAATGCAAGGACTACAGCTTCAGCATGACTGCTTCTTCATCAACGCCATGTAACGTAATAACCTTTAAACAGGCACTAGATTTAAATAGCCTCCTGAGGCTATAATATGGTCTTTAGCTTTGACAAGATGGAGAGGATAATGCACTTGTGCTTCGTATAGCTGATTATTACTATATAATGAATGTGAAACCATTCAGGTAGATTATCTTCTACCTCAGTTGAAGGTCCCTTTTACGTACACCTCTCAAAGAATGTGGCTTTTCTTTTTTTTAAAGGCCCCCAATCACAAATACAACCTCGCTCCAATCCCTTATCACCCTTATTATATTAGAGAACATATAATGTATACATTTCTGAACACTTCCTAAGATTTCTCATGATCTTGGTTTGTTCACCCTTCATTGTTCATCCGTGTTTGCTGCGTCTTGCTGCGCTCTCCGTTTTTCTTGTGTTTTTCTCTTGTTGTTTGCCAGAAAGTCAGTGATGTTTCATACTTGCCATTTAATATGGCACACAACATAGAGAAGAGCTTTTTTCAATCTTGACCTGAACTGGCTGCATATGGATTTCCATAAACTGTAGAAACTTTAGGATTAATTTGTGGTCAAACTACTGACATTGAGAAAATATTCCTTATCGGGCAATGTTGTTGATGTGTGCCTGTACATTTCAATGAGGCACTGTATGTGATATTGGGCAACTGAAAGTTTATGTCAAAACATGCACAATTTCTGTTGAGAGACATTGATCATTTGTCAAGCAATCAAGCTTAATTAGTGGTCTGGTGGTGGTAAACGCAAAAGCCTTCGTTACTGGCCTACATTGAATGAAATAGGTCGTTCTGAAGTGCTGTGATTGTACATTATATTCTTAGTTGCCCCAATAGATCGCTCAGTGGTCTTTAAAACTTAATGGAGATAACTGAATACTGCTAATCATTTTTGGAAACATTCTGCTAGTACTTGAGTTATGAGTATTTGGTGACCTTTGGCTTTTTACTTATATTGCTGATCAAGCCAGCTAATCAGGGGCACCACTATCAGAAGGAAATGAACCCCCTCCTGCAATCAAACCCCAGGTAAGAAAGCATATGTCACACACTTTGATAGCATTACTGCTTTGCTGAGCTCCACTTTGTGAATTTATAATAAAATGTACACTACTCGACAAGGTTGACACAGTCTGAGAATAGAAACCACATATTTTTAGATGATACTTAGATGTTGTGCATGAAGGTCAAGCTATGGATAGAGTCATTCTCTTTAAAAAAGAACAATATGCTGTCTCCACAAACTTCTTGGAAAGTAGAAGTGATAATTCTTGAGAAAAGTGCAAGCCGCACTGATGTATTCCATGTAATGTCTGACAGAAAATGGCCTAATGTAGCCTTCTTTTTGTATTTGGCAGCATGTACATGAAACTCACCCTGAAATTCATAATCAGATGGTACCTGCAGTGACTGCAGAATTAAGGCTAAAGGTCAACTGTCAGATAGATATGCAAATTGGGGCTTTTCTCGCTCACAGATGAGTCTGAATAAATTGAGTATGTGCCAGGTACTGTAGTTTTCTTCTCCCATAAATGCTATTGTCATCTTCACAAGTGCAAATTATTGGTTGTGAAGGCTGGAAGCAATTAAGACATTATTGTTATTACTATTGTCATTCATACCTGTCATACTTTTAGAAAAACACGCATTCAAACAATTGGAAGGAATCTTCAAATTGGACACATTTTTCAAACTTTGTCATGCATTTTCATTGTCTGATATCCAAAAGAATTGGCAACTTGTGACACTCCATTTCCATCTTCAGTCTAACATTGCCTCCATTCCACTTGCAACCAACGTATCCGTGTAGCAATGCCAGCATATTTGTTTTCCTAGAGTTTTAAAGGGATAGTTTGGGTCTTTTGAAGTGGGGTTCTATGATGTACTTATCCATAGTATATTATCTTCAGTAGATGGCGGTCGGCATGCCCCCATTTTGGAGAAGCAGAGAGGGGTACCAGCAAAGGAGCAAAGCAATGTACTGCTGTGGAAGGGGCAGCTGCAAAACGTATTTTAGCTTCCTTAAAGAAAGCCTCACCTAAAAGAATCAATATCCGTTCAAGTGTACGGTATGTTTAGAATTCCTAAGGGGAAATTAACTATAAGTGAAACTTATCTAAGCTCTCTTCAAAGCCAGTAGCCTTCATTAACAAACACAGTATAGATCCGTTTCACTTTCAGTTCAGTTCCCCGTCAGAAAAATATTCTAAATATAGGGTACACTTAAACCGATATAGATTTTTTTCTCAAAGGTTGTTAAAATACTCGGCAACCTCCGGTTCTGCCGAGTAAAGCCAATACGGACGTGTCTTAAAACTTGCATTCTTTGTACTGGCCAGCAGGGGGCGACTCTTCTGGTTGCAAAAATAAGTCAGATTGTATGGAAGTCTATGAGAAAATGATTGTACTTCTCACTTGATTTATTACCTCAGTAAACATTGTAAAAATAAGTGTATGATCTCAAGCGCTAGTTTCAAGTCTTCTTCAATACAGCATGATGTTCATTTCAATCATATAGCGGAGTATGCATTAGGAAGGGCTTACTGTGATTGACAGGTCGCTGCCGCTACCAGAGCTGTAAACGCCGTGTCTACGTTACTTCTCTGCATTCCAAATATTGTCACTTCCGTTCACTGGTTGCAAAAAAACAAGATGGCGAAGGCCGAATCGCCCAAACTCAAGGCTTCAAAATGTCAGTCCACAAACCAATGGGTGACATCACAATGACTACATCTACTTCTTACACACAGTCTATGGTTAAATGCGTCTTGCTGCTGCACCCGTCCAAAGCAGTACATTACTTACTGAGTACTCCTGTCTGCTTCTCCAAAATGGGGGCGTTATGACTTTAGATATAAAACATGTAGTCTACAGCGCACAGATTGACAACATCTTTACAAAGTCCCGCCCTTGGCGCTCAATGGCTCGATTGTTTTTTAACCAAGAAATTGCTGTTTCATGTCATGATGCCAGACGAAGCAATCAACTCGGTTGAGTGGGCGGCGGATTCAAATGTCTGGAGCCAGGCAAGCATGCTTTATTGAGCATCAACCTCACGTTTCCGTGCGCATTGTAAAAAAAAAAATGACTTGAAGGAAAAATAAATGCTTCAGGTCGCAGTTATGCTCTTGAGACGCAGCTGAGATGAGAGACAAGTGCAAAGATTAACATGAGTATCTGTACCGTCTAAACGGGGTTAGACAGTTTCACACTTTTTCAAGCATTTTTCAACTCTTTTCTAATTATTCATACATTCAACAAATATACCACATCTTTCATGCATTATGGCTGTTATTCAACTTTTAAAGCCAACAATTCAGTTTACCATTGGCTTTTCAACAAACCATAACATATTCAACATTTTTTATTCGTCAGAATTGCCCTCTAGTTACTCACTTATTGTTTTGCTTGTTATGACGCTTTATTTTCTAGATAATTCATGTCAAAAGCAAGAGTTGGACTCAGCATTAAGCACTGCCTTTCCGCAGTCATACAAGAAGAAATACATCATTGATGAAGCAATGGCTAACTTCTGCAAGGCAGGAGCCTTGTAGTTCATAATGCAAAACAACCACGAGACATGTTCCACCTTGTTTTACCGGCCTACGGGTTAAAACCAGAGTACAGATACAGTTCTAACCTCAAAAAGAAAACATATTGATAAATGGGCTTATATTACTGGAGGAGGCAGCATAATTTACAACAGATATTTTTGGGGAAAGTGCATCCAATATCAACTACAGGTATATAGTGTAGCTCAGACAGTTGACAAAGTGAAATGAGAAAAAGTGGTACATCAAAAAGGCAAATTACAACACTTCATCTGAAAATATGCTCTGCCGTGTGTTGAACATTACAAAATGCTGTAATGTAGCAGTAAAAGATTATCTGGGAGTGGAATTTATTTTCTTTAAATTAAGGTAAATTGGCTTCTTGTGTTTCAAGACAAGATGAAATATAGTTCTGAAAAGTGTAACACTAATTGACATTCAGTCAGTCTGTTTTTTAAATATTCCTGCAAGTAAAAATAGCTTAGAGTTTAGGCTCCAATAGTCAAATATCTCTTGGAGGCAGGTTTAATATGTTGAGGACAAGATAGAAGAAACTCTTCATTACTATCATCGATAATACAATATCACACATCGTATCTAAAGGCTTACAAGCACTGTATATCCATATCAAGACCCGACTATGTCAGCATTTGGATGTATCCAGATCCCTTGGTTGCCCTTGAAGGGTTCTGGAGACCCTGCATCACCCCACTGAGCCCTGTCTCTGCACATCTCCATCTCTATGTTGGTGTACACAACCATGCAGCACGTTACAAGAGAAGACAAAGGGATTGCATCACAGGTCTGCTACTCAAATTATGCAACCCCTCATCTCTAACACTTTTGATTTATTGATGAAAAGTGAGGTAGCCTGTTGTGAACATGTGTAGACTCCCATATATTTAGACATTTTCATATTTCAATCCTAAAATCTTTTGGGTCTCTTTAAATATTCAGTGAAGTTATGCTGTTTGATTGAATGTCCACTGAAATGAATATTAGTATTGACAGCTACCTCAAACATGTTCCCCGACTTGTCTCACACAGAACTACAGCATCCGCAGCTGTACTTCTGAAATTAGACTCTGAAGCAAGCCTTGATTTACATATCGGAAGACCAGCTGCACAGGATTTGTTGTTGTTTTCGCTCCTTTTCTTTTAGGCATTGCATTCTGATACAACCTTACAGTAAATTCTATCATGGTATTATTTGAGCATCATTGCAAAGCTTCCTCGCTTTTGAGATCTACAGTTTCCTTGACAGCTTAAATGCTCCTGCTGCTGTGCTTAATGTTGCCAGAGCTTTTCTAGCATTTTTAACATGCGTCTTTGCGTGTGATGCACTTTGGCTGGTATTCCATATGGAAAACTACAAACCAGGCTGTCACAGAAACCTTGAGTAGCAATTCAATTCAATTAATTAAAAAGGACCCTCACATCGGTACAGGAAAAACTCCCCCCCAAAAAGCTTTAAAAAGGAGAAAAAAAGGAAGAAACCTAACAACATAATAGTTACAACACATTCAATGCATATGATATAAATGATTCATATAATGAGAGTAGTAAGCAGAATAATGATGGCAATAAGTGGATACAATAGAATAATAATGATAATAAAAGCATTAATGGTATCAGTAATAGTAATAGTGATGCTACTAATAATAATGATAATGATATAAGAAGTGGGCGTCAGCAGGGCCACGGCAGGAGCCACGACCACGGTCCAGGTATAATAACCACGATCCATAGAAACCGGTGAGGCGAGAAAGCACAAAGACTCCGGAGAAGAAGCAAAGTTAGTAATGTGCATTAATAAGAAATGAATATATACAGACGGAGAGAGAGAAGAGGAGAAAAGAGCTCAGTGTATCCTAGGAAGTCCCTCTGGGCCAATAGCAGCATATCTAGGGGCTGGACCAAGGCAAACCTGAGCCAGCCTTGACTATAAGTATTATCAAAAAGGAAAGTCTACTCTTAAATGTGGCGAGTGTGTCTGCCTCCCGGACTGACACAGAAGAGGTTTCATAAAAAGAGGAGCTTGGTAGCTGAAGGCTCTGGCTCCCATCCTACTTTTTGAGACTTTAGGAACCACAAGTAGCCCTGCATTCAGGGAGCGCAGCTCTCTAGTGGGGTAATAGGGTACAATAAGCTCCTTAAGATATAATGGTGCCTTGCCAATTAGGGCTTTGTAAGTGAAGAGAAGGATTTTAAATTCAACTCTTGATTTTACAGGGAGCCAGAGCTATCATCTGCATAACAATGAAGGTTTATGGAATATTTTCTGATAACGTTGCCTGATGGAAGCATATATTAGGTGAATAAAATTGCTCCAAGCACAGAACCTTATGGAACTCTGTGAGAAACTTTCGTGTGCATGGAGGATTCATCGTTTACATATACCAACTAGGATCGATCTGATAAAACCAGCTTAGTGCGGTTTCTTTAATGCCAATTAAATGTTCTGGTCTCTGTAATAGGATGTGATGGTCAATGGTGTCGAATGCAGCATTAAGGTCTCACAAGTCCGATGCATTTAGAAGATCATCATTTTCACCGGTGCTGTCTCTGTGCTATGATGCATTCTAAATCCTGACTAAAAATCCTCAAATAAACAATTTTTCTGTAGAAAGTCACACAACTGATTTGAGACTACATTCTCAAGGATCTTAGAGAGGAAGGGAAGGTTAGAGATCGGTCTATAGTTTGCCAACACCTCTGGATCAAGAGTGGGCTTCTTAAGAAGAGGTTTAATTACAGCTACTTTGAAGGACTGTGGTACATGGCCTGTTAGTAAAAACAGATTGATCATATGTAGTAAAGAGGTGCTAACTAAAGTTAAAACTTCTTAAGCAGCCTAGTCCGGATGGGGACTAAGAGACAGGGAGATGGTTTCGACGTAAAAAAATTAGATTTTAACAATAAAGACAATTGTGAAATGCAGCACAATTGCCAGGATGTCAGATAAACAGAGTTGCCGTGACAATGTTTCACTGGGAGATATTTGGAAGGCTTAATTTCAATAGACTTCTTAACCGTACAAAATCCGTGTTCTCACTCAAATTAAATCAAACTAATTTATTCCCTTTATCACTGGTTCTTCCGTATCTGATTAATAATAACTTAAGAATTGATTCACTCTCTCCAAGTTCCTTTTAACATTTGAAGTTCAATTTTCAGCTCTGTAGAGGCCTTTGTCCTTGAAAATTGCTTTCATTAACTTTTGTACTATGTTCCTGCCTATCACACAATCAAAGGGTGTTAAAGTATGGTAAATGCCTTTGTTAGAAAGAAAAATCAGAGCCTCAGTAAAGATAATGTACTTGGTCACTTTAAAAGCATTGGTTTAAAAATAACGAAATCTCCTATTCAGGCTTAAATGCATGGAGAAATGAGATGTAAATCGATCGGCATGGCAGTGTTAATCCTTCCATTTCTTTTTGATTTTCACCGGGAAGAATTGAATCCTTGGTAAATGCCTCAACGTGTATGTGTAGGGCTATTTCAGATGTTATTAAATTGAAAGCTGTGATTTTTACCTTTTATTTTTTCATACAGTTGTTACAATGTTGTTTCTTTGACATACTATAAAACAGGTTTCTGAAGTAGCTATGTCATATTTTGTATTTTTACTTCACTGGTGCAGTTAGTTCCAGATACCATGTCACTAAAGGTACATACCCATGTTATTATAGTATTTACTGAAATTATGACAATGGGGATTCCTTGGCACCCAGTAAAACCAACATCCTATTAAGTCTTTTAACACTAAAGTTAATCAAAGAAGATAATAAAAATGTAAATCTTTTGAACGTAGCCTGCTGCAAGTATTAACATGTCACAATTTTAGTCTAGTCAACATACTATAATGTGGTTAGTGAATGTACTTTCTTTTCAGAGGGAGTGACATTATCAATCATTGATAATGAACGTTTGAATTGTCTGCTGTCAGCTAAATGTTGTACAGAAGAAGATTATAGTACCTCATTAAATATGTTGTGATATGCACTTATGAGATGGTATCTCCAGAGGCGAAAGATGTTAATGGATAATTGCGTAACTGACTATTATGAATTCAGTTTCACAAGTGAATCTTGCAGTGCTTCCAAGTAATAATTCATCTTGTGGCATTTTTTTGTCTCCCTCTAATCTGTTGCTCCGTACTGAAAGAGCAGTGTTGCACTTTACTGGAAAATGATAGATGTATAGTTGTAGCCTGTGTAGCTCTCAGTCGGGGAAGATAAACTCATTTAGAGAGAAAGGAAGTCCTGCTCCCTCAGACACAGGCAAGGTTAAGACATCTACTCTGGGCCAGAATGTGGACCCTTGGAAATCGCAGCTTGAGTCACAATCTAATAAATGATCCTTCAGGTAAAACTGTGAGGCGGTGAGCCTAAGTGTGCAGGAGAAGTGGCTCAAGGACAATGGCTGCTTAGATGGGCTTGTGAGATCACACGATGATGGGACTTCATTGTTAAAATGTCATATGGAGGCAATTTGAGGAGCACGGTACAGTAGAATGGTGTGTGTAATGACATGTGTTGTCATGACTGTGTGCTTTTATGATCTTTTCCCCAGGGAGTGGATGGACGTGCTCAGCCCTCCCATTATGCCTCCCAGCCAGCGGAGAAGGTCAGGCAACACTTGGAACAATTTAGAAGATCTAATCGGAGGTACAGTAACCTTAATGTTGGTCCTTTTGCCCCCAGACACCTTATTATGTCCTTTACACTCAGACCGCAAACAATACAGTGCCTTAACATTAACCACACTAATTGCACAAATGAAAAGAACTAATGGAGACATTCACCGGTGTCAAAGCTTCCACCCAAAGACTGCACTCAACATGGTGGGAAAGCATGTGAAAGTGCATCTAATTAAGGGTAAAGACCTATAAGAGTGGAGCTCTCTGTCCTCCATATAACTCCATAGGTCAAAAGAGACAGGCTCATTACAGGTCTGTACCCCCAAGACACATCGACAAGGTTAATTGACGAAACCTTTCAGTTTACAACATCATTTTTAAACCTCTTACACAATGTGTCTTATAATTAGTTTTCATTATCGTCGCCGAAGTTCTGATAAGATAAAAGGTTCCTCCTGGAGCATTCCATAACCTTTTTAGCATTTAACTGCCTGTCAATTTAACGGCTAAATTCTCGCACTTTAAAGTAGTGGGGATTACGGAGAATCTCTTTACAGCTTCATAATGTGGTACAGGGACCGGGTGTCTTAGGTCTTGATTGATGAGAGAAAAAATGGCAGCGACAGAAAACTTTTAAATCCACCCGAGTCTGAAGGTCACCTCACCATCCACACTTGTCATTTCATTCCAGCAACAGCTGATAGAGTAGGTCCTTACTCATACCTGACATAGCTACTGTATGCTACGATACATAGAATTATTAATTTTTTTAACTGTTTAAATTGAATTCATTTGAATTTCCAACGCACCGTTATCTATGAATGTTTTGAACAATTACTATCAAGTGTTGCAGAGTGATCATCTTGCATTATTTTAGGACGGGACGAGTCTGTGAATGAAGAGGAGAAGGAGGATGAGTATTTGAATCTGCTCTATGATCCCTGCCTGAACTGCTACTTCGATCCAAAGACGGGGAAGTACTATGAACTAGCTTGACTCAAAGCTGGAGTGAATCTAAATTAATAAATCAGAAGTTATTGACAGTGGGTGAATGGTATCATCCCTTTTTGAGGCCTATATGAATACACCATTCACAGAAATCGTGCTGCCTTTGTTTTTGTGAAACTAACAGGAGATATGTGTCTCCATAAATAGCTATGTTGGTATGTAAGGGGAGGGACTCAATAAATAAGACACATGCTTTTTGCAATAAATTGAGTCTTTGCCCTTTCAGTAGCACATCTGATGGTAGAAAGAGTCTTTTCGGAAGTCTTGGCTAGCAGATTAATATGTCAGCCTTTTGAATGAACTTCCTGGAGTTTCTTTTTATGAAGAGGATTTCTGACATTTAAGTTTTGCTTGGATTAGTATGACAGTATCTATACTGTAATACATAATATACATATAAGGTCATTTTGTTCTTTATTTATTTTATTCTATTTATAATTTTTTTTTTTAAGCAATTGAAAATATGTTGATTTTTTTATATATTGTTTGAAATAAATATGAATTGAAGTGACCATGTGTGAATTTTGTGTCCTGGTAAGGATAGTTGGATAGAGCTGTACTTGCCGTGTTTTAATAGCCTGACAAGCAAAAATATGAAAGAAGATGATTGATTTTGAAAGTATTTATAAATCAAACGTTGAAGTCCTCACACTTAGAATGATCTCTTGTTGTAACGTGTGAACCTGTACTAGATGTTGTTTATGTAACCAACAGCAACACCAGACGGGGAGTTCTTCTCATCAGTCCTGCCAAAACACTGATCATACCTGATGAGTGGCTGATACGAGATTGATTCATCATATCCAGCCTGAGATGAATTGTCGCTCCACAGTGGCAGGGGTATAATGAAATGAGAGGAAAGCCTACACTAATTTATCAAATTGTGATACCCTGTAGTTTTAATCAAACAATAACCCCAACTGGGTCAATGGCTGAGCATTCAGTTGGCCCAGCCAGCATACTGGGCCCAGATCAGGACACTCTTTTTGTCAAATACTGACATATGCAAAGTGTACACTATTGCATTATATGAACTATCAAAGAAATTGGTTCATAATTTGCAAAAAAAAAAAGTTTGTGTAGTAGTAATATTCAAGAAAAGTAAGATCTTGGACAAAGAAATCTCAAATTTAGACACAAATATGAACTTTTGAATATATATATGTTCCAACAAAAACTTTTTTCTAGAAGATTTCTAGCCATCAGGATGACACATAATGTATTCAAGCAGTGGTCATATGTTTTCACAGTTTTTGTTTTTCATTTTATGACTCATGACTAGAAATGTAGATTTTTGGCCAGGACTTTTTCCAAGGAGATCACAAACGGAAATATGCTAAATTCTCTGAAAAATTGTGGAACTTGAAACTTTCATTCATTTTTAAATTTCAAAAATGTATTAAATGCATCAGGAACTGCAACCACAAATACTATTTTGAATGTGTCTCGCCAGAGAGCCACGTGACACACAACTCTCCATCACATGACGTTTCCTGAAAGTGGGCGTGGAAATGTTCTCATCAACAGGTGAGAGCAACCAGGAAGTAAACAACTGGCGTTTGACCGTGCGGTTACAGGCAGATAAAAAACATTTGTTTTGAATAATTGAAATTTCCCCCGTAAATTTGGGTCTTGATTATAATTAAATAGGTTATAATGTACTGAGCGTTATTGTTCCACAATAAAAGTAGGTTAACCAGGCTCTAAATTCACAAGGATGTCAGCACAACAGCAACAGGTAATTATGAGAAGCAATACAGCAATTTTATCTGTTAGAATCCGGCCGTGTTTGTAATTAGTATGCGGACATTGAACAAGCAAAAATATGTAAAGTCATTATTATGATCATGGTGCCAAAGTTGTTTGTCACTAAGTTTGCAGAGGCCCACAATATTGAAACTGCATCTATTAAGTTAAACTTGAAATTGTTTAAAATTCATATATGCAGTATGTGGAAGCAGAAGTATGGATTTTTTTTTGTTTGTTATTATTTAGTTCTTTGAAGAATCAAACAGTCTTATATCATAGTTATTAAAATGGATATACTTAATGGGAGAAAAAATGCGTGGAAATATCATATACATTCATTAAGAAGTAATAATAATAATAATAATAATAGTGATTGCATATGCTTGATTAATGTTATAGGAAGCTACAAATCTGGCATTGAAAGATGCCTTCCGAGTGCATTTTCAAACACCTTACACAAGGATAAACAGAATAACGAAAATGCATTCATGTTACAAAATAATGCGGACACGTTACAAGTGAGTTGATATCTCATCTCATCTTTTGTATCTGACTCGTGTGTGATTAATTGTAACCTTTAGGTTGTGTGAATCCTATTCATCACTACAGAGACTGAAGTTCTCGCACTCTACTGCAAACATATGATCTTATGCATAGCTGTGATATTAGAGATATTGGCTTGTGATCATAGTCCTGAAGTGAGTGATCATATATTGTCAAAATCACATCAGTCCTGCTTGGCCTGTGATTCACACCCCTGCTGTTGAGTTGTTGGGTCATACATCAGCGTGATCCATAACACACACGCTGTTCAGCTGTCATATTGCCTGCCCGTATTTCCTTTTTTATCTGAGCCACACATCATGAACTGCGCTGTTACGATTATGGGCTCTTTAACTACCCCACTGTTGGATCTCAATGGATTCATTTGTCTTTTTAGGCCGGGTTAAGGCTTCACCCCGGGATTATTGCATCGGTGGTCTTCGTCTCTTTGGCGGCAATATTTGCTGCTCTATTGATCATCCGAAGATACTGCTTCCCAGTTAAGTAAGTAGACTTTATTAATGAGCCTTAACACGATTATTCAAAATTGTTATTGCAGAAACAACACATCAGCCCGTTCTGTCACATAACTTTATTTCAGTGAGGCAAGATACAGATACTCCCAGCTGAGGCGGATGGAGGACCAGGGTTCAGCAGTGACAGAGGGTGGAGGCGACAGGGGGCCCTGCACAGTCGGAGAGGAGTCAGACGAGGTCAGTGCATCATCCCTGATTGCAGCTTTCTCTGTCCTTCATGCCTCTGTACAAGCTGACACAGCTGTAACTTTCCTTATCACTTCACATGTCATTTTGTAAATTCATTTTTTTCCTCCTTACAGGATCTTCTGGAATGAATCTCAGACCGGGATGCAAATGGACCGACTGAAAAATAGTTTATTGTGGATGAATTGTGTGCTTCAGGGCTGCAGCTAATGATTTCTATTTTATAATGAAAACATAATTTGCTCCTCACAACTTCAGAAAACACTGAGACAATACCCACCACATTTTCCTACAACCCATGATGACATCATCAAATGTGTTGCTTTGTTCAAACAAAAGTCCAAAACCCCAAAATGTTCAATTTAATATATTTTAAGACAAGGAAAAGCAACAAATTATCACACTTAAGAAGCTGGTACCAGCAAATGTCACATTTCAAAAACCAGCAAGATAAAGCCAGATACAAAAAAATTAAAATGTCTTATCGAAAAACCCAGCCCAGTGCTGCCAAGTTTTAAAGTGATAGCAGGACTAGCTCCAAAAGCTGCTGAATCTCTGGAGAAAGTCAGGAAGTCGGCAACACTGACCGTCCCTTTAGACCTCCTTCCAAAGCCACTCTCCCAAAATTATCATTATGAATGTAAACAACCTCAATCAGCGGTAAAATTGTTGATTCAAAGGTACTAAATACGAGATGTGGAGTATTTCTAATACCTCTCAACTGCTCTCATTATGGCTTAAGCTGAGCCAGTGGCTTGCAGCTAACAGCGCTAACAGCGCTAACAGTACCAAGTATAGTAAAAGGGCTGACAGAGCTAACTGCGTTTACCTGAGAGGTAACCAGAGGGTGGCGCAACGCTGCGGCAACCACCAACGGCTTTATCAGCTGTATGAGCACAGTGCGGAGCAGTGTAGTTGCTATGTAATAATAATGCATCAGCAACAACATAAAACTTTGCTTAAACGCGGTTAAATATACCTCAAATTAATTTAAAGAAATTATATTTTAGCTTTAATTTACTGGCAATGTAATAAGTGCAAATAATTGGCAGTTATTGCAATCATTCAGTATCATTATCCAGCAGTTATGAAATAAATGGTTGTTACATAGCATCACATGGAGGTTTGACATTTCAGATGTTTCAAACTCCCCAATTGACTTGCAGCTATACGTAGTCACACTAACTACCAGTTGGCCAGTTGTTTGCTTTGAAATATATTTCCATTTTCATGCTAACGTTAACCCACTTAAAGTAAATTTGCTGTAGCATTCAGAGTCGAACGACTCTTTAATGGTTTCAGGCTGAGGGATGTTGCATGATATTTTTAGACAGCTCTATTTGTCGCAAAGAAGAAAAAAAAACCTGCAACTCCACCTGCTAGAAAGTCACAAGTGAACATTATTAGGATAACGTCAGCGTCACAGGATACTGGTGTGATAAATCATTAATCAGAAAGTCATTTCACAATGGTTTCTCTTTTAATTTGTGTTTGTATGATCAACAAATTAAGCAACAGAATCAATCTGTTGTCATCTGCTATGAGATTGATTATGAGGTTGAAGTTCATGTATTATTGCAGATTTTTCTCTACGGTTACTGATGATGGTGTGAATGATGTCAGTGATGACTACTGCGTATATATTTATAGTCTGGTGTACAAATTATTTATATATATATATATTCATCCTGTGTACTGGTTGATGTATTCACCATCTGCTTGGATTGTCCTTGTTCCGTCCAACTGGTGTAATTAACTATTTCTGTCTCTTTTCTGAAGAGCATCTCTACGTTTATTTTATTAATGCTTAAATGGACACTCACAGTATTTATAAAAAGAGGGAAAAAACATGGATATTTTGTGTAATGTTATCCTGTCAAATGTTTCTCTGAATGCATAACGTTCCCTCTTATCAGTAAAATGTGGTATACATAGACCCTCTGCTGGTTCTCTTTAGTATTACACCATGTTAGGAACATGAAGAGTTAAGATGCTGTAAACATACGCTGTTATAATGCAAATCCCCTCATATGTAACACTTAACAGCCCTAATTGAACTAGGTTTGGAAGGATGGAGGAAAGAGTTTTTACAAAAACAAACAGGCCAAACAGAAAATATGTCACAGCAATATCTAATGTTACTGCTCACACTTACTTCCTTTAATTCTCTCGGTAAACGTTTTAATTCTTTACTATTTCAGTTTGCTTTATGCTTGTGTGGTGCAGCTGAAGCTGTTGTAGTTGATACATTTTGTGTGTGTTTTTTTCCTGTAATTTGTCAGCCATCTTTATGCGTGTGGTTCATTTGTCACAATATGGCCACTCAGGCTTTAATTCCCTAATCAGCTACTCAACTGTGTCGTGGTGGATAAATTATGACCGTGTTATGATCTGGCCACAGTAACTTTAATAACAGTCATAAGATCAGTTCATTACTGCCCGAAGGAAAATGCTATTTTGGTTTGGACCCCTCAAGGCAGGTGAAAGCGCAGACTTAGCTACTGCTCAAGGATCAGCAGAGCAGCAGCTTAGTGACACGAGGGCTTGGCCTCTTGGATTAACATATGGAAATTATTTATTAGGAATAACCTCATGTACCATTTCGTTTTCAAGTGCACGCCCTTCAACACGCTTTTCAGTGACGACTAACTCTTGTGCAAACAGTGTTGTCCATCCATTAAAAGTATGGATTTAAATTCATTATGTCTTGACAAATACACCATTGGCCTATTTATTTTGTGTTTATTGAAATAACTCCCTCTTAGCCAGGTTTCCTCAGTGACATTTACCTGTAACACAAGGGAAATAATGATACAATGTTGTTCTTCTAAATTGAGTTCTTATTTGTTATAGTTTCTTTTCAGATTTTGTTTGTTCCTATTCCATGCATATTTATTTGCTTTTAGTGAGAGTTTGGCCTTTTATTCTATTATCTGTATATTTTTTCGTATACCGATAACCTCACTCATCACATGGGATTTACGGAAAATTTACATACAAATAGAAAACTCTGATAAATGACAGGGATTTTTATTTATTATTTTAATTCATTTACACATCCAATTTGAAACATGAAGCTTGTAATCTTTTTTTTTCTCCTCTTTGAGTAATTCCCTCTCCCGGTTTCAGATGTTTGTTTGCACGTCAGCTAAGCACTATCTGCTGTTTGCAAAACGCATTGTTCAACACAAGGTGTATCTGTTACTGCCCCCATATTCAACATTGTAAAAGAGAGAAACTTGATTATCTAGTTCACAGTGGCTGTGCACATCCTGGTTTATATGTATCACAATGAGGAGCTGTGCATGTTCACAGATGAGATGGCACCAAAGCTCTACTGTATCTACAATCGTTATTAACAGGAAATACTTGAAGAGCATTTGAAAGGTCTCAGCTCTTGCCTTTAAGAACTCAAAGCTGATCTGATTTATTGCAGATATGAGAAATCAAGGTGAGATTTCACTTTATTTCAAAAACATGTATTTTTGTTTGTGTCTCTGCCAATCTTCATCTCTTTGCGGTCGACAGCTGTTTTCCTTACTGCTGTAATTGTTGTCCTCCTTATAACCTGGGGATTTGCCATCAATTCATTTGATGTTCTGGAGAAAGCAGGAAATATTCTTGGTGAGCTCATTTCTACTTATTACATCATAAATCCGGAACGACCTCTTCTCATTCAGTTTTATTTGCCTCATTTTAATAACACTGCTTCCATTCTTTTATTTTAGGGTTTAACTTCAAAGATCAAATCAAACCAAAATTCCAAAAAGGTAAATTAAATTATGATAGTACTCTATTTTTTTAACATAACATGACTTCGACATTATGTGCGGTTTCCTTCATGATCAGAAGTACTTTTCTCTTAGCATATTCATCTACAACAACTGAGCCTAAGTGCAGCCTCACCAGAGTCTGTCCGTCTGACCATTTCGCTTTACAAATCAGCAGCGGAGCAGCTGATGTTGTTGGACCAAAGATCTGTTTCGATGGTAAAATGTGCGTGTTTGATATGGTATTACTGGACATAACTAAGGATGGAAATGTGTGTGACTGAGTGAAACTCAACCGTATCTGTATCTCAACAGCATTATGAGTAATGTGTTGAATAATGTGGGACCAGGACTGAACATTGTGGTGGTAAATGGTGAGTAGAAATACTCTCTGACAGATTTCTTAAAGTACTGTGCTGTACATAATTAATACTTTCTTAAACAATTCTTGAAAACATTCACATTTTTAATAGTTTTGGGCTTCAAAGTTTTGATATTAAAAACAATCTTACCTAAAGGTCCAATAATTAGCCATTGTGGAGCTTTCGATTATAATATGATCTTCATCAGCAGATTAAATGAGAGGAAAGTCCTGATCGTGCTCATTGAACAGATAATTTAATTGTTTCACTTCCATAAAAACAGGTGCGTTTCTTTTTTGGTGAGTTGTTGATAACCAAATGTTGTGTTTTTGTGGGGGGTGTTCCATCTCAGGTACAAATGGAAAAGTGGAACAATTTGGCTACCTTAATATGGATTCTGGAAGTAAGTTTTTTTATCTTCTTTCCAATTTAAATGTTTATTGAAACCTTAAAATTATGTTTTTGTTGTTTTTTTTTAAAATGACCTTGAACAAAAGATTCAGAAGACATTCTGGTGTACCTGAAGGAGATACAACCTGGAATGATTGTCTTGGTGGCCTCGTTTGATGATGTGACACCAAAGTAAGTCCAAATCTCAATTATTCAACAGCTAAAACGATTTCATAGCACACAACACGACCCTTTCCTATTCTTTTTTGGCAGAATGACAGACGAAATGAGGGAGGTGTTCGTCGGCATGGGAAGCACTTTGATCAAGTCTGTAAAACACAGAGATAGCTGGGTGTTTGCTGGGAGAGCAGGGGCAGAAAACAAAAGCCTCTTTGAGAAGGTTAGTGAGCCTGTTTGTGTCAGAAAAGACCATCTATTTTTAAATACAGAAAAATTAGAAAATAAATAAAAAAGCAACATAATTGATGGTTTAAAAAAAAAAATGTCCTCTTCCCTGTTCACCCATCAGCAAGCTGTTTATGATGAGAAAACCAATGATTTCGAAGGATGGCCGGAGATGGTGGAGCTGGGCGGCTGTGTCCCAAGGACCCTAACTGACCTCGAAGAACCTTTGTGATTTATGACTGATTTTTGACTTATTTCAGACTTCCATGTAAAAAAATGATGCCACTCAAAGAGTGTAAATGGTTTTACACTCTTTCTGAAACCCATAACCTACCTTATTGAACATAATATTTACTTAAAATGATATGTATATACTATATTTATTGGATCGTGTTTCTCTACGTTGTAGTTTTACTACCTCTGCCTCTGTCTGCTATGTGTTTAACGACATACAGTATGTAAGATAGATTCACCTGTCGCTCTTCCTGGAGTTTTTCCTCGTCTCAAATCATGGTTCTAAGGCTTTTGTACAGAGTTTGAAGATGTCTGAGACAAGTTTTTGCATTTGTGATTCTAAGCTTCATAAATAAAATGTACTGAACTTCACTAGTGCTATTGTTAATAATAATAGAAAAGGCAAAAGGAATGTTCAAAGAATGGAAATAAATAGAAACATTTGACACACTGACAGAGGTGACTGTATACGGTGCAACTATTTATTACTAGTAGACTATGAGATTAATGGGATACTGCCAGTAACAGTTATACTCTGGAATCATTTATTATTTAAATGTCAATTAAGACCAGTGTTTTGACCTTTTTTATCTATTTATTTTTGTTACTTTCCATGGAAGCACATTTGTTGCAAACTTTTTCATTTCACCAGTGGTGTAAGAAGTACTCCTTTACTTTAGTAAAAGTACAGACACAATAGTGCGGAAATACTCTGTTTCAAGTTTCAGACTAACAATTTGTAATCAGCATGTTGTAGCTAGTCGAGGTGGCACTAGTTTTAAATATGTACAGTTCGGTAGTTTAGTTTACTGGTCTGGCCTCCGCCAGAGGATCAAATGATAAATATGAGGGGTCTTGAGATGATTAATGGGAGAGGAAAAATAAAATTGGATACACAAATTTGGATTAACTTTTTTGGACTTTCAACAAACCTTTAGTTTTTTTTTCTTTCTAGGGCTCAAGCAGTTATAGACTAGACACTTTTACATGGGGTCACACACCAAAAAAGTTGGGAACCACTGGTTTAATTTCTAACAATGCAGTGTACTTTATTTGCAGTATTGTGTGGCTACATATACTTGGTTACCTCCCATCACTGCTATACACTAAATATTCTTCCAGCACTTTTGGCCTGTTCTCCTGGGTTTGTCTTCCACTTGGAAAATGATCATGGTCCCAAACACAGAACAGTTTCCTGTCTGTGGCATTCTTGGCTGCTGGAGTAGAGAGGGAGAGAGAGAGAGTAACCTCAAATTATTACTGCAACTCCGTCCACTGTGAGTCCAGGAGGTGTTTGTGCAGATATTCAATCTGGACTCATACTGAGGACATGGGAGTCACCCATGGAAAGAAGGTACATTTTTCTATTTTTGTTCATTATTTACATTCGTCTTTCTCTGTAAGACATAACACATGTCTCATTAAGATGATCCAGCAGATGCATCTATGCGGCAAAAACATTTTCTTGGAATGCATTATGTGTTTGAGAAGATTAAAGCACTGTGAACTAGTGAAGAAACCAACTGTTACACTATGTTCTGTGTCATCATAAATTACAAATACTGTATCAATTAATTATTCTTGATCACATTCAAGCTTTTGTTTGGCAGAACTTAACCATTTTCTTGCGGTAGATTTATCTGTCATTGTTATCTCTACGGTTTATTTCCCAAAGACAGCAAGTGCTCGTACCAAACACAAATCTTTATCCAATAAAAAAAGCCTTGCCAACACCAGAGAGTGGGCCTTGGAGAGTATTTGCCTGTCATGTCCTATTAATTCTTCTCCACACAATATCCACTGTGTGAGCTTCAGCCAAACAGCATGACTCTTTCTTCATCCGTCAAAGAGCAGCCAGCAGCAGAGTTGTCATTAAAATACCTAGATTGATCTAGATTGCACTTTTTTGACAATTTACAGTCTTTTTATTAAAAATTACTTTATTTGAATGCAGGTTTTTGAACATATTTAGCAATGCTACCAGATGCCCGAACATGGTGAAGCTGAATTGCAACAAATGGCAAGGCCTCAACAAACATCATGTAACATGTTCATAGATCGATAATTTACCTCTAACTAAATTAAATTGTGCTAAGAACAAACACTATAGTTTGACATATTTTTTTCATTCAAATGTTCATCAAATAATTGATCTAACAACAAAAACAGAAATAATCCCTTTTTTCAGCAGTCCATTCTGAGTCCCACGGGGGGAATAACTCTTGTCTCGACTATTAATTCTGCTCAAACTCCAGCAAATGAGAATCTCAGTGGGTATCAAACTGTGTTTTGTTTGATCCTTGTCATTAATGAGGTGGCAGCCCTCCACCTCACCAGTAAGGGCTCTCGCTTCACTGGACATGTGGAACTAGAGCTTTGTCTGTCGGCATCATAATACGGCTTTGTGTTGCTCGCATTGGCGACCTGACTGAGAAATTTCTGATTGGAGTGCGGTCATGTGTCGCACTATATCTCCACACTTGTATTTTGAAAACCAAAAAGAAGAGTTGGTTATAACTACGAGATATATTATATTATATTTGACATGTAAATTATTTTTTATGTTGACAGAGAGATCTCCAACATTCACCTGAGTCACGCTTGAATGGGTCTGGTGAGAAATCTATTATCGCAAGAAACCGTTTGACCTTTTTCTCTGTTTGTGTGACTCTGGGAAGAAACTGTGCAGAGGTATACTGATAGTAGGTGGCTCTGTGTAAACAAATCGGTTAGCAACAAAACACACTTGTTCATTTCAGTACACTCAGAGGTTTTGTTGCTCCAGCCTCACTGGCCTGGTAAGACAGGCAGCTTTTGGTGGTTAATGTATATTATGAAACTCCACAGATATTGCTGTGTAACTGACATTTATGACATTCCGACCCATCTCTGCTTGTGCTGTTAGCCTGTGTTTTTACTATTTACCATCCAGCAAAGGTTACAAAGGCAAAGGTTTTATATTTCTAGAAGAAGAAGCAGAAGCACTTTATTAATCCCCATGTGGGAAAATTTATTTCCGTTCACTCTGTTTTCTTTCTTTTTTTTCTTCTTCTTTTTTTACACACACAGGCCCAAAATGCACACACATGCACAACTCCCGTGGTGTAATTTACATCAGGGTCACTGTAGTCTGTTACTTCAGCTTCTCCATATGGTTTAATACCAACGTTTTCAGGTTATTTTAACTGTATTTGATGTAGTTGCTGTAGTTTGTGATATCAGTTTCTGAGCAAAAATTAAGTTATCCATTTAATTCCAGAGGTCTTAGTATAAGATATAGTATTATAAATATGAATACTATAGTTTGTTTTTTGTCAAGAAGATAGTTGAGTTGTTGTCACTTGACTTAAGTACAGAATTTAAGATACAATCGGGGTGTTTTGGGGGTTGTCGTAACCACCGTCTCTGCTCAAATAAGGTCTATCCCTTTATCATTCTGCAGTCACTAAAAGCTGCTTCAGTATGTGTTTATAATATTGAAACGTAACCAGCTGAAATGGTGAATACTGAAAACGTTGCATTAAATATTTGGAAAATATGTACTGTATGTTTTTCTCTTCAGCCTCAGTAATGCAGACACACCAAAGTGAAGAGCAAGACCAATACTCAGAGCTTCAGGCGCCTTCATCCCAACAACAGAGTGAGGAGGATAGCAGTAATCTCATCAGACCACAAAAAACTCCCAATCCTTTAACGGCCTCCAAGAGCCACCAGGAGCTTCACAGAGAACTGCGGATGACCCACAAGAGGTTGGAAAAGACACACAAACACTCGTAAACACTCACACTTCTCTTTCATTGTTGGTATCATAAAGTCCTTCCATATGTCTGTCAGGAGAGTGTCTCAAGAAGGAAAGACTGAACTCCAGAAGGTATTAGAAAAGAGGAGATGGGAACAAGGGATGAAGGCGAGCAGAGATCAGGAAGAGGCAAAGAAGAACAGATCACCACTTCATCAGGAACTGTTGAAAAGACACCAGAGGCTAGAAAAGGTTTGCATGCTAGATTTCGTTCTTAATTTTCACAAAGGATCTCATCACATCTGATTTACAAATTATCATATTGGTTGGCATTAAATTAAATGATCTATTTTGGGATCAAAATTGCTGTGTTATATGAAAATGCTTAATATTTCCTCACAAAAGATTGACATTGGTGGTCTATGTGGAGCATCATGTTGTTCTGCAGTCGGCCCTTAGAGGGCAGTGTAGATAGTCTGGGCTCCTAAAAGAAAAACAAAACATAGATATGTTAGACCCTGTATGAATGAGTGCTGTCTCATGGATTAAAAGACAGCACATAAAGATAGATGTTTAAAAAACAAATTAAAAAATTATTAAAAAATAAATATTTACCTTTGTTTAAGAACTCTGGATTGTGTGGATCTTTAAGGCCTTTGATTTTAGGGAATTCGCTCTCAACCTTGACATTAATAAAATATCTTGAAAATGTTACTTGTTTACTGTGGCTACACATATGAGTCCAAATTGTTTTTGTATATTTTCTTTCCTCTACAGCTAGAGAGAGACAAAGGACAACAACGAGAGGGGCCAGAGTTCCTCCGAGTGAAAGAGAGACTGAGGAGAACTGCCGTGTTTGAGGAAGGTGTGGGAGGAAAAGAGGTGTGACAGCTATGATTTGTGAATGTATGTTCATGTATTGTATTGAGCACAATGGACCGTTGGGAATAAGTGACTTTGTGGAGAACAGCTTAGGCAGCTCAAAGTGCGCGTAGAGGAAATAAATAATTGTGATTCAGCTTGAGTAACATCATTAAGTCTACATAGCTGAATTAGACAGCTGGATGGTGATGACAGCTGAATGTGTCATATATACTGCAGCCGTAGATGTATCATTTCTCACTCTTCTTTTTCCCGACAATGCAAACAGAATTTACACCTAATCTGTGTTCAATGCTTTTTACGTGTCTGTAATGATGTGTCTTTCCACTGTTTCCATACTCAATAAGAGTCACATGTTTCTGTGTTGTCAGTATAATAAGGAGAGACAATGTTTTATTGCACTCTTTTACAGTGTGTTTATAGGGTATTCACCTTTTCCTGCATGTCTTTGTTTTATACAGCCATGTTGAGTCTGTTTTATGATGCTGGGAAGTGTAACATCATCAGTATACTAGTAAAGAAATCAGGTATTCGTCTGGCAAGGTAACTGAACACTGAGAACTAACGTAACACTGAGGTGACGATTAAGACATGATTGTGTGTCCTTTAATAACAATTACATAATAAAATATATATTCAACAATAAATTGTTAAAATATTTTCTCATGACACATTGTTTTATTTCCAGTGTTGAAAAACAGGAATGAGAAAAAAAACATTTACATTAATTTGGTTATGGATGACGGGAGGTGAAGATTTCCTTTGGTAAATAATAGAGCAAATAAATCTTCATATGAAATCATATTTTTCAGTATAAATTATACCATGTATACAAGAAGGTTCAACATAATACAACCCAAAATAATTGTTGTAGTCATTTTTGAGGCTGTAGTTTACATAGGCGATATTTGGGTTGCATTACATTCTACATGTGTTCATAGCTTCCATTGTATCTTCGAAATGTTTTGCATTTTGCTCACTCAGTATGATAATAGGAGGAATACGTAAAGGTGTAAAACAAGTAAAGTTAATTCAGTGATCCGCATGTAATTTGTGATCAGCAGTTTAAATGTTTGAATCGCTTCCACTTCTTTACAAATCAGTGTTTTACTTTCACATCCTAGAGTAAAGTTATTGCATAATGACCAAACACACAATGCATAGACAAGGAAGTTTAATTTCATTCCTGCAATCAAATCTCTGTGGGTACAAATCATTGTATTTTCTTACAACTTGTTCAATAACCCATGATGCATTGCATCCATACATTTGTAGCTCAAAACAGCTTTTACAAAAAAGGATATACAATATATACTTATATTTATATATATAATATACATGTGTTTCTTTATGCATTTAGATGTGTTTGTAATGGGTAAAATAAGCTTTTTAAAAAAACAGCCAAGTGGAAACAAATCTCAGGTAAGGTTCAATATAAGGTCATTACCAAACGAATAATAGCCAGGTTATCAAAGTCATCAACGTTGGCTATCTTACAGTTAACATGGAGCCCTTCACACACAGTTTGCATATTTTCCACAAATACAGTCATGTAAATCCAGAGTGATTGCCTTCATTTATTGTTCTATGGACCTGTAAGTATCAATGGCAGATCGAGGGAACTGGTTTTATGTGGGCAACAAATGTTTTCATGGATTGGTTCATGATCTCTACAGCTAACTAATAATATGGCATTGTGTCATGTCATACCTTAAAGGAACAATGGCATGGGATGACTATTATCAGGATTAAAGTATTTTCAGAGAGAATTTTTGTATACATTAAATATTGTGCCAAAACATCGCCATCCTTCATCTGAGTTGTATATTTTTAAGATGACAACATATCTGAATCCACAGTAAAATATCTCCACTTCCCTGTATGGCTTTAGTACTGTAGTTTATCTACCCAGGGCGACAAATGTAGAGCTTGCACAGGCTGCTCCCATGGCAGACAGGTGATATACATATAATGTTATAATATATAATCTTTCCATGTTTTGTACTGTGACTGGCACCTGCGTACGATATGTGTATTTTTCCTGCCTGTGCCTGGGTATCAGAGAGGGATAAATAGATTCTACATAAGCAACGGCAAGAAAACAGGCTGAAAAAAATAATATTTTAGTTGTAAATAAACAAAGTACAGTTGAAATGTCACTTAGGTAGAGACTTGACCATCACAGTCAATGCAAATGATAAGTCCACTGTGCTGTGTTGTACTTTGTCAACAACATTACTTCTGGTGTTACTCACTTCACATTATATAGCTCAAAGTTACAGTATTACATCATTTTTCAATACAACATAGTAATAATAATCATGTGTGTTTATACTAATTGATCATCATTCATGTAAACATATTTAACCAGGTCATGCAAACAGTAGACCAAAACTTCTTCCACTAGAGGTGCACAGCACAGAGCAGGCGCAGCGCCCAAACTGAGATCCCACCGACTCAGCGTAAGAGACTGACAGCAGACAGATATTTAGACGCTTGTCAGAAACAGAACAGGGAGGATGAACGTGATATGAATATGATCGTTTCCTACCCACGCAGAGTGGATTCTCAACTTAAACGTATCTTCAAAATAACTCCTCCAGAAATGATGTGAGCCCACAGAGGAAAGTCAGAGTCCTGTGATTTACAGACTCACGGGGATCTCAGTTTGAGCATCTGATAACAGAACAGCCATAAAACAAACAAAAAAAGTCTCCTTTTGATATTCATACATTTTGATTTTTCAATTTCCCAAACAGAAGCATGCAGACACTCCAGGTCAGAAGCACTCTTCACGAACCCAGTCTGAGCCAGAATATAGAGTCTATAACCCCCAGAATCACCCTCCATTTTTCTAAAAAAGGCTTTAAACAAAATAACTTTTAAAAGGACAGAAACACTTAATATGACAAAAAAAGACAGGGTGATCAAAACAGAACAAATGAGTAGGTGGCATCGGCAGTGAAGCCATGCCTTGATATTAACTCGATTCAACTAAATAGCTACTTGGTCAGTGACTAGACCGAGTCACATTGATGGGTAAGAAGTATAAAGACATGCAGGAGTAGCTTTCAGTAGTTCCCTCTAGAAAGCGTTCCCCTTTTCCTTTGTGCCCTGTCTGGCCAGATTTTTGGAGAAAGCTGCCAGTAATGTAGAGTGTGAGAGCCAGATTGATGCAGACGAACGGTAATTGTGATTAGAGGTAGACGTGACAGATCATGTAAGAACAAAAATAATGGAGAAGACTGCCTTTAGGCCACTGCCTCATCTTTGATGAAGACTCCAGAGGCTTGGATCCTGTCTGTTAGCTAACATCCAGAGCCACATTTTGTAATGTACATGCTGTCAAATGACCCCTGTCTGCTAACGCTGCACAAAGGTACAATTACATGTTAGGTTGCTAATCAGGCCGACTGGCCTTTTCTTTAAATAACTGTCCACTCGGCGCAGCCTTGCATTCTGTTCTGCAAAGAAGATCAAATAAAAACTTGTGTCTTGAGTCAGAATGTGTTTTTGTTTACGGGGAGAAAAAGACTTACAGTATGTTTCTCCACACTGTGACGGTGACCTGCTCGCTGTGGATGTTTTCTGGTGGACACTGCCTGATAACTACTCTGCATTCCTGGCCAGACTGGGCGGGCGGGCTCTGGGTGCTCCAGGGATACAATGTCACCGTGACAACGGGGAGGGGCTCAAACGCGACTGGCTGGCCTGCAGCAGTAGGTGCAGCTTCTCAGGCTGTCCCGGTCTGTGCTGCCCTCGGTGCTTCCGCGACGGCCGTCCTCATAGTGGGACACTGGAGATTAGAGCAAAACAAGGGAACATGTGGAGTAAATGGGATGTTCAGGTACTTTTCAAAAGGGTCTTATTCTCGGAATAATGGCCATTCTGAATATGGACCGTAATAACTTTGCACTCACCACCTCCTTTGTAGAGATTTGGGAAATTTGACACCTGCAAAACAACATATCTGACCAGGCAGCAGGATTCACCTAAAGCTTTTCAAAATAAACTCTGAAGTTAGCACTTCATGTTGAGCTAATACTGGGTGCTAATTTCTGTGTTTACTTGAAGTGTTTGGTGGTGGCATGTGCAAGGTAGCATGGACAAAAGTTCTAACGGACAGAATTAAGAGAATTAGACCCAGGTTGAGAGTACCATAATTTTCTTTTAACAAGTGAATTTATGTTCAGGAGAAAGGTCATGCCTCATCTAAACCTCTCATCACCTTTCAAACCTTGCAGGTTTACCCATCTTCTCTTGTTTGTCTCAGTTTTCTTGAATCCCTTCTCCTGCACTCACCCACTATCCTTCCTCCCTCCATCCCTCTACACACTCATTCATACTGGCGTCCCCCTTTTCATCCCCGGCCATCCTCCTTCTTTAATTCAATCCCGTGCAAACCTCTTCCATCTTCCCCTTCTCTACTATCTAAGGTTCAAAGTTGGATGTCAATGCCTGAGGAAGATTTCTTCCTTTCTGCCTACATTTGTCTTAGACCAGCCAAACCTGCGTTCTCCTTTTCCTAATTCTGCATTTGCGTCATATGGGATAGTTGGTAGAGATGAGAAAGGTACTTGCTCAAGACAGTTGTATCATCACAAAGTTGACTGCAAGAAGGTTAAAATAATGTGAATTTACAATGTATCACAATATCCATTACATCACTAACCTTTTACCTACATACTGTGGCATGATTATTGTATGTGAAGAGAGCCAGATGCCTAAAATAGATTTAGTGTTTGTTCATTCACTGATAACTTACAGCTCTCCTCCTCCCCATTCCCCAAGTCATCTTCCTCTTCCTCCTCTTCCTCAGGGAGCAGATGTCCATGGCAGGGACTGGTGGGAGTAATCTGACTAGGTCCCTCGAGACTAGTACCCAGCTGCAACTTCCGCATGTGGCGCACCACCGCTGTGGCATTAAATGCTTGCTACATGGACAGAGAGAGAGGAAGGAAAAACCTGTCTGTGGCTGGCAGCAACTGAGTGGGAAAAACAGTGAAGTGTACAAAATATGTGTCCGCCAATCGTGATACTGCTCATTGAGTAGGCTGCTTGAGGATCCTGTCACGGCACTGACCTTCCATTTACTTTTGGCAAAGTTCTTCTTGATTTGAGCGCTGACAGATTCGTGGATATTCTTGTCCAGAGCTGTGTCTCCACAGATCCTGAAAAGTCAACAAGAATTACAGAATATATATTGTGTTATTATTTGTCAATAAGTAGATTGACAGAAAATAAATCAGCAAATATTTTGATAATTGATTCATTGTTCCAGTAATTTTTTCTAGCAAAATGCCAAACTTTAGCTAGTCCCAGCATCTCTGAAGATTTTATACTTTTCTTTGTCACAGATACAGTATATGATGGTTCTCAAACTAACACAAATTAGACCGTTGACCCCTATTTGATACGATTTTGTCCTAGGGTTCCCTCTTTTCGATGTGTTATTACAGAAAGTGTATGAAACCGATGACCAGAATAGTCTTATATTCTGCCATTGTGTTACTTATGGGTGGAATTATAGGGAAAATGAATGATTCCCCTTTTGCTGGGGCTCACTATCACACACTTGAACCACTCGCATAGTAAACTGAATATCACTGTTGGTTGGATAAAACAAGATATTTTAATGTGTCACCTTTGGCTCTGGAAAATTATCTGTTTTTATAGACAAAGAGATTGATCAATTAATCGAGAAAATAATACACAGATTAATCAATAATGGAAAAAATGCAGCCCTACTATTGATTCTTTTTTCAATTTATTGATTAATTTCTCTCTCTTTTTCTCTCAAGATATTCTTTTAGACTGTTACAAGTCAGAAAATAGTGAACACTGGCCATAATCATTTTCAAGAACCCAAAGTGATGTATTTAAGTTGCTTGTTTCGGTGTTTCGAACAACAGTCCAAATCCCAAAGATCATCAATTTACAATAATAGAAAGCATCTTAAAGCTAAAGAATGCTTGATAAATAGAAATTGTTACATTTTTCAGTTCCGTCAATTAACTAATTGCCTAATAGATAGATATAGTTAGATAGAAGTATTTTGACTTTCTTACCATGGATGCTGGAGGGCCTGGTCACATGTATATCTCTTCAATGGATCTTTTTCCATTAGGTGACAGATGAAGTCTTTGGCTACAAACAAAAATCAAGTTCATGGTGTAATAGTCAACTCTGATTTATTAGTTTTCACTGTTGGATGTGCTGTACACATTTTTTATAATCGGTAGTACCTGAATCTGAGATGTCATCCCAATACGGAGAGTCAAATTCATACTCTGCTTTCAGAATCTGCTCAAATAACTTGGAATCGTTTTCATCGTAAAACGGAGGATATCCACATAACCTGAGGGAGCGATATTGGAACATATTCAATACTAATACTACCTTTACATACTTCTCAGTGATGAATGAGCTCAGACTTACAGAATATAAGAAATAACTCCAATGGACCAGCAGTCCACTGCTTTGCTATACGGCTTCTGAGCGAGCACCTCGGGAGCTGTGACACACACACACACAGCAGACATCCAGGAAAAGTGGAAAATAGAGCTGAAGAGGGGGTGAATTCAAGTAATCTTGACCTTTTTGTAATACCATGTGATCTAGGTCACGTTAAACAGGTAGAGAGCACTTGTGAAACACTTGCAATTGACTCAGTAGTGGATGAAAGAGCTTATCACAGCGCAATGAATAAAGAGGGGATATCAGTTGAACAGCAAGTGCTAAGTTCACATGAAAGAGATGGGGGAGGGGAGGAGAGTCTGGCTGACCAGTGAAATAAAGACCTTACCCACATATCCAGGAGTTCCGCAGGCTGTGGACATGACACTGCCTGCTCCCTCAATCTTTGACAGTCCAAAGTCACTGATCATGATTTTGGAGTCTTCGTCCATACTGTAATACAGCAGATTCTCTGGCTGCAGATGGCAAGAAGAGCGATCAAAGAGGAGGGTTAGAAAAAAGGGAAGAAAAGCGCCAACTGCAAGCCAGATTGAGCTGTTTTATTTCTGTCTTCCCTGAGCGATGATACCTTCAAGTCTCTGTGAACGATTCCCATATCGTGGAGATATTTGACTGCATCCAAGATCTGGTGGATGAGTTGGCTGGCATCTCTCTCTGTGTAGAAACCTTTCTCCACAATCCTGTCAAACAACTCGCCTCCAGATACCCTGCCAGGTGAAAATCATGGTGGTTTTGTATTGAATTTGGGCTGTAAGTAACACTCACGCTGTGCAGCCAAATATTGTTCAATATTTTTTTAATTCTATATATGTATATATGTTGCCAAATATAATTTTACAGAAATTGTGAGTCAAATTACACACAAGACATCTAGAATATTTGGTGCAGTTAAAAAAATGTATAATGGCTTTGAGTATTTTAATTGATATAGCTATATGATGCATATGTGACGTATATGAATATATATATATATACATATACATATATATATATACATATACATATACATATATATATATATATATATATATATATATATATATATATATATATATATATATATATATATATATGTATATGTATATATATATATATGTATATGTATATATATATATGAAAATAGAATGTGGAATAAGATGACCCTAAAAGCTATTTGAGGGGGAAACCAATTTTCAGTAAATTGATGAATAAAATCTTTACAGTGAAAATGCCTGCTAAATGCACCCTTCCATCGTATAATGGGTCCTTGTGTAAGAGAAAGAGAAATAAGTACTTACAGCTGCATGACAAGATATAGGTGGGATGTACTTTCAAAGATGTCCTCTAGCGTAACAATGTTGGAGTGCTTGATTCTGAGGAAGATTAAATGGACAGAAATCGTAACATTTCTCTCATGCTTTAAATTGGTCACCAGATGGCATTCTTGCTGCATTATTCAAATTCAAAACAGTCAGCTCTCTCTTTTCTATGCAAGGCCATGCAGTTAATTGGGATCAAAACGTTGTGTGATCTCTTCTCCGACAATATAAGTTGAAAAAGCCTCTCAGATCAACTACAGAAAAGCTCTAGATACGGTAACAACCTCTTGCTAAGAAACACAATGCCCAGCCGGAACCAGTAACAGAGAACAGTTTGGGATATTGTAGTTGTAGGGCTTGGCAGAATAACTATCACAAATACAAATCTCACCAGCTGGTTTGTTTATTGTTATGAACCAGCCACCAGACAGTTGAGCATCTCTCTTGGCTCTCAAGTCAAGTTGACACAGCATCGCTGTAACACATCGGCAGCTGAGATGTGATTTTTAGTAGACATTTTTTCAGATTAACTTCCTTCAAGTCTCTCACTCTCATGACTCTCTCATTTATTTAATAGTGACTTTAAGTATTTGACCAAACTCCACTCCTCCCATTCTGCCATATCTCTCTCCTTCTATCATACCCTACCCCCTCTCCACTTCCCCACCCTCTCTGTCTCTTTCTCTTTCTTCAGTACACTGCTGCGGGGAACTCCACACCATCTCCGCCTCTGTGTGCTGTTGCCCTGGCAACAGGGACACTAAAAATAGGTCTATCTTCTTTACTCCTGACATTTCCGGTGCAGAATCCTACTGTTTCTACTGACACCATGCATTTAGTCACCCATTCAATTGACCCCTTGCATATATTATGCATCTGCGCATGCATTGCTGGAAGAGACTGCACTGACTAATTTGTCCCGTTGGACACAAAGCACCAGCTGACGCATTACCAGGAACTTAGATGACCTCACCTGTGTAGTACAGCAATCTCATTTTCGATGTTGTTCTCTTTGCCTTCCAAGGCTTTCTTAGGGATGCACTTGATGGCCACCAGCCGCTGAGTCCTCTTCTCCTCTGCTAGTACCACCTCCGAGAAAGCTCCCCTGAAACACAGGCAGCGGAAACACACACACACACACACACACACACACACACACACACACACACACACACACACACACACACACACACACACACACACACACACACACACACGTAAACGTTAGAGAAAATAAGAGGAATGTGTTGGAGTGTGGAGTGAAATAGACAAGATGGGAGAGTATTGTTCTGAGGCTATACAAGCCATGATGGATTTAAATTTCAACTATCAACTATCCACAAGGTTTAAGAAAATATCTCCAAATACCAGTCATATGTGTGTGTTTGTGCGTGTGTTGTGTTTAGATGAATAATTCAAAATGGTCACATTACTGAGAGTTTTGGGGGGCTGAGAAAACGCTCAGGAGGTGCAGCAACAGATGCATACAGACATCTATATCACTTGTTTAAAAAAAAAAAATAGACTATTTTTAATCTCTTCAATAATAAATACAATAAATGTGGTGTGGCTGTTTCTGAGGGAGGCTCGCCTGCATTATGTATTATGGTGATGGTGAGAGGCAGGATAGTGTGTATTTACACAGTCTCCCCAAAGGAGCGTGGGAGGGAGCTCAGGAGGAGGCCTGAACGCACAAACATTGTTAGCAACCACAGGGATCCTTTACATGTGTGTGAGACAGCACTGTCATGCAATACACAATGGGAGTTGGATGTTCATGTTTTAGCAAATAGCCCCTCTTCTTTTCCATCCGTCACACTGCGGAGCACCTTGAGGATTTCGCAATATGAAGTTCACTTAAGTGTGCAACCTAAAATGAAAGGATGCAGGCATCACAGGGCTGTTGCCAACAACAACCCTGCGATAAGGAGGCAAACCTCTCTCACGTTCTGTTTATTCTGCTTTTAATGGTTATTAACAGTTAATTATAGAGCACTAGAGTCATTGTGCAACCGTCTCTTGGTGCACCTCCTCCCATCACCATGTCATAATAAATGCCCAGTGTGGATCTGTGGTAATCCTTGAGATGGCTTTGTACCGTGGCCATCTTGTGCTCAACGAACCAGCGCAGCAGAAACGTTTGCATAGTGCAGCTGATGCACATGAGGAGAGATGATTCTCACACACATCTCCGGTTTCATTTTTTTAAACAGTCCTTAAAATAATCTCAAAGCAAAATCACATAAAGCTCCAATTCTCATCGACCCATAAAAGCATTTTAATGTGTTTAAGTCTAAAGCATTTATAGCGGGGTTTTCCTCAGAGGATCAGGAGAGACAAAACTCTATTATTGGTGTGTAATAATCTATTTAGTCTTGTTGGCTGTTTATTTTAAAATAGAAGGGTCAATTGGCTAGGACAGGGAGACAGACACATAGTATTTATTGTGGGAACTGAAAACAATGTTTCTATTTCTGGACATGCATGGAGAAAGGCTTTGATTATTTTAATAATGTTCTAGTGAAAAATGCAAGTCAGGGTGTCCAAGAATCTCTGTCTTCAAATGTCTTATTTTTTCACACCGACAGATCAAAACCCAAAGATATTCAGTTTACAATGATGGAAAACAGAGAAAAGAAGCAAAATCTCACAATTGAGAAGTTGGAATTAGATCATGTTTGACATGTATTCTTTAAACTAGTTTACAGTAACAAGAATATGACTGTAACAAGAGTATCAGTATAGCAACGATATACCATTATTTTATCCATTATTATAAAATGACTACTGTCAGAACTGTACTACAGTAAATATCTGCTTACAAATTTTTACTCAAGTTTATACTGTATATGACCTGATCCATGCTTTTTCTATGCTACTCCCAAAAAGAAAAAGAAAAGCTTGCTCTTCTGTTGCCGTGAGACAGATTGTAATTACTGTAAGCATCCAGTTGCTAATTTCTACTTGGAGACGTAATAGGGGTGGGCTCTCAGGGGGTTCGGGAAGAGGAACGGCAGTCTGAGGAAGAAAGAAAGCTACTGCTGTTATTCACAACAGATGAGATGTAGTTAACAGCTAATGTGTAAGTCTTCACATTAGGCAGGAGTGAAATAATTATGGTCCAGATTTAAAGACTTCTTTATGTTACAGTCTTAGATTAGAACACACTTTTTTTTTTTTCCACCATCAATCAGCAACAGACCACTCTGAAATCTTGAAACATCTTTTTATCTATTTCATGCCAATAAATAGTCTTGGCGTGCACATTAACTTGCTGTTAACAAATTAAAATAAATAAGTTTCATATGACTCATTGGCCTCAAGACACATAGCTGACGCTCGGCTGTTTTTGTGTACACGAACAAGACTGTCAACACATATTTTTAGACATTTTTGAGTTGGACTAAACCTCCATAGATAGATAGATAGATAGATAGATAGATAGATAGATAGATAGATAGACAAACATATAGATAGATAGATAGATAGATAGATAGATAGATAGATAGATAGATAGATAGACAAACATATAGATAGATAGATAGATAGATAGATAGATAGATAGATAGATAGATAGATAGATAGATAGATAGATAGATAGATAGATAGATAGACAAACATATAGATAGATAGATAGATAGATAGATAGATAGATAGATAGATAGATAGATAGATAGATAGATAGATAGATAGATAGATAGATAGATAGATAGATAGATAGATAGATAGATAGACAGACAGACAGACAGATAGATAGATAGATAGATAGATAGATAGATAGATAGATAGATAGATAGATAGATAGATAGATAGATAGACAGATAGACAGATAGATAGATAGACGGACCAACAGCACTGCGTGGGACTCTGTCTGACACACAAACACACACTCACACATATCACACACAGGTTGTTGAAGATGCTTTAATCCCAGCTGTCCATATGGGAAAATATTGATTCACACATTCTCATACTGCTGTCAATGTCTCTCCGTGCTGTTCACTGTGACAAGTGTTCTCTTCTTGCACTCTTTCATGTCTTAAAGGCTTCGCCTGACAAGGGAGCGTGATGTAATTAAATCCCATTTGCACTGAAAATGATGGATGTCTGCTGCAATGTCAAATGTTGTTCATAATGTTCTTTTTTTGTGTTCTAAAGATACACTATCAATCAGGTCAGTCAGGCCCCTTGGACCTGTTGCAGACAGCTTTGAGCATCCATAAGTTTATCGATCTCAACTGATGCAAGTGTGCCCTTCAAGTCCAACATGCCTCCAAGTCCCGAAAAAGCTTTCTCTTTTTAGCCTAATCCATATTGTATTTTGTGTGTGCGTGTGTGTATGGGGGTGCGTGTGCGTGTGCGTGTGTGTGTGTGTGTGTGTGTGTGTGTGTGTGTGTGTGTGTGTGTGTGTGTGTTTAAGAGAAAGAGATGAAGAGAAGAGTGGATATGTATGGACATACAGTATTATCCCATTCCAAACAATGTCTATATTCATTGTTACGTCGGCGTCATTATGAAAAATAACAATATATATTCATATAAACAAAGCTTGGGACTGGATCATTCACTTTTCCATCTACTCTACTAAAGTCATGCGTAAGTCAAACCTCTTAACTCCTCTGCTCTTCTCTATAAACAACCATCATGAGAGCTTTCCAACAGTGTTTAGTGCTCGTCGTTTATGCTCCTACACATTATCCACCTGGACTGCATGAGTAGTTCTTAATTCTCACCTCCCCCATATCTTTTTATATATTTGTTTCTTTTTTAAGGCACCCTTCTTAAAATTCAACTATACATCATATGCCTAACATCTGTCTTTGAATTTCCAATTTGATGGTAAAACTCAATTAAACAATGAGTATTCTAATATTCAATAAAATAGCCTTTTAAGAAAGGGGTGCTGGAACTGCTGCTCCTACTGAGAATCAAAACCAAATTCTGCAGCTATATGCAGGTCTAGTGGTTTTGAGCTCATTATTTTGAGTTGGCAGACAAGTTCACAAATGCCAGCCATATTCTCACATAAGAAGTACTCTGCTGTGAATGTTTAAAGGTGCAATATTCTGGATTCATAGTATTATTGTAGCAGCAACTATTTGCTATTTAAAGATGTAGTGGAGTAATGTCTACCTGAGCCGAGTATAAAGTCACTCTTGTCCGCCGAGCTAAGGCATCTGATGGATTTGTCGCGTTTTGTTAGCTCTGTCAGCACTTTTGCCATAGTTGCCACTGTTAGCGCTGTTAGAACCATTAGCTGCGATACGTCGGTTGAGAGCAGTTGAGAGGCAATCAAAATGCTCTCAATCTCATATAACAGCGTTTACTGCTGTTTTGTGGTCTGATATTATTTTATTAACTGGCCCTATGCTCTTCATTTCTGTCTGACAAGCTGCCAGCTTGTGGGGATATCTCTGTCCATAGGATTCATACACTGAACTACTTTTCATGCATCAATATCACTACTCTTTCAAGTCCCACCGCAACATCCTATTTATTTGACATTCTGTAAATTATGGACAAAAGTTAGCTAGAATCTCATAAAGTGTGTTCTGCCATCAATTGACTTATTGACCAATTGCAACAGATGTATGGCTCCATATTGACTTTGAATTCTCAACATCACAACTCCAAGAGGCATCAGAAGAATAGTTATAGAGGGTTTTATCAGAGCTATACACTTCGCATAACTCGTTGATTTCATCAACAGGAGAAAAGTGATAGATAGAATAACAAAAAACATGTGCGACCGAAGGTTGACAGACATGCTATCTGTAGCGTGGGGGAATTGTTTAAATCTGCTAAACCTAGGACAGCTTGTCCTGAAGTGGACTCCAAACAGAGGTAGAACTGTGAGCATTAGCTGGATCTGAATATAATATTTCAACATAAATCAATTAACTTCATGCACTGAATTCCTGGATAAAGCTCCTCTGTAATCTTCTCTTCGAGCATAAGGAGCTTTCCGTCAACACATTAATTCTGCCCTCTGCCAGGTCCAGCTATGGTGACACGAGGGAAAGAATATTACTACAGCTTTTTCCCCATCTTTTTTAATAAATCTGGGACTGGCTATCCTGGCAATTCACTATTTCAATCCTTGTTATATAACCCTTCATATTATACTCCAAATTACAATCACAGTTTTAAGTTCCTGTGAGTCTGAGCGGATTCATAACAGAAGTTATCAGTGTTTAGCAGCAGTCATGTATTCTCAGATAAACTGTCTGCTAGTCAAAGTGCATTGCATCGAGCATTCGCAGCTCTGAGACTTGAGACATATGAGAGCGATGGAGTCTTATTTGATGTCCTCCTACAGCACTCGACATAACCAGACAGCCTCATCGTCTACCCACTGCTATTTCACTTTTTTGGATGTGAACCAGAGTTGCACAGTCATTAAAATCTGATTCTGTGCAGCCTCTCCGGGGAAGCAGGTGTGATTCCAAGAAAATAGAAAACAAACACAGTCCATATGGAACACTCGTGTCATCACAGGTGGACGTGTGCTAGGTCACTTCTACTTAATCTGGGGGGGTGGGGAGGGTGGGGTAGCCTGACCATCTGAATGTTCCCCCTGACCATCTGGGCTAAATCGTGTCCCCCTGGGAAGTGCAGTCTCTCAGGTCTGTGTAAGTCCAGCCCTTACAAGGCAACCTTTTCCCTGCTGGTTGGGGATTCATTTAACAATTTATAACTAAATGAAGGTGTATTTATTTAAAAGTTTTATGTAAATGTGATCTATTTTAGATTCCAGACTACAAGCAACAGAAAGAGGTTGCCACCAGGCCACATCACAACAATACGTAGGTGAGTTGAACTTTTGAAGCCTTTTTCAGAGAAATCATACGCAGCACCTGCAAAAACGGATTTATCTGATCTATTATTTTGCTATGAGCATACATGCACTCTTGATCCTTTAAGAAATTAAGATAAATACATAGCTTGTATTGCCTTGTTCATACAACTGTCTCTCACATCCCTCCAGTCAATCATCACATGGGCAGAAGAAGGTGCCGCTGACTCTTACATATTTAGAGACAGGTTATATTAAGATATTGCAGGTTTCATTAAGTTTAGTAGTGTTATTTATATGCTTTTAACATGTGGGCAATAACCAAGAAGAAGAACCACTAAATTAAGTTATAATTTAGTTTCAGGGCAAGTGGCAGGATGAAACATGGGCTTTCACTAGTTTGTCACTGACAACTGCCTTGCATCCGTTCAGGACTTCTCTCTCGTGACAACAAGTCAAAGCTAACATGGAGGCCAAACTGCCTAAATATCATGTGCACTACACAGTTTGCACATTACACAGTATCTGTTTAATGTGCAAAACAAGTCTACCTACGGGTACAAATAAAAGTAAACCTGAACCTGACTTGGCAGGATTGGCTTAGCTCAGCGATTGCTGCTTTACAATATAGATCATTTTTGGTGAGTCGCTAAAATAAAGTTTAAATCTGGCATTAGATATCTTAGCCATATTGTTTCTGAAACATAAAATAGTGTTACATTTCAAATACTCATGTTCACAAATACAGTCGTAATGTCCAAAGTAGGGAGAATAACTAAACTGACAATAATGCTCATTAATAAACACATGCAATTGCAGCTCCAGCACTAGCACTGTCACTTTAAACTCATGATCTACTCACAGTTTTGGCTGTAATTAAGACAACGTGGACATATATAAACTGTTCTCAAACCAAGATGAAGTGAAGTTGTTATTGCTTTTGTTATTAATATACTCTGCTATTTACTTTGCATTGCCTTTGAACAGTCAATCCAGAAAAACTTGAATCCATGTTAAATGTTTCTGCACAGCTCAGAAGAAAGTCAAACTGGCCTAGGGAAAGAAATGCGTGTTTGAATACTTCCAGGCGAGTGGGAAATGGTTGAGTCAGCATCCAACAGCGGCCAAGAACAAGACAAGTCTGAGTCAAAATAGGCAGAAGTGACAGGCCCGTCCAAAATGTCAGTCACATTTCTAGAGACTCCGGAGTCCAGACTCAAACACTGCAGCCCTGACAGCATGCACAGATGGGGGAACGAATGAGTCGCAGCCCCCTTTGACCCTCTTGGTTTTTTCAACTCTCTGTGAATTGTAAATATACTCTGTTACCTGCAAGTCAACTGACACAGCTGAGGTGTTTGGGACCATTAAGGGTTTTGGGTCAGGCTTGACCTGACAACAGCACTAAACTAGTGCAACTTACGTTCCCAGCACTTCTTTGAAGTCATAATGTTCTTTGATGTCTGATGTCTTCTTTTTCCATCCATTTCCATCCTCTCCAAGAGGCATCCTACAATGCTGATCGGATTCGCCACTACAGCTATGGGGCAAAAAGAGCAGAATAAAAATAAAATAGTGAGTAGACTCAGAGAATGCACCAATAAGTGTAATTTGTAATCATATCAAGTAAATACATCTCTGATCAGGAGGATTGTGCTAAATCAAACCAAGGATTCACTGTTTGGACCAGTGACTTTTAATGAATTAAATGTGAAAGACAAAAAAATCCCCCAATGGCAACATGGTTTTGTATCATGCTGTAGTACATTTTTAACCACCCTTTGATGCGGTCTCTGTTACAAACATCATTCCACCACACAGTGGCGAAATAATAGATAAGATTTGAAATATGACATACAATCAATGGGCACTCAACTCTTGCACCATATTAGGTACTTAATTATGAGTATTTAGGCTGCATGATATATTGTGCTTCAGTATCAGTTTAATATATCCATACCGTTTAGCTGACTGAATATTCAACTTTAGCCACTAAGAAGCCATTGATTTCCCTGATTAAGTGCTCTTGCAGCAAGTTTGATTGAACTCAATGTCACAAAGACAAGTTAGTTTTTTCGTATATGCATGATGACTGATTATGAGTTAAAAATGTAAAATCAAAGCAAAAGAAAACACTGAAGCTGTAGACCTGATCTCTTAAGGCAGTCTCTTGTGTTTTATAAACATAAGACAGGATAAATCTGAGTAAACTTTTATAAGGCTGCGCAAAATGTCCTGTATGATAATAATGAATGAATACGAACAAAAACGAATAGGAACGACAAAAATATACCTGCACACTGAAAAGAGAATATGATTACTGCCCCCCAAAAAGCTTCAAACCACAACAACTACAGCTTACTTTGCTGACAATGAATAGCAACAAATAACAGAAAGTAGGGCAAACAGTGCAGCAGATACAGTCGCAAGGAAGGGACCATGCACCGCCGCAAAAACAAACGCATGGTCATAGAGGCAGATACCAGCTGGGGGACCTGAGCTATATTTAACATCTCAAGCTTTAAACAATAAGGTTGCTCTAAAGAAGAAGGAAAAAAAAAAATCTAGGAATACAAGAGCTCAGGTGGAATGGAAGCTGCATTCCACTGAGAAACATTTGGTAACCTGCTCTGCATCAGGAGGGCTGCAGGGCGTGAATTGCAAGCAGGGGGTTGAATGGGAATTAAAACGTTTTGCCGGTTCGATAGGTCTACAAGACTGACAATGAGTCCCACTTTCGTGTTGGTGATCATGTAAGAGGGAAAAGGCGGTGTGGGTGTGCGAAGCGTAGCCTATACTGCAGCGCCCAAGGGTATGGCAGTCAAAGGAAGGCAACATCGTTGGGTTAAACCAGGAGGCTGCAGGCATGCGACAATGGAGGCGCGCACATAAAGCTTTGCAAGTTTTACTGCCGACAGAAAAACTGCACGATCGATGATATATTTCGGGGAATATAGGACTGTGAAAAAAAAAAGACGTACCTAAATTGCGATCTGTGGCTGTGATGTGTTCTCCTTCCCTCTGGGAGCGTTCTGGTTGCTGTGCTTGTGCGCAGCGCCGAGTCCGCTCAGACTTCTCCTGACGTCAAGGAAAGCAGACGTCTGTGGACGTATAGTGCAGCAGAAAGATCACTCACTGTTCTCTTACCAACGTGATCTGCGCTTCACCTTATGAGAGGCGAGTCATTTGTGAACAGCTTCCTTTTTTCTTTCTTTTTTTTTTTTTTTCCTTGTTTTTTTTTTTTTTTTTTTTTTACATCTGCTTGTAGTTTTCAGAAAGCGCAGTCAATCGCGCGCCTGCTGTAGCAGAGCGTGCAGACATTTGTAGAGGCTTTTGAGAAACAGGCAGAACGTGTCACTGTGAATAATGTAGCCTGTGAGCCTATCATCATACAGCATTGACATAGCACACGCAAGCCAAGCGGCCTGTTTGAGCGCAAGTCATTTACAGGCCACTTGGAAATATCAGTGTGGTTTAAACAAATAGGCCCAAATGTACACATGCAGAGAAGTAAACCTCGGATTTCACACTCATTTTTTGAGGCAACGCCCTGCTTCGCTCTCTCGCAGCATCAACACTGGCGCGCTCTCTCCACAAGACCACCTGGATGTTGGCCGTCACAGGTCACAGGGCCCAGCAGAGGCGTGCCGGCCTCAGCTTCAGTAGCAGAGTATGGACAAACGACGAAAGACAACAGCATTTAGCACAACAAAAAATACAAAAAGGTATATTCACCAAGAATATTCATTTTTTTTTTTTTTTGCTGAGCTATTTGTTTTTGCAACACATTGTATGTTCCATGTTATTTTGCCAACCTCTATATTATTGTCCACAAGCTGTTTTCAAACAGAGGACATTGATGGAGAACCTTATTTTAATATGAATCTTGTGTGTTCCTTGTGTTTCTCTGTTATCCTCATGGTATATGCATAATAGTTAATTTTTATGTGTTGAAGGATGGTATTACATCATGCTGTAAACACAAATAATTTCTACAACTCCATCCCCAAACCATCTAATCCCTCATCCCACTCTCCAAGCAGAAAACCAACGGGTGAATACTCCGATTTTGATTTTGGTCACTCACCTTTAATGGGTGCATTTGTTGACAATTTGTACATAAAAACATATGCAAACTAGATTAGTGGACTGTATACAAACACTTCAAATGTGCCCTGTATTAAACCTGTTTCAGCCACAATCAGCGTGCAAATATATGTATTAACCCAGCTGTTTGATCATTTTCGGACCATGGTCAAACATTGCTCCCCTTTGCAGAAATAAAAATTTCATCATCTGATAGTGAGGCACAACATCTGAGCTCTGACCACATTTGCACATCCAGAAGAGGTTTTTAGCAAGAACTCAACATTTAACTCCCCCAGCTTCAGTCATCCTTTTTTTTGCACATGTAGAAGTAAAACTTCAATGATTAATAGAAAATATAACATTTATATAATTTACATAATTTGACATGCTATCAAATACTTTTTTTTACAAATTGGCTTTTGCTTTACATTAGCAATCGTTTTATTATATTATTTCATTTTCTCCTGTAAACTACACATTTATCACATAATGCATTGCTTTGTCTGTAAAGCACTTTCTCTGAATAAAAATAAACCAGAAATGTTAATACATACATATTATATTTTATTAAACATAATGCTCTGTGTTTAATCATGCGAATCATGAACCACAGGATAGACTGTGCACAACGTTATTTATGTTGGCTTACTAACATTATAGACACCAAAACATGTCTTTCTATCGTTCATTGTGTATCTTCTATATTGTCCATCTACAACATTGGGTGTAGTACCCATCCTGCACTGAAGGGGCAGCACCGTTTCCTGTGACACTTTCCTTCTCTACACACAAACGCAAAACAACCTCAACTTCCGGGCAGCAGAAGTTTTCAAACAACACTAGCGAGCTAGCCGTTACACATTTTTGCTCAGGGAACTACGGCACACTTTGCTTAGTTTTTGGGGTAAGATTTGCTTCCGAAAGTCAGCTTGCATGTTTAATCACCCCAGCCTGCACGTCTTTTCTGGTAACGTTGGAGTATTTAACGTGCCTGCGTTGTGAGGAAAGCGAGACACGATAACAAGCTCACAGAGATAGCTAACAGCCGCTTTGTTTCATACAGCCGAGCGGTGCTAACGCTAGCCGGTTTGCTCTCGTTCCCGTTTTAGCTTTTGATGAACGACCAATGTTCCCTTTAACTCAAATCCACAATAACTGTGACCTCTGTTTGCAGCTCGTCTGTTGTTAAACAAGCCAGCGATGTCCGCGAGCTCCAAGAGGAGAAGGGCCACTTCTCCCTCCAGCAGTGTCAGTGGAGGGGGGGACCTGGACGATGCTTCCTCCACACCTGGAAGTGGCAGAAAAAGAAGAAGAATCTCAAATGTTCCCCCTGTAGATACAGTAAATTAACTTGGTTTATACTAATACTTCAACTGCCGCTTCAAAATGATCACATCTTATTTATATATGTGACAATTAGAAAAACACTTTTTGATTTTTCACGACTCGTTCCCTTTAGATTGCTGTATGCCACGAGCTGTTCAATGCTGTCAGGGACCACAAGGACGACCATGGGAGGCAACTCAGTGACGTTTTCCAAAGGGTACCAAAGAGAAGGTATAGTAACACAAAGGCCAGCGGAGAGCGTAACATTGTTTTTGTTTTTTTAATTGTGTGTGTTGACCTGTCCAAGATATCCCTTGCAGTTAATCTGTCAATCAACCATCGTACACTGTACTTTATGAAACGTGACAGTCTGACTGTTGGGTCACAGACAGACAGAGATCATAGTGAAGCCTGATCTCTCTTGTTCTTTTTCAGGAATCAGCCAGATTATTATGAAACAGTGTCCCAGCCAATTGATATGACAAAAATTCAGTATAAACTGAAGTCAGAAGATTATAATGAAGTGGAGCAGCTTACTGCAGATTTCCAGCTCATGTTCAACAATGCCAAATCATTCTACAAGGTAAGTACTGTTAAAGTATGTCTGTCACTGTAATATAGTGTAATAGAACAATTATTAATTAACGTCATTCCTTTCCTGTTCAACAACTCAGAGTGACACGGAGGAGTATCGATCTGCATGCAAGCTGTGGGAGTTATATTTGCAAACAAGGAATGAGTTTGTGCAACCTGGGGACGGAGATGAGGATGATGAAGATGGTGATGATATGATGGATAACCCAGGAATGTCAACTGAAGATGAGGTCAGTTCTTTTTCTTTTTTTTGTTGCCTGCTTGTATGACCGTGTGTAACATCACAAAAAAAATATGTTGTTGTTTTTGTATTGATTAGATAAATGCTTTTAATGGAAATGCATGTTTGTTGTAACAAATAACCATTTCCAAAGAACCAATTTATGCAAATCTATCTTTTAGACCTCAACTGGCAATTTGAAAGAATTGTTTGAGCAACTCTTGGAAGCTTTAGTATCACATGCTGATCCCTCAGGGCGTCTGGTCAGTGAACTGTTCCAGAAATTGCCTTCCAAAGTGGTATGTCTTTGAAGAGTCTTTAGCCTCCAATTTATGCCCTGAAATGGTTAATTCTTGACATTTACCGGCATGTCTGTCTTTCCTAGCATTACCCAGACTACTATGCTATTATAAAGGAGCCAATAGATCTGAGAACGATCGCTCAAAGAATACAGGTAGTGACTGATTGCTTTGTCATGCATCATTCAGCTTAAAAGTCCCAGATTTCAGAATTTATTGGGGTTTGTTTTTACAGCCAGCACTAATTTATATTATTTGCATAGATTGGATACTATAAAAGTGTCAATGCGATGGCCAAGGACATTGACCTGATGGCCAAAAATGCCAAAACGTACAATGAACCAGGATCTCAGGTTTTTAAGGTAAACTCTTTTTCTTGATTTTCTTTTTTACAAGATGTAACATCCCAAATATTAACTATTGTTCTCTTTTTTTATTGTATAGGATGCTAACACCATAAAGAAAGTCTTCATCCAGCGGAAGACTGAACTTGAACACGCTGAACCCACTAAATCTAGTCTTCGCATCAGGTATTAAATCACAATTAGATACACAAATCAACAAAACATTTTCTCAGAAAGAAAACAACAGCTACATGGTTTATGTCTTGTTTATTTACTGTTATTTTTTCAGAAATCGCAGGTCTGGCCAGGGGGATCGACTTTCTGGCGTCAGTGTAGCTCTCCAGTATGGTTCAGAGAGTGAGGACGACCCTGTGCTCTCTGGTAATTACCGGCATTTCAGGCGGCAGAGAAATCTACCTTGTGTTTGTGTTGGAAAAATAAGAGTTCACCCTGTAAATGTTTACAGGCTCTGTCTGCTACGACGAGGGAGAGTCAGAGGCTGAGAGTCAAAGTTCTAGCATGGAGATGAGCAACCCGATCTTCCAGCTGTATGAAGCTGTGAGGGGTGCCAGGAACAACCAGGGCCAGGTCTTCTCTGAACCTTTCCAGCACCTGCCCTCTCGCAGGGAATATCCTGACTACTATCAGCAGATCAAACAACCCATCGCTCTGCAGCAGATCCGGTAAGGAATGATGACTCCATAGATATCATGAGAGAGGGAGATTACACATTGCTAAAAAGTAGTGATGGGTTTTATTTGTTAACATTTTTAATTGAACTTTTTCGTTTGGTAAATGTAACTTTTGCCAGCAAATCCTTAATATCCTTTTGTTTATTTTTAAGGGCAAAAATGAAGAACAGCGAGTATGAAAATGTGGAGCAGATGGATGCTGATCTCACTCTGATGTTTGAGAATGCAAAGCGCTACAACATGCCTAACTCAAGCATTTACAAACGGGCCTTTAGGCTTCAGCAGATCTTGCAGGTAAGGACTTTTTTTTTTTTTTTTTGCTTATACCGGAAGGTGTTCTAACTCTAGTTAGGCCAAGAATGAAAGAAATTAGCTGTAATTTGAAACAAATAATGAAGCATCTTGCAGAAATTAGTGTATTTGTCTACTGACTTATCCACCTGTCTGTTGGTATAGGCAAAAAAGAAGGAACTTGTGAGGAGGGACGATGAGGATGGAGACAGCATTTTGTCATCTGACACAGGGAGCATCAAGAGGAAAAGGTATGCAGGTTTTTCTCTTTCCTTTCAGATTTTTAACAACTTGTAGATCCATTGCTATTTCTCTTTAAAAATGAAGAATCTGTAGTTTGCTTGCAAACAACAAATCAAAATATAGCACATCTGAAGCCGTGTTTTGTGTCTGTGTTGCCAGCCAAGCTCATTCATATTCTACTTTGATTCTTTTGAAGCCACAAGAAAAATGTCAAAAAGAACAGAATGAAGACCTTATACGCCGCAGTGATTGAGTCGAGGGAGGCGGGCACCAGTCGCCGTCTTTGTGATCTATTTATGGTCAAACCATCCAAGAAGGACTACCCTGACTACTATAAAGTCATCCTTGAACCGATGGACCTGAAGACCATTGAGCACAACATCCGCATTGAACGCTACGCGACAGAGGACGCTTTGATGGATGACATGAGGTTGATGTTCCGAAACGCCCGGCATTACAATGAGGAGGGATCTCAGGTAGACAGTGCATACAGTTTAAGATATGCAATGTTAATCTTTGCTATTTTTGCAATCTTGGCATAAGATACATTTTTCTGATAGTAACAATTTTGGGGGGGGTCATCAATGTAGGTGTATAATGATGCTGATATTCTGGAGAAGATACTGAAGGACAAGCGTAAGGACATGGGACCTTTCCCTGAAGAAGAAGAAGTGGGATCTCCCAAACTGAAACTAAGTAAGTTTGATCATATTCATATTTTTCAATGTTTAAGCCCATTCAAAATCAGAGACACTTAACATCATTGCAAACATTTTTAAAAAATGTACCCCAACATAAGATAATTTTCTAACTTTCAATGGTTTCAGTCATTTTCCTATCGTATAAAAATGAACTTACAGAGGCTTGAAACGACTTAGTGCTCGCTAATCTATTATAGTACACAAACTTCTATCCCAATATGCCATCCACTTGGCAACTGTGAAAATATTGGCCTAACTATTATGTCTAGCAGAGGTCTGTAGTTGATTGAGTGCCCTGGTGTTGCTGTTGGTGCAGCTGTTTCTTGGATTTAATTTCGGTTTTACAATTCTGTCTAATCATAAGTGTGTTTTTGTATCTAGGAAAGATTGGTGTTTCTCCAAAGAAGTCCAAATATCTCACTCCTCTTCAGCAGAGGTTAAATGAGCTCTACGATGCTGTGCGAAACTTCACAGACCGCCGAGGTCGGCGCCTCAGCACAATCTTTCTTCGTCTGCCATCTCGTGCCGAGTTGCCTGACTACTATGCCACTATCAAGAGACCCATCGATATGGAGCGCCTCCGAAGCCATATGGCGGGCGGTCGTTACCAAGACGTTGAAGCTCTGGTGGAGGATTTTTCTCTCATGTTCAACAATGCCTGCATTTACAACGAGCCAGAGTCTCTCATCTATCGGGATGCTCTAGTGTTGCACCGGGTGCTGCTGGAGACACGTAAGCAGCAGGAGGGAGGCGAAGACTCCGGACCTCCTAATGTGGGACATCTGGTGCGAGAGCTGATCAGAAACCTGTTTGTTTCCGTGCTGGGCCACCAGGATGAAGAGGGCCGGTGCTACAGCGACTCTTTGGCTGAGATCCCTGCTGTGGATCCAGCCGCCCCTGAAAAACCGCCGCAAAACTTTGATGTCATCAGGATGAATGTGGACCGTGGCCACTACAGAAGACTGGATGTCTTCCAGGAACACATGTTTGAAGTGTTGGAGAAAGCAAGGAGGCTACACAGGTACATCAACTTAAGGCTTTCTGAGGTTATATCAGTAAAAATGAAGTGTTTGTTTTGTTCAAGCTAGGGACAAAAAAAAAAAAAAAAGAAGATAATCTTGCATTGAATCAACAAATGGAAAAGGGTTTTTACGTCATTTGGCCATTAACCGTTTACACTGTAAATCACATTTAAATTTGGACCAGTATCCGATTGCATAAGAGACTCGTGCTGTTGCCACAAATGAAAATTAAAAAGACAATATCAAATGTAGAAATATCCTCTTTTCAATTTTTTTTAAGGAAAAAAGGCTGCTGACCTTTACATTTAAACTAAAATAGTCCTTTTGTAAGATTCCTGTAAAACTGTAAGACCAGAATGATTACAATCCTTATTACAATAACTTGGATAATATGTTACGTCTTATGACGTTCAGTTGGTGGGTTGGGTCAACATTTAGAAGTCAACATTTAACATCTTTTACAAGATTTTATTGTGAGTATCTAAGTCGCTTTTAGCTGTTCAGGATTAAACACAAATTCTATTCTTTACCAACATCCTTCAGCTAAAACAGTGTAATATTCTCTATTAAACAGCTTAACTGTGTTCGAAAGTGATTATGTATTTTCCTTTTTTGCATTTGCAGGACTGACTCTGAGATATTTGAGGATGCAGTGGAGTTACAACAGTTTTTCATTAAGATCAGGGATGAGCTATGCAAGAATGGAGAGATTCTGCAGTCAACTTCAGTCAACTACACGTCTAAACACCTGCACAGCGACGTGGAGCAGGAAAAGAGGGAGAAAATCCCCAAAGAGATTGAGGAGGACAAGCTGAAGACTGAGGAAGAGGAGAAGGAAAACAAAGGTGAGTGAGTGTGTATGAACACACGTGGCTTATTAAACGGGTATTATGAGTGTACTAAATTGTTTATGTGGTATTCATTTGAAATCATCATGTATTTCTCATCTAAAGATGGGGAGAAAGCCGAAGACCAGCCGGGAGAGTCATGGCAGTCAGAGTCTGACTCGGAGCGTGTGTACAGTCAGGTCTGCAGCTTTGAGAACATCACCTACCACGTGGGGGACTTTGTCTATGTGGAGTCGTCAGAGACGAACCTGAAACCACACATTGTCTGTATTGAACGCCTGTGGGAGGATGAAGCAGGTAACACACATCATTTTTTTTGGCAAAAAAAAAGAAATCATCAAACATCAGTTGGCCAAACTTTGGATATCATTATGCAAACTGTATCATAAACATGAAATCATCAACAGCTCATCTTGTACCCTTTTATGACAGATTATAAGAAAAAAAAAACTTAAATTACATTTTAGATGTTTTTTTTAAATTTTCTTAATAAATACTGAGATTTTTGCAAATTTTAAACTTTCTTCTGTTTATTTGTTCATGTGAAGGTGGGAAGTGGCTCTATGGCTGCTGGTTTTACAGGCCAAGTGAAACCTTCCACTTGGCAACACGCAAGTTTCTGGAGAAGGAGGTCTTCAAGAGCGACTACTACAACAAAGTGTCCATCAGTAAAGTTCTGGGCAAATGTGTGGTCCTGTTTGTGAAGGTAAGCCCTTCGACAGAACCTGAATCACACACAGAAATAGTTTTTGTTTTGACTCCAGGATCCGTTCAACTTATCGTGGCTTTTTTTCTGGTATCTGTAGGATTATTTCAAAATGCAACCCGAGGGCTACAGAGCAGAGGATGTGTACATCTGCGAATCCCGCTACGCCGGCAGGAACAAGTCCTTCAAGAAGATCAAGATCTGGGCCGTGCCTGTGAGCTCTGCGAAGCTCGTCTCCCGGGAGGTGCCGTTGCCGGTTGTCCGTGTTGCTTCCATGTTTGCCAAGCCTGACTATGACAAACAGACAATTTCATATGCCGGCAGCGGGGGCTTTATTGACAAGGTGAGGTGACATTGTATTTTCTAGGCTCATGACATGGCAATATATCATTTGTTGTCCAGTTTTTTTATTTATTTTTTTCGACCCAAAGATAAAATAGATTAATTTGTCATTGACATAAGGACGTTGCACCAAAAAAGGCCATATCTTCCTCTGAGCTACATATGAGTCCTTTTGATTTTTACCTTTATGGAAAGTGGGTCATTGTAGACCCAAATAAAAGGACACAACAAAGACAAATTATAGGTACAGATAACAGGGTGATACAAGACTTCAGTATTGAGATACCTTTGGCCTAATCCCAAAAGGCCTCCAGAGTATGGACACTAGTCCTCTAGTCGTTCCAGGTAGAGTCCAAGTCTCAATGAAAAATAACATAAAATCAACAGTATATTGTTGCCAAGCAAGAACACTGTCAGCTGGCCGACTACAGGGGATTCATTATCTCAGAGTGGTAGCAGGCATGTCTTGACAGGGAGCATGGTGGCAGAGGAGTAGTTATTTCAAAGTATAAAAGTTTATTTGTCACAATATAAAAAACCTGTGAATCCTCTGTGTGTCCATGTTTATTCGTTTAGGAGAGAGAGGATGTCCCCATTGAGATGAGTGGAGCCGATCCCAGCTGTCAGCACTATGAACAGTTACACTACAACAATACGTGGTATAAAGTGGGAGACTGTGTTTACATCCAGTCACATGGTCTGTCAAAGCCCCGGGTTGCCAGGTGGGTGAAAGTATTTATTTTTTGCCTGTAAGAAGGCCTCTTATTATTATAGTTTATTATTGAGTTATTAACTATTGGTAACATCGCTCTCTTCACTGGGCTGCAGGTTAGAGAAGCTGTGGGTGCAGAGTGGAACTACTTTCTTCTTTGGGCCCATCTTCATTCACCCTGAGGAAACGGAGCACGAGCCCACGAAGATGTTCTACAAGAGAGAAGTGTTCCTGAGCCAGCTGGAGGAGACCTTGCCCATTACCTGTGTCATAGGTTCTGCTTTGATCACTTATGTTCACACATCACAGTTAATGCACTTACGGGAATAGTTCAACATTGTGGGAAACAAGTTAAGATATCTGGCGGTGAATATATATGATGCTTTGTGCTTTTATTAACAAACACGTTTTACCCTCACCCTCTGCTCTCCAGGCAAATGTATGGTGTCCTCCTTTAAGGACTACCTGTCATGCAGACCCACCGAGGTTTCAGAAGAGGATATCCTGCTGTGCGAGAGCCGCTACATTGACACAGAAAAGCAGATAAAAAAGTTCAAGGGTCTGAAACGCTTCTCATACTCTTCCAAAGTGGTGGAGGATGAGATCTACTATTTCAGGTTGGTCGGTCGAGCAGAGCACTGTTTCTGATTCAAAGCAGTTTCTTGCCCAAGCCTAACCCTAACCCACTCTGTGTTTGTTTTCTCTTGTGCCGGTAATCCTGTGTAGGAAAGTGATTGTGCCACAGAAGGAAGCATCACCCCTTTTGGACAAGAAGATCAAGGAGCTTGAGGTTAAACTGGCTGATATAGAAGATGCAGATGATGATATGGAAGATATGGACGACGACGACGAGGCTCCACAGACGCCATCTATGCCTCAGATGCAAACCCCCATTGCAAGCGATACGGATACCATGCCGTACACTCCTCAGGTATTCATACACCTCCAACAACCTGAACACAAGCAGCACAACTCTTGTGCCCGAAGGCTTTAAACCCCATGTTCTAATATTCAAATCAAGACGAACTGTTTGATTTCTAACTTGCATCTTTGTTCTTCGTGAAGTCCACTCCGAAAGTAAAGGGCCTATCTAAGAAGGAAGGGGCCAAGAGGAAGATCAACATGAGTGGCTATATCTTGTTCAGCAGTGAAATGCGAGCTGTCATCAAAGCTCGACACCCAGACTTCTCCTTCGGGGAGCTGAGTCGACTCGTGGGCACCGAGTGGAGGAACCTCGAGGCTACCAAGAAAGCAGAATATGAAGGTGAGAAGAAGCAATTTGTGGGTGTGAAAGTGTGCTCATGTGAACTGAAGTCAAGACAGCAATTATTTGTTTGTTTCAGAACGTGCAGCCAAAATAGTGGATCAACAAGAGCGTGACAGACCACCTCAGAAGCAAGCGTCCCCAAGATCAGGTACCCCCGTAGGGTCACTGATGGGGGTCGTACCTTCGCCTAGCACTATGGGAATGATAAACCAGACCATGACACCTGTGTCAGGTAACCCCTCTCAGAGGCAGCACGAGTGTTTGACAACAAAGCAGCAGGGAAATGAGGCTGGACTGTTAAAAACCGTAATCCTGTTAATTTTCTAACATTTGAAACTTATTTATCGCAAAACTACATTCTTAAAGCAACAGTTTTCTTTTGCTGGCGTTTCACATTGTTCTATGTTTTTTTTTTTTTACTATTACTAGCTTCATATCCGAAAATGCATGACATTGACTGCATGATTTATTTATAACCATGAATAACTTTTCAACATTTCATTTCACTTTAATGCTTGTTTTGCCTGCTAACATTTTCCGACCCGTTTGTATTTTCGGTCCCTTACGCACACTTGAACCTTTGACATCATCAGTTCCGGTTGTTTGGTTGGGCCAGTGGTTTTTGTTATCCACACATTGGTCTCTAATACAGCAAAAGTCAGTGTCAAGTCTCCGAAGACATTGCATGCCCTGAATAAGAAAGATCGTTCTTTTTTTGTCAACCCAGCTGGAACACAATAACGATAAGTAAATCACAGAAGATGACCATTCTGAATTTTCAGTCCACCCAGTGGATTGATTTAAATCATGTCAAAAATCATATCACAGTTTAATCAAATATACAAGTAGTTTGGTGGCTATGTAAAACCATAATTAAGTAAGAAAATTGTAACATCTTGCAAGCTTGAGACTGGGATATTGCTGCTTATTTTTCCATTACAGTTGTACTTGCACATTTGTCAATGTCTAACCACTCCTGAGCAAACTGAGACAATTACGAGAGCATGTGTAGCTTAAGGTGCATGTGTGAAAGGGGCCACAATGTGTAGTAGTAGTGCATGTTATTATAGCGTCAGCTGCATGTCACTTATGCATGGATATGTTGTTGTCCTCTCCTTGCCCCCTTCCCAAAGGCATGATGGGAGCTTACGGCCCACCTTACATGCCCATGCAAGGCCCCCATGAGGGCTTGTTGAGTGTGGCCACAATGCTACCTCACCCTGCAGGGGGGGCCCTCCTGCCTCATCACCATCTCCAGCAAGGTATGCCTGGGTACCCTGGCATGCCTCTTCAGGGTAAGGTTCACTGTCCTAGTCACACCTGCTCAGTCACATCCAGTCGTGTCTCTCCTGCTGGAGGGGTTTACCTGGTCCACAGGCTGCACTGCCTGATCTACTCACCGAGCGGTCAAAGCACTCTGGTCACCATCAACCTCTCTCAAAGTGTACTCGTATGCCACACCTAAGATATACAGGATCCTCATTTACAGATATAATGCATGTGGAAACAAACCAAGCTACTAATATTCAACTGATATTCAAAAAAGTCATTGTAAAACATTGTGGTAGGTCTTAACACAAAGCAGCCCAGGATGAGTTTGAATCAGTTATTAAATACATGGAAACTAAATATTGTCATGTAACAGGTATGATGGCCGCTGGCATGAACGGTATGCCAGGAAGTCCTACACCAGGAAACTTTATGCAACAGGTGAGCTCCAGTCCTGACAATTCTACTGAGTTCACGTACTTTTCTACTTAATATGAAATTCAGGCATGCTACGTTTTCACTGATGTTACAAGATGGAGTGTGTAAATTAGAAAACAAAAGCCTCGTTGATGGTTATGTATAATACACATTTATTGTATACAGCATATTATTGTTAGGATTCAATATTCCACATATTGTCCATATGCTAAAAAAAAGTACATTTTCATTGTTCGATTTTAGCCTGGGATGTTCAGCCCAGGACCGCATGCTCCCCCACCATATCCAGGACAAGGCACGCCCTCACACCTGCAGCCCACCTCTCCCATGTTTGTGGCTCCACCACCAAAGACCCAGAGGGTGCTCCACTCAGAGGCCTACCTGAAGTACATTGAGGGCTTGAATTCAGAGTCTACCACCATCAGCAAGTGGGACCAAACGCTCAAAGGTGGCGTTTCTTAAGTCTTCTTTTCAGTGTGCGTGCGTGCGTGCGTGTGTGTAAACTTTCATATGGACACAAAATATTGACGGTACTGAAACTTCATATTATACCACAGATTCCCCCCACATGATAACGGTTTTAATGATTTTACTACCTTGTAATGTCTTAGTTATTAGAGCCTATTTTGTAAGTCAAGGCAAGTATGTTGATGTAAAAATCTTTGCTATTAATGGAAATACGATTACTGTTTACATGTAAATCTGGAACAGTACATGATAGAAGAAGGTTTGTTTAAAGATAATTCTGGAAAGTAATTACTACTAAATTTACTGAGCGTTATCAGCTCTTCTGCCTCTTGATTTTGTGTGCTTGAACAAAAGGAGAAACATCCTCCTCCTCGCACGACTAAGCATAATTTGCTTGTTAAATAGGTACTTAAACCCTGTGTTTCCATCACAGCTCAAAGGCGTGATGCTCACCTGACCAAAGAGCAGGAGAGTCGGCTGCCAGCACACTGGCTGAAGAGCAAAGGAGCCCACACGACTATGGCGGATGCACTGTGGCGCCTGCGTGACCTGATGCTGAGAGACTCTCTGAACATCTGTCAGGGATACAACCTGTAACCACTATAGCCAGCTCACCCACTGCTCTTACCCTCAAGCTCTGGAGTTTAGGAAGGATGATAGACAATAGAAGCAATATTTTATAGTGAATCATGATCAATTTTATATTTATTAGCTATCATAATGAGCTTCATAGTTATTTGCGTGTGCATTTCCTTTTTCTTTCCCTTTTTTTTTTTTTTTACACCACAGGATTAATTGTGCTGCAAAACCAGTGTTGTTGTTTTTGGCTTATTGAAACTACCAAAATAAAATTCTGAATACCCAGTTTACACCGCTTGTCCCCACTGTTTGTGCTCGTCTGCTGGCCCAGCTGCACTTGTGATAATATGAAAACCGTGACATCTCTTAACCAGTCAATCCGGCATTATTTTGGAAGTACTTCCTCTCCGTTGATGTCACTTCCCGAAGAGAGAGCCGACATAGAGCCATTCTCTTTAGTGTTTGCCCTGTTCTCCCAATGTCCACCTCCTCACCGCCCGCCTTTTGATATATAAATAACACAGACTGACTCTTCAAAACTGACCACTAGCGAAAGCAAACGATAGTGAACCAGCGTGTATTATGGAGTAACTTAAAAAAACTGAACAAAAGGAACGACGAGGTGAGGTTTATTTTTGTGCAGCGACTTGTCGAGGGTGGTCGGGGTGGGCTAACGTTAGCTAGCGAGCCCTTTCACCGGCTCTTCCCGGACTCCCTGGGACATATTACCGAGACGTTTCACGAACTGGTGTCAAGTGCTGCTGCTGACGGGGCAGGAGTGCTTCCTCCTCCGAGAGACACCATTGCTGCAACCGTGTAGCTGACGTTGAGTGTGCAGGTTGCCCCATCACGTCCAGCCCTGCACACAGTGAGCTAGTCGGCTAACGTGGTCCTCTGGGGGGAGCCTGCAAAGCTCCCTGTCGGCCTAACTAGTTGTATTCAGAGCTTGTTGATGTCCTCCTGACTAATGTCTTCTGTGGACACACATGGTCAACTCATTATGGTCTTTTCCAGCCCAGTGATGGGAGCAAAACGAAGCTCCATCTTGGAACAGCTAGCTAGCTTTGCTGGTTAATCTTTTCTTTTTTTTAAATGGCACGTTGAAGGTGACTTCAAACTAACATGTAACGCTACGTTTGTTTATATTGTGACCACTTAGCAGCACGAGGCACGTGTTAAAACCAGTTATAGTTAATTGGCATTGTAATTAAATCTCAGTGAGCGAAGGAGCCGAGGGCCCCACGACACCCAGACTGTGACAGACACCTCCCAGCCCTCCACCTCTTGATGAGCACACGACCACCAGGGAAGCGTGCTGCAGACATGTTGGTCAGACATGTCGGTGGGGAAACAGCTGAAGCTCACCGTGGTTGGGTGGATGTCGGTTCTGCTCTTGTCAACACGTCGCATCACAGTGTGTGGGTTGATGTTGTTGAATGAAGATGCCTCTTTAATGCCGGAGGGGCATCGTCCTGTGTTGGGACCCTGCACACAGATCTCTACCTGTGATACATGAATGAATATTACAGTATTATGAGACCTGCATATTGATGTTTAAGTCGATACACATTTGTAAAGGGCAGCTAGATGCCAGTGTTGTCATCTTGCACTGCTGTCATATTATTATAACTCGCTGTAAGTTAAGTAATCTGTAAAAGTCACAGTGGAACAAATAACGTGAACTCATAATAAACATAAAACATTCTCTCACTATTGCCACAGATGAGAAATCTTAATATGTTAAATAAATCTACAAGGATAGACATATTCTGTAACTTTGACCAATGACAACCGTGCAGAAACCAGAGCACAACAGAAACATTCATTTGAATGTTCTTCTACTTTTTGTCATATGATGAGAGAACTGCTGTGCTTTTTTTCTGGACTGCATTGTGCTTAATACGATAGTCAAAATATCAAGAAAATCACGTCAGTGGATTATTGTAACTTAAAAAGAATGAGGCAACATATTCTTAGCACATGTCAAAATTCATATGGGCCTATTTTCAGTTTTAACAATCGTAATGATTGAAGGTGCGAAACATATCTTTCAAGGTGTAAAGTTAAATTTGAGGGTGCAAAAGCTTCCTGAGACACTCAGTGGTTAGCGGCGTTCCTTCACAACAACAAGCCGTCCTGCGGGTCAGGGTAGCCAGCTGGGGCCTTTCTCTGTACATTTTGCATGTTGTCTCCATCTCTTTATTGATTCCCTCTCACAAGCCAAACTCATGCAAGTTCACTAATTTGGAATCTAAATTCTCCATAGATGTGGTTGTTTGTGTTTGTCAGGCCTGTGACAGGCAACTTGCTGGAGGCTACAGTATCTGTGACGGTGCATTTTTTTCACATGAACAGAACATGGTGAATATTTTCTTCATATGTAGAAATGGACACATCTTAGTTACGTATCTTATATCTTGACTTTCCAGGCAGAGCTTACATTCAGACTTCCTCAGTCAACAGTTCCTCCCACTTCGGCATTCACCATTGCTGCACTACAAAGCTCTCATCTTGACCTCAGCCTAAGATAGACTAATACCAACGAAGATGTCACAGCTCCAGTTTCAGTGTCCGGCTAGCCCCATGCCTGCTGCCTCTGCCCCACTGCAGCTGGGGCAGCCACAGCCTTGCTACAGCATCCCCTGTTCTTCAGGCACCCTACCCTCGGAGAGCGCCAGCCAGCCCATCAGGAGCTCCGCTCTCCCTGCAGGCTCAGCCACTCCCTATAATACCACCACAGGTTTGTTTTATGCATTTGTTTGCTAAAAAAAAATGTTCATTGGTGCCACAGTAAAGTACCTTTTGTTTAGCCACTAACATTTAGAGGTCTCTCTTTATGCCATAGTCATTGTATTTCAAATATTTAGGATTGAATGCTTCTTATTTTGAAAGGTTCATGAAGATATGTGTGTATTTTTAAGACTTTGTGTATTTATCCGACTTTGGGACGAGGAGCAGCCCTTCGTTTAAATATTCATGATCATGTCTGTTTGCTTAGTTGTGAGTTTTTTGTATCTTATTTTTGCTTTGTCACAGTATCTAACATGGCAAACCCTAAAGAGAAGACCCCCATGTGTTTGGTGAATGAGTTAGCCCGTTTCAACAAGATTCAACCGGAGTATAAGCTGCTGTGTGAGCAAGGACCAGCTCACTCCAAGGTACTTTCAGAGTCACTTTTACAGACTAACAATGCTGTTGCGTGGTGTCGCAAGTTCTTGGCATAGTGACGTCCAATCTATTGTATTTCCTGTCTCCTGCGTCTGTCAGATTTTCTCAGTTAGGCTCACACTGGGAGATCAGCACTGGGAGGCAGAGGGGACCAGCATCAAGAAAGCCCAGCATTCTGCCGCTGCATCCGCCCTCAACGAGACAACACTTCCCAAACCCACCGTGAGAACGCCCCGCAACACAGGCAAGAACCCAGGTGGGCTCATCCCCCTGGCTCTGTTGCAGTCTCTTTCTAATGTTTGTTACCACTGAGCAGAAAAGAGTTTTCTCATGCGTAGTTTTTTGTCTTTGGTTTGTTGGTTTTCTTTGTGCTGGCCTTACAGCAGATGGCATGACACACACCATGGAGTTAAATGCACTATGTATGAAGCTTGGTAAAAAGCCTATGTATAAACCCATCGACCCATATCCGGGGATGAGACCACCAAACTTCAATTACAACGTCCGGGCTCCAGGACCTTACCAGCGCTCTATGCAACAGTGAGTTTCTTTAGAAAAGAGGACATTCTTCCATTTCTGTTCCGATTATGGATTATTTTATGAAGTTTGATTTTGAGATTGAAAAAACTGTTGCATTTTATTTTTTACTTTTATTGTCCAGGTACTATTACCCGTTTCCTCCTGTGGGACCAATGATATACCATATGGAACTTTCCATCGGAGGCCAGCAGTTTATTGGGAAGGGACGCACACGGCAGTTGGCCAAACATGAAGCTGCTGCCAAGGCCCTGAAAGTGCTTCATAAGGAGCCAATATTGCAACAGTTGCCAGTGGTGAGAAAATAAGCGCACACTCAGCATGAAATATTGCCGGAAACCCTTTGTGCATATTTTATTCAGGCATTTCTTTCTTTAATATTGTTCTCCTCTTGACAGATGAATGGAGAGCCCGAGGAGGAGAACCTCAACAAATCAGAAATCAGTCAAGTGTTTGAAATTGCACTGAAACGCAATTTACCTGTCAACTTTGAGGTGATTTATGAATTTCCTCTTATAAATGTTTCTAGGAATACGTAAGTTCAGTGATATGTAGAAAAAGAAATGGCATGACTTTATTTCGTTTATTTTCCAGTTTAATAATAGAACCCAAATGCTCCTCTGTATCATGATTTGTCGTTGTTGTTTTCCAGGTATTAAAAGAAGAAGGTCCTCCCCATATGAAGAGTTTTGTAGTGTGCGTTACAGTTGGGGAGTTCACTGGAGAGGGCGAAGGAAAGAGTAAAAAAATTGCCAAGAAGCTTGCAGCAGCTGCAGTGCTGGGGGAGTTGAGGAGGCTACCCCACATACCCAGTGTGGAAAAGACACTGCCACGCATCAAAAAGAAAACAAAATCCATCATTAAGGTAATGTAACCGGTGAGCTGCAATACGTATAATCAGTACAGACCTAAAGACTCTTCATTAAGTAATGATTCATTTGTCACACAGCTGCAGACCAGCCCAGAATATGGCCAGGGAATGAATCCCATCAGCCGCCTGGCTCAGATCCAGCAGGCCAAGAAGGAGAAGGAACCAGAGTACAGCATGGTGACGGAGAGAGGTCTACCTCGGCGCAGGGAGTTCGTCATGCAGGTGATTCAACAGCGAGGGCGGCAGGCCGTTAACATGACCTGTGCAACATCTGTTTATGTTTTACTTTGCCTTTCCTTGTTGACTTCTCACCCATTCTGTTCTTTCCTCTGTGATCGCTGGATGTTTCGTGCTCCAGGTGACAGTGTGCGGCCAGACTGCCGAAGGAATGGGACCTAGTAAGAAGGTGGCCAAGAGGAACGCAGCAGAGAAGATGCTGGAGCTCTTGGGATATAAAGTGCCTCAGCCTCAGCCTCCGAAACCGGCACTTAAAACAGATGAAAAGGTACGGCTACACCTTTTTGTCAAGCACGTCTAGTAAACATGGCAGACGAGAAAGATTTAATATCTGTGACAAACTTTCATTCCTTCTGTAACGGTTTTGTAATATTTAGACCCCAGTGAAAAAACCTGGTGATGGGCGCAAAGTGACCTTTTTTGAGCCCGGCTCTGTAGAGGAGGTGACCTTGAGTAAGTGATCGTAGATCTACTGAACTCAAATATTTGGCAGAGGTCGTATTGTGTAATTGTTTCCGTTATGCTGATGCTCCTTTTACAAGTGTGCTTTTTCTTTGAAGGTTCCAAGGAGGAGGACTTCCGCCTGCCTTACATGAGCCACCAGCAGCTGCCTGCAGGTATCCTGCCCATGGTCCCTGAAGTGGCTCAAGCAGTCGGGGCCTTCCACGCATCCATGGCTAAGGACTACAGTCGACCTGTACCCAACCCAGGCAAGGCCACAATCACTGCCATAATTGCCAACGAGCTGCTTTACGCAGGGACATCACTGACTGCTGAGACTATCCTAAAGAACAAAAATAATCTGAACCAACTTCCCCACGGACCCCTCACCAGGCCTTCAGAACAGCTCGGCTTTCTTTCATCGGTGCAAAACCTGCAGGTGACTGACGGCATGTTCTTTGGTGAATTCAATGGGGCCAATTTTGTGCATGCATTTGATTTAGACACAAACAAAAAAAAAGATAAAGATTCATTGACATTTTTTTATTTGCTTGCAGGTGGAATACAAAGATTTTCCCAAAAACAATAAAAATGAATTTGTATCACTCATTAACTGCTCCTCCCAACCACCGCTCATCAGTCATGGGATCGGGAAAGATGTAGAATCCTGTCACGATATGGTGAGTTTTTTAAAAAGCTTCATCTTTTAACAACCGTAACAACCTGCAAGGAATAACATTGTGGGACGACAGAGGGACGACTTTACAGCCCAAATTGGAAATATGAGAGTATGAGGTCGCCTCAGGAAGGATCAGGCATTCTTTGATTAAAATCACCAATAGGGATAAAATGCTGAAAACATACAAACTGTTTGTAACCTTCTTCGGTATCAGTTCTGGCGTGACAATGTTAAGTTGAATCAAAGCTGAAACATGTTTAGCTTGTTGACAAGATGCTTACTGAAATGAGAAAATTGCAGCATGCGTATTGTCACTCACAATAACATCATCCAATGTTAACACAGCAGGAAAAATACAAATTTTACAGATTACTTTATTATCTATTAGATTTTCATAAAATGGAAATGTATTTTTGCCACTGGCATATAAGACGACACACACCCACACTAGGGCTGAATCAATTTACTCAGGAAACTTAAATGACTCGATTACTAAAAATAATTGATGCAAATTCTTTGCAGGAGGCCGAGGGAGAGCTGGTTGATGTCGGCTGTTAGCAGCTGCACAGTTCTGCTTGCCTAAATAACAGAGATGCATTATGATGCGTTCAATTTCTATTCTGTAAAAAAACAATTACATTAAGGTAAAACAATAATATTATCATGATGTGTTCAAATATAAACTTAGAAAATGAGTTTTTTGGCTAAAACGTAAGTATATAAAGTTGTTTGATGGAGAGGTTTTCACAATATATAATGTATACAAGAGAGGGAATTATGACCTGTTTAACTTCCTAACAGTAGCGCTAAGCAGCTTATAATACATATAATTACAACTTTTATATTTCATTAATTATATTTAATTTATTTCCTAATCATTTGAATTGTGTATAATAAATACTATAGATGACAATAACAACCTAAAAGGATAACACTTATCATTTCTGACATTTAATATTGACTTTGTGATGGTTGGAAAAACATTTTTAGACGGTGGTGAAAAAAGTTAGTCAGGAGCCTTGAAACCCAGAATGTAGTCTGGCATTTTAATGCACTTAATGTGTTTAGTATTGACAGATTATATTATTGAATGCAATTTACACAATAAAAATGTCGAGCTTTCTAAAAAGGATACCAATTAGTTGTTCCGTCCTATTTTCCAAAGCCTATTTAATAAAGCAAAAAAAAATGTTTTATGCCATTAATGTATGGAATAATCGGTAGACTACTCTATTACTAAAATAATCGATAGCTGCAGCCCGACACCATACACAACAATAGACAACAATTATGCATCTTAAAAAATAAGTGGCAGTGATAACAAATTGTGTGTGTGTGTGTGGGCAGAAGAGGGGGGAGGCGAGTTGCGAGGGCCCTATTTGAACAGGATCTTAATGAGAATGGTCACAGCCGATCGAGTGAAGGATTTCTTGTAACCCTTCCTCCTGGCCACTGCAGTAACCTGTACTGTTCTTCACCTCTTCAGGCCGCATTGAATATATTGAAGTTGCTCTCAGAGTTCGACCAGCAGTCAAATGAAAGGACAGGAAATGGACCAGTCTCTCGGTAAGCTGTGACAAACACCGTCTCTCGCCGTACTTAAAGCCGTGTTTACAATAAGCCTTTCATTCTGCTAATAACCATCATGAGTAATCAGAATAAAAATGCCTCATGTAAACACTTCAATCAGCATAAAATGGAGATGTTGTTTGTGCTGTACTAATTTTACAAGTGCTGCATGTTTCCCAGGGAACCTTGGGAGATAATCTATTAATTTTCTGAATATAAACCAAAGGCTTCGCTTTTGCTTAATAACTCTGGTTGTTGTATAGGCTCATTAAAACAAAACAAAAAGCACTGCCGTGAGCCAGTAACAGTTTCAAGCATTCATCGTGGCCCGTGATCAAGGGATGCGTTGGTGTTTTGCATGTTTGGTATTTTCTCTGACTGTTTATCGTGTAAACAGGACAGTTTTATCGGATAATTTCATTCAGCACACATATAAATACTTCTATGGGATTTATAAATTAAATTACATACATTAAGATGAATTAACACTGGTGCTCCTAAACACAGCCATGAAAGGGATATTTTGGGACTAATTAACTGTTAACAGGGACACTGTATGTGTCTTATTTTCTACAGGTGTGGCAAGCAGGACATGGAGGGTGACTTGCACCTCAAACAGGCTAACTCAAGCACATTGGCACAGACCCTGGATGGCACTGTTTAGATGATCAGGTTTGGTTGTCTGTAAAAGCACTAGAGAAAACTCAGACACTGTTATTAGTTTTAGAAGGCTACAGGAAGCTTCGGGCACTGTAGACTCTCAACCATCTCTCTTCATATTCATCGTTCCCAAACGTTCACAGTTAAACAAGATTGATGGGGGAAAAAATAGGTTCCTCAGCTTGATTTTGTTTAATTGTACACAGTATTTATTTTATTGCTTTGTAGAAAAAGTAGCTGCATCCTAGTCAATGAGTTGGGGGTTTACGTGGTGGTGAAAAACAAAGAAGCAATTAACTGTGAATTCTGTTCTGTTTTGCATCAAACCTTTTTCCTTTGTGTGACCTTCTAATTCTTGTTTTTAAGATTTTTACATGTCATCCCCCGCTGAGGTAGTTCATTAAACAAGCTCTTGTAAAGGTTTGGACCTCTTCTTTGTCTAGGGTGCAGCTGACGAACCTCTGTTGATTTTCCTAGAGTGCTTTATATCAACAACCACAAGTGAAGTGTTATTGACATTACCATGTAGGGCTGGGAAGCATTTGTGACTAAATGTAGCGTGTGATGTAATGTGAAGTTGTGTCTGCCGTGTGTGAGCGGGGACATTTCCCTGTTGCGTCAGTTTCTCCGATACTCCACTTCCCTCCCTCATGTCAACCTCCCTTCTTTCCGCTCCCCATGGTAATTAAACTCGCGTGCGTATGTGCACAAAACAAAGACTTTGGTTGTCTTGTCTTTTTCTTTCCCCACCAATAACTAATTATAATCTAGTAGCTGTGTAATAATGTACTATTATTTATCATCCTGTATCTGTTGTGGCGTAACTGTTGAACACAATTGATTGCATTGAACAACACTTTGATTATTTAAGATGCTATTTATTATGCATTTGCCATATTGTGAAATGTATTATTAATATACAAAAATCTCATATTGTTCAGCCCTAGGGGTTCAATGCAAGCTTGTGTATCCTTTACATTTGATCAATTCTGATGGTGATTCTTCCTATCAAATCTAAGTTCTGATTCTTATGATAGTATTTACACTATATGATTCTGGACGTAATGACGGTACGTTCTTACATTATGCTGAAGGAAATGCTTCATCATTAGTCATACTTCCTTGCATAAAAATAGTTTTGCGCTGTCATTAATTGTTATTGTATCTGTGCTGTCTTGATTTTAGCCTCACTTGTAATACCCCCTACTTACTGCTAACATCCTTACATTTTTACCTTCATCAGCGTTATTACTCGCTATGCTTATTTTTATGCCTTGTGAAACGTAAAAGAACACAAGCACACAAATCACCTGCTCTCATCACACCGTGTGTTTAGAGTAGTGGTTTTCAATCATTTTATTTTACGTAAACATAAGACGGCACAATACTCTGGTACATTATTAAATTACAGATATTAAAGTCAGTTCAGGATTCAGTCACTGTACAGTATTGTGTGGTTGAAACCGTTTGAAAGGACGTTAAACTTCATCTGAACATTGCTGAAATGTGTATTAGGATGCTGATGGCCACTTGGCTGAGTTGTCATCGAGCACACACTTCTGAATGATCCTTCTTGAGGTCCGATCCATTTGGCCGCTGCACTGCTTCTGATCATTCATTATTGACTCCCGGCTGTAGCTGGGCAGTTTGGCCCACTGCTGTCCACACGAGCAGAGTTTTCTTTCTTATTTTAAGGACATTTGATTTTAATTTAAAGACTTGTGACTCCCAAAAGTTGTCTTAACTGTACTTAGGTACAACTATACAACCTTAACCGAGCCATTGGATGTTTGTTTCTTCTTGGAGTCAATGAAAGGGTACATGCACTTGTCGGACCCCATGAAACGATATGTGACCACATTAGATTCCCATGGCAACAATCTGAAAAGGAACAGAAAATACCGAACATCAGCTGCTAAGCAATGGAATTGCACAAAAAAACAAAGCAGCCTTGTATATGGTCTCTGGTCAACATGAAGGTGTAGCTTTGTTCTTACGCTCTGCAGAGGAAAGGCAGGTATGTGAGGCGGGGGATGCACACTAATGGTTGGTCTATCAGGATGGCGTTCATGGCCTGCTCAACACAGTACTGGGGCTCCAGAGCAGGGAGGAGCAGTTCCACTTCCTCCCTAGTGGGGGCATCAGAGGACAAGCAGGCTGTCACTTATGAGTTAGTATTAAGCATTTTGACAGCAAACCCAAACACGAGCAGCCACACGCAGTAGAATGCCAAGTCCATTTAACCATATTCGTGTGCTGCAATCGGTACAGTAGAATTTAGTTTAGCATATGAACATCAATATTTTTAGAACCATTACTGCAAGAAAATACATTGTAAACCTAAATCTAGAGGAACAGAAGCAAGCCAGGAAGTCTTGAATAATTGAGTTTATAAAGCAAACACAACAACTGAGTGGTGGATATTTGGTGTGTCTGTGTTGGTTTGGTTGAAACCACCCCATTCACGTTCTAGGAAATAACATTTAATGAAAGGATGTGATTGAATTTGGCACTATGTATAAATTGTGTTCACGTACCGTATCTTGCAGCCTTCAAACATGCCTGTGTCGACGATGTAAGGGCACACAAGGGTCGTCTTCACTCCTTCAACCTCATCAGCCAGCAGCTCATGTGCCAGAGACTCATGGAAGCCCACGGCAGCAAACTTACTGGCACAGTAATCCTGTCTCAAACAAAAATCAAAACTTCTATTGAAGAATTTAGCATTCACACAATTATTTCAAATATCTCAGACCTGCTCAGGCAGCTGTTTTTGTGATATGCATTTTAATTTGGTTCTTTATTTGCTGACTGAGACAGAGAAGTGAGAGAAAGACTGCAGCAGTGAAGCTGCCGCGTCTTTGTGGTGACGTTTCCCCCTCCCCGGTTCACCTGGACACAAGCTGTGCTGAAGAGACCGAGGACGCTGGCAATGGTGACGATGTGTCCATGATTCTGGGCCTTCATCTGAGGGAGGAAGGCCTTCACTGTCTGAGGCAGGCATGCACACACATACACACGTACATTGTTAGATTGCAGCATGTTATTATGAGGCAACAGACCGTGCAGTGTTCATATGACTTAAATTACTTAAATGCAGCTCAATGTGACGGAAGCTTATGTTTTCAAGCAGCTTCATATTAAGAGGATTTATGCAGGGATCCTTATGTGTAGTCCATAGTGCGAAGGGGATAAAGCTATTAACGCAATATATTTTACATGTCATGTGTTGCACTGTGCACAATAAGCTGCTCTGTATAGCAGCTGATGCTGAAAAGATTGTACATTGTGAAATACTGAAGCTTAATTTCCAACTTTCTAAATTTCCGTCTGTGCTAAATCATTGTACGTGTTTGACTTAGAAAGTGGGCCTCCTGCAAAACCGATTTCAGTTTGAGAAATTAAATAGTGTTTAATAATCAGGGAGCACAATGGAAAAGGTGGCACCCCATCTAAGCAGTGAATATGTGCGCAGCTTTATATTTTATTAAAACTCATTACTTATGTGTTTTTGATAGGGCATGAGTAGTATTCAACATTCACTTATATACAAGCTGATCCAGACGATGACTGAATTCCACCCATAAATGGTCATTGTCTTGACTGTATAATGTATATGTGATTTGCTGCTAAATATCCACTGAGGATGGCCTCAGAATGGCATTTTAATAAAACATGGCGCTGCACAGACAAACCTTTTTGATGGTAGGCCGCCTTTTTAACAACTGACCTTTTTCCCTCTGTCTTTTGTTGATATAGTATTTACTAATACTGGCACACAATCAAATATGCCTGTTCACGTACAACTAAGAAAAGTCTGAATTTTGATCAATATTTGATTGAATTCATGTAATTTACAACAAAAGAGACTGATTGGGAAATATGAACACAATTTACTCTGTCACCATAATTAGAGAAGCAATTATTATTCTGGATGAGCAGATTAATAAGAAGTTTCATCCTAAGCACCTGTTCCGAGCTAAATTACATTTAGTACTATGTAATAAGTCATTAGCAGCTGGACTTCCTGTCTGGTCTAAAGGATGTTGTCTGAGGGGCCACAACACACAACACTTTTAGTTTGACTAAAGAGTTCTCACCCAGAAGAGGGCATGGGAGTTGACTTTCATGGTCCTCTCGATCAGTTCATCAGGACAGTCTAACATGCGCTCCCCAGCCACCACTCCAGCGTTGTTCACCAGCATTGTAATGTCCCGGCCCAAGTCCTTTCGCACAAGTTCTGCGTTGCGATACACATCTTCCCTGTTGGTCACGTCCACCGTGTAAGTGTGCGCCTTACCCCCCATCTCACGCACCAGCTTAGCTGTCTGCTCGTTGGGACTGCTGCTTATGTCCCACAGCACCACCTCTGCCCCGTGCTTGGTGAATTCCTGAGCAAAGAGACGACCCAGGCCGCCACCTGATCCGGTGATCAGCACCAGCTCGCCGTCAATGGGCTTGGTGCGCGGGCGCAGGACGATGCGAACAGAGTTGCGCAGGATGAAGTAGATCACATCCAGCAGCATCATCTGGAGGTCCATGAGGAAAATCATTTTGAACTACTTTACTGCTGATGGTCTTGATCAGCAGCCTACGGTGGATTACACTTCACACCTGTTTTCTGGGAAGGTGTGCTTCCTAAGGCCTGACTAAAGTTAGACTGTGTTAGGGAAAAAGATGCAGACAGCCAAGCTGGTGTTTCCCTCCTTCTGTGACCCTCAGCCTCCATCCGAGGTTTATTTAAACACTCTCCTCCCGGATTAGAGGAAATACCTTGAGCTCCTAATGAAATCGCTGTTGATGCCAGTTGTGAATGTTTTTTAACCATTACTGAGACAAATAGCATGTGCCAGACAGCATCACACTGAGTTAAAGATTCTTGAAGCACATTATTATTAAAAAGTTCACAGCTTGCACATACTGTACACGTGAAATTCAACATAGGCTATGTTACACATAACTATGTGAAAAGCTTGCACCTTTATTTAAATATAAATATCTGCATTATATGTGTATGCAAACACCTCAGTTTATCTCTCAGGCTTCTCAGTATAAACAGAAGACAGAAACTGTGCGCTCACATTGAGGGGAAGAAACTAAATGGGACAATTTGGTGATTTTTCATCATTAGGTTCTACCCATTACTATCTACTACTGCATCCAAAAGTTCCCAGTAATTGTGGGAGGATCTCAATACAGTTTGTATCTGAATCCAGCCTCAACTGTACCAGAACTAATTAATATTTTATATAATTTACCTAAGTATGTGTTATGTATTTATGTAATATTATTTTAAGTAATACTAGATAAGTAAGAAAATGAGAATGAACTTCTGCCAGTTGAGTACCTTATTGGCTCCCAGACATCTTGTACATAAGTGCAGTGGCTCAGGTGTTAGCACTGCTGCATCACAGCAAAGTTGTAGTTAAGCAGTCAGATAAAGTTTACATTTTTGGTTCACCGTACAAGGACACACTTTAGTCCCAGCTCTACCTCCGCCCCGCAATTATATTAAATAAGAACATAAGGAGATTATGTTAATGGTAACTGTAAATCTCTGCATTGTTACTTATGTCCCAAGAATGCTGCTAGTTGTGTATGAAGTTTTTTCTTTTTTTTTGGTGAACACTGCCAGCCTTGTTTACTCCTTGTGTTGGCACGTGAACCATTTGCATGTTTTATAAATCGTGAATTTAAATTCACTGGCTTGAGAGAGCTAATACATCACAAGGATCACCTCCATTTACTGTTGCATCCTGGCTAATATTACTACCAGTAATGTAAAGGTTACCAATGTATATACAGTATGCAGTATATTCTAAAGATATTGAACAACAACATTTTAACCCGGTGGACAATATGATGTGCGGACAAATATATATATATATATATATATATATTTTATTTTTTTCTAAAACACTGAATTTATTTACAGAAATAGGCCAAGGCTGTAAAAGGAGTTTAGTTTAAATACTGCCAAGAATGTTGCCCTATTGTGACTTGTTGAACAACACTTGGAAACAGCAGCGAAGATCAAATCAAAGTGTGTGCCTTAAATCTGGTGGTAATACTTGAACATTGGCATGCAGCTCAGGTGATGTGGATCCAGTGTGGAGCTGTTTCTGATTGTTTGCCAGCCAGTTTTCCTGTTCGATATGCCATAACAATGTTTGACTGTAGTGTTTCTACTGGCGGGAAGCCATCCAACACTGGGCTATTTCTGTCTTTTCAGAACTGAGTTACTCGAATCTGTACAACTTTTAAGATACAATCCATGGCCCAAATGTAAACAACAATTAATAATTTTGTTGTGACAACTGCTTTAGAAATTAACACTTTTGTCATTTAGGAAAGAAAATATTCAAATTTCCTGATAAAAAAAAAGAAAAGAAAATAGATAAGAAGAGAAATACATTATGAGAACGGGAGAGAGGGCGTGATTGGTGTCTATGGGCCATTGGTTGTATCCAGTCAGTGCTGACCAGTGCTGATTAATGGAGCAATGAATGCTCATCGTCTCTAAAGCAGTTTTGTAGGCGGCCACAAGGTAGGGCCACACATAGGGAAACAGCTCCACAACTGTCATGGCAATGCTTGTTCACTGTGTCTATATATGTTTCTCTCAATTCCTAAACTTAAGTTTGTGGTGTTTTGAGCAGTATAATCTTTCAGCTCACCCCTCTTTCTGTTCCTTCTTCTCCCGTGACACACACAGTAGAAGGCTACTGGGAATCTTAGTTTGAGTGCAAGCCTGCACTGTCCACATTGTTGTTCTTTTTGCATGAATAACCTCAGCCACAGGAGTTTCATTAATCCACTGTTTTCACATGTTGAGGCACACGTTGGCCTGGGAAGCTGGCTGCTTCGCCAACAGATAGAGAGTGAAAGAGAGACTTGAAGCAAACAGACATATTTTTTGCTGTGGTTTTGCAAGTGAAGGTAGATTTTTCTATTTATTTTACTAATGGTTTCTATAGAAAAATGTGAAATGCCATGCAAATGCAACCCAGTGGTGGTCTATATGTAACTTTTCACTCTGTTTCTGTCACTCAGCCCCAGTAATTAGATGTGCTTTCTTAATTTAATGCAGGCAGGCTAATGCTTAATATCTTGTAATGCACGCCAAACTATATTGGAGATTAAAATACAGTGAAAAAAATATTGTGTTTGATGCTTTGGCAAGATCAAGCAATGCATTTGATGAGGTATATAGCAAATTAACCGTCAAATCCTGTGATTGTAATAATTGTGATTTATATATTAATTAAGTCTAATATGTCTCATCTGAAGCTTGCCTAATTTACCTGTTTCTAGTCCAGTCCAACGCTTAACTTTATCTACAACGGCGAACTGTTCCTTTAAGAGATACAGAGTTGACACAAGAATAACTTCCAACTCACCGATCAGTGCCTCAACTCCTGCTTCGCATTACTGACCTAACCGATCACAAATGATAGGCGTGAGTCAATATTAAGACTTTCACAGGACAGCACTTTAAAATACTCCACTGGTGAATAACTTGCAGACTGGGATTTTACTGCTAAAGCCATTCAATTGTTGCATTGTAACAGAGCCCACTGAACGAGTTGTTCACACGTTGTTGCGGACTGTCGTGATGACAGTCGGGAGGAGCAGCTCTGTCACCTTGCTTTGTCTCGGGCTCTCTTTATCCCTCTTCGGTCCGTGTCGGTCGGGCTGTCGGGAAACAGGTCTGTGTTGCACCGGCCGGGACCCGTCGTGCATCAGCAGAGGATGGAGGTCCGACCGCCTCTATGGCCCCTGCTACTGCGACCAAGCCTGCGTCTCCACTCTGGACTGCTGCCACGACTATAAGACAGCCTGCCCAGGTGGGTTCGTGCTGACAAGAAAACTTCTCTTTATCAAATATTAAATTCAAAGTAATCCATTACAGACCTGTGACATAATGACATTAGCGTGACTGACTTTTTTTTGTTTTGAATCCTCAATAAAATAGCCTTCATCATATAGCCTACACCAGGAAAAACATAGGCCGAATCAAACTGATACAATTCCGTTTTTTTTAAATTGTATTAGCATTTCGTATTAAAAGCCAAATTTACTGTGGAACTCTGGGTAGCTTTGAAAAATGTTAATAGTGAGACTATCATATTTACTGGAGGTCTACAATGTCGCTGAAATGTTCTGATTTGTTGACATTGTTTTCTGCTCAGCTGAATGTACTCTGTCTCTTCCCTTTCAGCCCTGTCCTGTGTGGTGAGTGAGTGGACCGAGTGGTCAGGCTGTGCTGAGCCCTGCAGGGCCACAGTCCGCAGGAGGAGCAGGACGATCCTGCAGGAGCCACTCAACGCAGGTACACCCTGTCCCAATCTGGAGGAGCAGGCCGGCTGTGCAGAGTACTGGTCCCAGCAAGGGAACTGTCACAACCCACTTGGTGAGAAACATCGACATGGATCCTTCCGCACACATCTGTGTGATCATCACACTATTCTCCGACACTCGGTGGAATAACTTAATCCTGTTACCTAGTCCACCTGAAGACAGCAGAATTTGTGACGCTGAAAGTTGTTAACAGCAAATATGGCTTGGTTTGGTAAGCAAGGTTATTCAAAAGTGTGATTAAGCAATATCACATCGGAAGTTAATAGCTGGAACAGACTGCAATGTAAAAAGCCCCTCTTGCTTGTTAACTGACCTGTAAAAGACACATTAGTGAAAATCAAATAATACTTAAAAACACATATCCCTTCATACACCCACTAATATTAAGAAGACAGATCATTACACATCTGATTCTGGTATTCAAAAAACAGAGCCACATGCAAAATGAAGGATTTGTTTTAATTACTGCCTTGTTGTCATTTTAGATGTACTGTATGTCAACAGTGTTAGATTGTAGAAATTTAGACTCAGTGAATACAAAAATTCTGATAATTCTACATGTGCAGTCATTTAATTAATATTTGTCATAATAATATATGCTACAGTGGCAATGAAGCACTCAGTAAGAAGAGCAGAAATACAGATTTGGACTCCCCCCTCTATCCTACTATTGACAAGGATTTATACAACTGTACAGAATATGTTGTTATGATGTATGTTTTGATGTAAAAGAGTGATGGGGAAACGGAGGCATGGGGTCTTAAGACATATGTAGTAGTACAAGCAGTATAATTTAAAACCATCTGATGAAGCACATGAGTAAATCTGTTTCTTTCAGCTTCCCGGGCTGTTTCACTCCAGATAATCTTACTTTCATGAGCATGCTCATTTTAAATGTATTCGTACTGCAACATATGGTGGCATGCGATGTTCTCATCATGGTATCTCCCTCTGCAGTGCCAGCACTGATTATCACGGGTGGCTATGGCAACGCCAGGAAGAAAAGAGACATCCCTGACAGCAGCGACATTATAGGGTAACAAGTTCAGAGAGTGTTTTTTTTCGTCCTTTGGTATGTTCTAATGTTTTGTCAATATGTATTTACTCTGAATTTGGTTTGTGTGTGTGTGTGTGTGTGTGTGTGTGTGTGTGTGTGTGTGTGTGTGTGTGTGTGTTTATGTAAAATAGGTATTGTGTCCAGTTTCAGTTGACCTCTCAGACTAAAGGATGCCAGCAGAGTTCGGGCCCACACACCCAGTGGATGCAGAACCTGAGGGAGGGGCACCACGTGTGTGTCGAGTGCCAGCCGCCAGCTCTCGCTGCTGGACAGACGCATTGTGCCGGAGACGGAGAGGAAAATGAAGAGGGCAGGTAATAATGGCTTGTCACCTAAGCGTATGAGAATGTTACCTGCAATGAAAACATTGTCACATCACAACTGGCTTTTTTTCACCATGATTAAAAGAGATTAAAAAAATAAGGCAATTTAAAAGCTAATTACAAAATGTCAGCTAACATTTTTTAATTCATAAAGCCTCACAAATGTACGTTTGTGTTAAGTAAATGTTAATGACCAGAAGATATAGATAAGGTATTTGTTTTTAAAGCCCAGCCAAAGGTTTATTCAACCATGAAATTAGATATTCTCCCCTAACTCTCCACAAACAAAACAAATCATCCGAGAATGTTGAACTGTTCCTTTAAGGATATACTAGTAGTAGGATAACTGTAGCCCATAAAATGCAAACTTAAAACATTGCTCATTTTCTGTAATTGCATCGCTATGGAAACAATGATTACACCATCTTTGCAATTGACAATGTAGTTTTGGAGAGCAGTCCATTTATAGACATGACTCAAAGGTGCTCAGTGGCGTTTTCTTGTAAACAAATGAAAGTTATGTTTACATTCAGTGTGTCTCACCAATACACATTGCGTCTATCCCTGACAAAAGGGATGAATGCACTTCCTTCCTCGTAAAACCTTTGCAAAGCTGATTTTCCATTGTTTGGACCCATGTATACCAGTAGGAAGTCTTCTTCTTTTCTGCTTTTACCGCATTACCGCCACCAGTAGATTCGTGGAACAGTGGGACACCATTGGTATGATTGTGTATGGCGTGCATGTGGCATGCACGCCATACAAATACAAATATAACGGGGACCCACTCTGAACAAACTGCTCCATAGTGTTGCTAGAGGTCAAAAACTCCACATGGAACATTTAATTCCAAATCACATTCAGCCTAACTTTAACCCAGATCTACAGGACAGACATTGTTGCACCGCGTATACAGAACGTCTTAGTCTCTGCAAAAATCTAGCTTGTATAACATTGTTCTACCTGTTTTTGACACAATAGCTGTGTATCTATTTTAAGAGGTGCATTTGTGGATAGATTACCAATATGTGGCTCAGTTGTGATGAAGCTCTTAGATCTGATTGGTAACCGTGAGGACTACCACTAGATGGCACCATTGTTTATCTCTTGGATTTAAAGAGAAATCTTGTGACCACTAACTCCTTCCTCCCTCCATGATTCCTGCAGAAGACAGTCTCTCCAGTGGCAGGCGGTGGGAAACCCTCGATGCAGGGGTGTGTGGAGGCGTGTGGTGAGGCTGGAGGCCTGTTCCTGCCCAACAGCCCACAGCTTCCTCTTTATCTAACCTCCTCCTCTACATGTTTACTCACACTTGTGTTTCAAGAACAATCTGCCAGAAAATGAAATACTGGCCACAATACAATGCTCCGTTGTACCTTTTTCTCCAGATTAGTACAACTACATGTAAACATTTGATTAATGTGGCTGAATTTTAGCCAGTGAAAAATCCTATGTCTTAATCAGAATGCAATACATGTATTGTCCTTACTGCTCAACAAAAGCTTTAATATTACATGTTTTTCGGTTTTGCATCAAAAACTGCAAATCACCAGTAAAATGAAAGTCAGAAATCCCTAATCAAAATGTAAAGTGATTTGATTTATTTCATTTTAGTCATCCAAGGGAAATGTTGCTTGTCTTAAGAAATAGAAATATCTTCGGACATTGAGACACTTTTTTTTTTTTACGTGACAAGTACTGGCTCTGTGTGAATCACAACCAGTCACAACGCCAAAGTTACAACATGCACTGAACATTAGAACATTTATACAGAAACAACAGCATAGAAAGTCAACAGGTAAAAATGAGTTTTGTTTTTTTACAAAACAGACAGCCTCGGGACCTACAAACAACATTGTATAAGAGCTGGCTAAGGTCGTTCAAATATCTTTTTTCAATTCCCTGGAAACAGTGTACTTTATAAAGACTGATGGCTTAGGCAAGGTTGGGGTCAATTTCACTGAGAGCTTAAAACGTAGAAAAAAATATATAGTTTGTGTTTTTAATTTGTACTAGGTTTTAATTAGTCTCGTGCTCTAATACTGGCTCCTTTTATTGTGTGATGTGTGATTTTCTCCATCAAGGCATCCTGAATCAACCCCAACCCTGTAATACAGTGTTAGATTCAGAGTATGTGGAATTGGGCTATACTTGCTAAAGCAGTGGTTCTCACTGGGATTGGAAAGGACCACATCCTTGAAAAGGGCCCTATGGGGTTCCAACAGAAAATGGAAAAGACCTGAACCTTTTAACAGTTAAATTGATCAACTAACGTGACAACCAAGTTCTATTGTAAGTTACAAAAAAAATGCATTTACAGTACAGTTGGGAGCCTTGTTATTGAAAAGTTTGAGAATCTGTGCTCTTCATCTTAGTTTGTATCAATAAATGAGAAATAAAACAAGTCACTTGATTGTGTTTTCTTCATAAAGCATGATGGTTTTGTCCTTTGAATTACTCCATATGAATCTTAGTGAAATTATAAGCTCTTATAGACTACGAGATTGGCTCCCTTGGAAATTCCTGGTAGTGAAATGCCTAAATAAATATAAAAGCAATGATGACTTGAAAAAATAAATTAATATTTTGTTTTGAATTATGGAGGTACCATGTCACAGTATCACAGTCATGTATGAAATCACAACATCATGTTTTATGTTTATTTTGCAATACCTTGTCTAAAAGCTTAAGATACTACTACTAATACCAGTTCCAGGGCTGTGTGTATGCTCATGGGTGCGTATATGCTCATGGGTGCGTATTTGCGTAGCATTTGCCCATAATAAATTTCAGCTATCTCAAATAATACTTGCTGTCTGTTCATGGAATATTGATTGTCATCATTATTGAAGATATTTCAGTGGAACATGGTCCTTGGGGGGTGGAAGTAATGCAATATTTTTACTCTTGTTACTGTAACAGTAGTTCTTTTGTGATTTCTTTATTTTTAATCGGTAATTTAACTTTTACTGAAGTAGCCTAGCCTACTATTCATCACAAGTATTGTACTACATTTCAAGTCGCTTCCGTTGGGATCACATGGGATGTGGTTATATAGCGCATTGTAACAGTACCTAGGTATCGTTTAAACATAGTTGCATCTATCTTAATTAATGAATAATTTAATGCAACATTAATTAATGCAACAATGCAAACATTAATGCAACAATGCAAGCACGCTAATTGATACCGTAACACGTCGGCGGCTAACATGTTAGACTCCCCAGAGGTGATTTCGATCTGCTCTCACTGAGGAACCACGTTGTTGCCTAGCAACGTGGTTGCGTTTACGTTGTGTAAAAACTGTGCAGTCTCTCCTTTGCTGTTTATATTGTTTAACGTTACACGTCCACATCGTCTGCTTTGGTGATGTTTTATTCTACTACGTGGTTTCCATAGCTCGTTTTATTTATTGTCGATAATTTTTTTGTCGTGTTGTCTTGAGTTTTGTTTTTCTTTCTTAACTCTTGTAAGGCTATGTCAAGGAAGGCAGTTTTATATTTCTATAATTTGTAGTAGTCTAGTCTGCAGAGTGCCATCTGTTGGTTTGAATATAAGGGGTCTTCTTGCTGATGTTGTTCCACTTGTGTAGAAGTTGACATTTAATGCAATCTACTTTCTAGCCTTAACATGTTTAAAATGTATTTATAGTACTGTATTTGTATATAGTACTTTTTCTTGAGTACAATTATAGTACTCTCAGTGTGTAATATAGAAAACCTAAATGATTGGACAGAAGCTCTAATGTTGCTTCATGAGAGGTTGTGTGATCTGAATTCCCTTTATCTTAGTGTAAAAAATTAAATTTTATAAAAAATGTTGACTGATAAAATGGACTCCGAAGGACATGTCTGACTGAAATGTGTTTCTTTACAACTAAAGAAAACATTTTGAAATCTCCATGGAGACACATTTAGGTGTGACGGGGTAAAAGATGTTGGTATACATTGGCCTTGACTTTTCATAAGATAAATATAAATATGCAGTGAAAACTTAATCAGGAACTAACATCCAGCTGGTCTTTGAACCAAATGTTTCTCTTGTTGAGACTTACGTTGTCGAACCAAAAGAAAAGGAAACGTGATAGACAAAGTTTGCACATACATAATATTTTCGTTATATAATTGAACCTGTGCCACTTCCACCTTGTAAAGTGATATGAAGCTGTTTATTGTGGGAATAATTAATTAATGTATCATTATAACCAAAGGAGCAGCCAGGTAGAGCAAGTTTTTGAGGAAACTTAAAACATTTTGCATTCTGAATTTCACCCGAAGTCATCTGAATAAATAAAAAAAAAAACTGCAGTCAATTGTTGTGTAGGACATTTTCTCATTTAAAAAAATCAGATCAATCCTTTGGTAACCCCTCTTTGCAGACAATATCTAAGTTTAAAATCTTTTTGAGAGTGACCAATAAAAAAAAAAAGGAACGTGTGCTAAGACCCATAAAATGTGCCTCCCACCCCCCCCTCTTCTCAACAGTAAATTAATCTGCACTTTAAAAATAAAGTAATCTTAATATCTCATATGCTTAGATTGCAATTTGTGTTACAGTTGCATGTTAGAACTGCAGATGAAATATGGGGAAAACAGAAGCAGGTCTCCCGTCTCCCCCCCCACCCCCCCAGACATGCAGCTCATTCTTTTCCATTAAGCGGAAGCAACACTGCTCTAATGCCCTGGCTTCACTGCTGTCTCACACACACGGTTCGCTCTGCCTCTCACAGTCATTGCTATTCCTTTCACACCTCAGCTCCTCTCACTCTGGGAGAGCAATATGAAATGCTTCAACTCTGTGATTAAAACAGGAAATGAAATCAGGGTTTGTGATTAGACTCTTAACAACAACACTAAAATACACGTCGATCATCTTTTTTGACTTTTGACTAACATTTGACTCAACAGCTATATACTAGTGCAATGAATTCTATTACTTGTATCTTTCACCATTATACTTGTGTCAGGAAGTTTTTACAGTTTGGTCAACTTTCTTTAAGAAATTATTTAGTTGGCAGTGAGGTTCTGTCTTGTTAACATTAGAGAAAGTTATTAGAACTTAAGACATACCTGCTCCTGAGTTTTTTTAAAGGTTTTACAAAAATGTTGTAGCTTCACATTTAAAATTGGATTTTCGGGTTGAGGGTGGAACAGCGGGTTCTTAACACATTATACTAACTCTGCTCATATTGGCTTGGTCTATAAAGTTGATCTTAATATATGATTTAATTCACATTTTTAAAGTTGGGTTTATTGTTAAAATACAGCATATTTGTTCCTCTATGTTCTGTGTATGGTAATTCATATAATATGTTTAATTATCAGTGATATGTAAGACTGTTTCTCTTTGCTATGTCGAAATATAAACAGATAATAGAGAATGCATTCAGGGGAATTGTAGTATTTATGAAATGCTACAGAGATTTTAGACATAAACATAACAACGTACAAAGTCCTTACATCATAATGTTGCTTTTACACAGTACTCGTAAATATGCACAGTGAGGAGTGGCTCTGCTAACATGTGACTGCATACTGTTACTTAATGGGTACATGCCTATGTGTGTGTTCTTGTATATGTGTTGAACATACGTTACATGCAATCAGATCTTCTCGCCCCAATTAACAAATCGTTGCTGAGCCTTTGACAACAGCTGCTGTCACCATGGCAACTAAGTGTATCTATGTATCTTGAAAATTGTCTTTCATACCTCTATGTATCTTTAGTGGGTGTGTGTGCTCATGCATGGGTTTCATCAGGCCAGGCATTTACAACTGACTTATGGTAGAGTTAACCTGGCGGTGTATATTTAGTGCCATTAAAGTTTATTTTGATGATTAAAGGAACAGAGACGAGATTGAAAAGTCCCCTGCTATAAATACACGTATATTCCATTATCTGAGAGTGTGATCCCTTTGGACACTTTCGTGTTGATCAAAGGGAGGCCAATGCATGCGGAACATCTGTTACTGAAATCTAAATTTTATGTCAGTAAACATATATGGTAAACATAAAAAAAAAGATATTAGAGGATTTTCATACGTTTCATTTTTAAAAGTGTCTCATGTTTTTGTATGTTGACCGGTTGGGTGCATGCATGCTTCATAAATGTGCGTTTTATTAAGCTATCAAGCTTATTACTTTTGGCTCTTATGTTACCCCATATCAAAAATTCTTGGTCCACTACTATCCCTTAAAAAATTATACTGAGGTGCAAAGACAATATTCACTGGTCGAGATTTGAAAGTATTGGCCATTCTGACCATGACATGATAAGATGGGGGATAGCAAAATACTGTTTCAGAAAGCACTCCTTATAATGGATGATGGGCTAGAGCCTCCAATAACTGCAGCCTCTGTGCCACGACATTTAACCTTACACAGGATTACTCTTCACATATGACACAGCAGACTAGCAAATCACACATTTCTATAATTAACTTTCTCTTATCTAGGCTATATAAAAATAAATCAGGTAAGACAATCTCAATAGTGTGTATGAATTACCATTAGATCACCCATCAACATTCGCACTCACTCACAACATGTGCACACACACACACACACACACACACTCACACACACACACACACACACACACACACACACACACACACACATACACACATACACACATACAGTATATGCAGATATGCACACCTCTACAAATGTAAATGACTAAGGCCAGTTTTGGGAATGGAGGGCACAAGTAAGTAGCTTATAGGCTTCTAGGTCCTCTCCTGTATCTCCATGACTACAAAATTAATTGGGACTCAGTAATGGGATAGTGGGCAGCAGGGATTTTTTTTCCGAGAGAGTTTAGAGAAATCCCCCTGCCGCTAAAACCATCATTCAGTCTGGTTACACCAGTTATAACCACGTATCAATTTCTCTGATGCCTCTGATTCCACGTGGATCTGTGAACAGACCCGTTGGCTACCTGGGAGTGCTTTTGTTTTGTGTAATACCACTAATAGGAATGAGTTGAAGGAGGGGCAGTGACATTCTCCAAATTAGTCTTGTTTTTCTACCAGAGTATTCACCACACATGTTGACCCTGAGCTTAGTGCCCAATGGCATGCTCGGGTAATTTGTGAAATGTTTTGGTGAGACCTTTTTTCTCTCGCGCTTCCTTTTTCTCTGTCTTATAGAGTGTTTTAAGTTTGTCTGGTGTCTCCTTCACAAACACTCTGGCCCCATTTTCCTGTTTATTTCTGCTGCACTTGTACTTCAGAGGTTTTTATCCAAAGTACTTTGACGCCCCCTCTCAACCTTTGGTCTTCGTGCCATGTCGGGTCCTACATGATTCTCATGAGCCACCCCACGAATCCCTTCAATGGGGAATAGACAGTTCTGGCCTAGCATTTTCTGGGCTGCTTCTAAATGATTGCAGCCTTTCTGATAATTGATGCTGATGCTCCGTTTTGGGCTTGAACCAGACAAAAGACGCTCTGAGGGACTGACATCAGAGATGTCGCGGAGGTGCTCGTCATCATCTGTATCAGCGTCGATGTATTTGCTGATGGAGGAGTCGTGAAAGGTGAAGACAGTTGCGGCCAGGGTAGTGCTCTCTGGGGACTTTGGTGGAGTTCTGCTGCTGGCAGTGGTGTAGACAGAAACGTCAGGGCTTAATAGAGAGTTGTCTGACATGACTGAGCTGTCTGAGAGAGGGGACGGGCCTGACCCCCCCTCGCTGTGACAGCCTCCTTTGGGGATAAGACTTTTTGAGGAGTTGCCAGAAAAAAAGAATCTCCGTGTATTCTCTGTGCATGAGGGCTTTGTCTTAGACACAGGAGTCAGAATAGGCTCACGCTCCCCGATGTTTTTTTGGCCTGATTTTGCACTGCCGTGCTGGGAGAAAGCTGTCGCCGGACTGTGGGAGAACCGGTTGCTTTCCTGAAGACCAAGTTCCATTGCTGGACTATGGGGGTAGCGCGGATTCTCCTGGAAGTCTGTAGCACAACTGATGTAGCTGTCTATGCTGGAAAAGCTTTTCATGTCCCCCACTCCTTCTCTGGCTCCTATCACGGGTGGCCCGTGATCTTGGATGGCCCCCAGCTCTATCTCATCTCTCTGTTTGCCAATTTTGGAGCCCCTATCTTTAGCATTGAGGTTTGGCTGGGATTGTGTCTTGGCCATCTGGTTGTACATCTCCTCGAGCTTCTGAACATTTAGCCTTTGGGGACTGGTGGCTTGGGCCTTATTGGGAGAGCCTAGCTCCTGGGCATTGAAGGAACGATTTGAGCTTGTCTCTGATGGAGCTCTCTTGGGGGTCCATTTCCAACGGCTTGGAGAGAGATGGTTGTCATGAGGCCTCTCACTCTTCTCTACCACCACATCCATCAGTTCTGCACTACGAGCAAACGCTTCTTTCAAGTTCATTGAGACAATGCTACCATTTCTCTTTGCCCTCTCTAGGGCCTCTCTTCGTTTAAGTGCTTTTTCTTGCCTCTTCTGCTCCTTGTAGAATTCAGAGAAGTTATTTACAATAATGGGAATTGGTAGGGCAATCACAAGCACTCCAGCTATGCAGCATAAACCCCCCACTATCTTTCCCAGTAGAGTTTTTGGGTAAATATCTCCGTAGCCTACTGTGGTCATAGTAATGGTAGCCCACCAGAAAGAAGCTGGAATGCTTTTAAACTTTGTATCCTCCTCATCCTTTTCAGCAAAGAACACAAGACTGGAGAAGATCATGATGCCCATGGCCAGGAAAAGAATAAGCAGGCCCAGCTCATTGTAACTCCTCCTAAGAGTGAAGCCTAGAGACTGAAGACCTGTGGAGTGACGAGCCAGCTTCAGAATACGTAGAATACGCATGATCCGAAAAATCTGAACCACACGGCGGACATTCTGAAATTGCAGTACACTCTTGTTGGATTCTGTCAAGAAGATGGTGACGTAGTATGGCAAGATGGCCAACAGGTCAATGACGTTCAGAGGACCCTTAAAGAACTTCCACTTGTTGGGGGAGGAGAGGAAGCGAAGCAGGTACTCCATGGTAAACCAGGCAATACATACAGCTTCCACATGGGCCAGTTGTGGGTTGTCTGAAGACTGGCCAAACTCATCCGTGTCCTGCAGCTCTGGAAGGGTGTTCAGAGACAAGGCAATTGTGGATAGCACGATGAAGAGGATGGAGATAATGGCCAGGATCTGAAGGAAAAATGTATGAAAATTATATTAGTAAGGCTTGCAGGATCAGGGAATTACACATTAAAACCAGATATCATGTGTATTTAGGCATAAATTCCTTATTCTGTCTGCTCAAAATAAAATAAATACATCTTTAATCATGCTTTAAATGAGTTTTGCATACAGTAAGAAAGTGTTAATAATAATTCCAATAATCTTACAGAAAAGTATAATAAATCCCCTGATTGTGAAGTTTGTGATTGGCTGACAGCTAATGGATTGGATTGACTCTGACCACTTATTTATTCATGACTCTCTTATCAGGCTTATTCACATGAGTGAGTTTCCTTGAGTGGAAAAATGGTGCCAAACTACCAACCAATAAACAAAAGCAAGAGCATCACAGAATGCAATGTAGCTTGTTGAAAATCTCCTACAATGTCTCCAATTGTCTGTTATTTAGTAAATGACGTAAAACCCTTCTTTTTGGGTGAATTAAAGTTTTTAGAAATAAAATGTGAGGAAATCTACCAAATTAAAGTTAGGATGTATGTCTGCATACCATGGCAATATGTCTAATAGCTGTTGATTTAGGTTACACTTGAATTGTAATTCCTCTTCATTTTAAAGATTTTTTACCAAGTTGTTTGTGTATGATTTGTTTAAAACAATTCAGTTAATAATATTTATGTATTAATGTGTTACATTTTGTTTCATTGGAAAAACGGTCCCAGTCACTTCCGCACATTGAGGCATACAGCTTCCTAATCAGAGACCGTTATCGGATCAGTACTCTGTATTGGCCAATACCCAAAGCCCAGGTATCATATCGAGACTTAAAAAGTCAGATTGGTGCCTCCCTAGTATCCACCAAATCAGTGACACGGTGAATGCTAGATAACATAGCAAGGTTAAAAGGCTTTGGGGCTCTGTCTGTGATCATAACTGGGGTTACAAAACATTATCCTCACCCTGTTTCATGCTTGTTCCTCCCTCTATTGGTCCTCCTAGATTGACCCTAAACGCCTCATTTTTCCCTTTCACTTGCACCACCTGCTGTGGCACCACCATAACATAAAAATGAATATGCAGTAGTCACGTAGGAGCAGAACGTCCCCAGAATCCACAGTACAGAGAACTGGGAAGTTTGTCAGAAAATAGCACCCTGACACACACGCACATACACACTACTCCACCCACACTCCACCAATCATGCTAACAAGCACGTACATGGTGGTAGACTACACTTTTAGCACTGTATGACAGCTCCCATCTCAACTAGCATTCATAGCGTAAACAAAAAAGTCACTGCATTTGTTCTGAAGCATATTATTCTTGTAGCTTGACCTTGTTTGATCTGAATAAGTGACTATTTTGTTATACAATGAAAAATACCAAAGGAAATGTTTCAACGTTATCCGGCCTGTAATCTCCCACCAACTCCAGTACTTTATGTTTAGGACGTATTTTGTGCTGAAGAAATATTAAGGATGAAACTCTTAGTTTGAATCCATAAATAAATTGATGTCACATCACAGACTAAAGATCAGTTTAACAATATCTATTAAAATCATATTTCCTCCCCAAGATTTGACATATCAACCACCAAAACTACAGCTGACATCCCAAGGAAGGCGCATAGAACGAAAACACAAATATTTGTCTTTCCTGAAATGTTACAGTCACTTTCATTTGAGCTAGTCTTCAGAACTACTAAAGAAACTATGAAAACTGGTTTGTGGATTATACAATTGGAATAAGTGAGAGTCTTTTTTTAGCCTTGATTTTATTTTATGTATATATACATTTATGCAGTTTCTTTTAAGGGTTTATTTCATTACTAAAAATATCCATGTCAGACATTGGCTACCCCGGTGTGCATCCCACTGATAGTAGTTTTATAAAAAGGTTCCAAAATCAGCTTTCCACCAACATGGGGACGAAGAGCACAAATTCAACAGCTCTCCCGTGATCTTGTTGTCGAGGTATAAGAGCAGACCTCCTGCCGGACCAGAATGATGATGATTCACAGAGGCAGCATAATCCAGCAGTGGTATATATATCATAAACTAACAAATGCTAATGTAATATAGCTAATTTGTATGCTTTTACACAGATATTACACAGCAAAGCATTACATATTGCATTGTCTAGTCAACTTCAGATGACTTGTGTAACTGTGCCTCCATAATTAACGCCAAATGCACCTTTGTGGGAGGCTTCAAAACTGACTATAGAGCAGCGAACTCAGCGAGAGTAATGTGGAAAGTGAGCATCTGTTCCTCTCGGGGACCAAGGACAGCATTATTTCATGAACTATAGTCTGCACTTGTTATATTACCCTGAATGACTGAGAAATCCTGACACAGGACCGAACAGCACACCTTGAGGATGAGTAGGAGGTTGTAGCTGGAACACACAGCCTGTTTTGGCAATAGCCCACACAAATAAGGTTAGGATGTTATATGATGAAATAAATCAGAGAAAAGTAAAAGAATATTCTTGAAAAAGAATTTGTGCAGCTTAGACCACAATGCAGCGCATAGGCAAAAGACATATTCATAATACTGTACACCATGTAACCTCTATAATAGGTGAGTATGACATTTATTATTTCAGTGTGATTTAATTTGCATCAAAAATAATACTTTCCTCCTCCCTACACTTGGTAAGGTTTATCCAAACCTCATCCATTAACTGGATCTACTGGTTAAACACACAGTCACTTGTGTAAACAAACAGACCAAAGGCCAGCATAGAGCACATGATGCAGGGTTTCCCTATATATCATCCAGAGGAAATTAAAGCACAGCAGCAGAAATAGGGCAATAGTAACGGTTGTTAGGAAGTGATTGACAGCACAGGCCTTGACAACGGCCTAATAATTGAGGAGTCCACTCCCAAGAGTAAAAGTGATGGCTAAAGAGGCAACCTTATCTACGACCAATCAGAGTCGGAGGACACTGTTGCCATAGCGTCACGGCAGGCATGAATAATGACCCTATCTGTTTATTTTCTCCCCCTCCGTGCTCCTCTTCTCCTGGCCTGGAAAAAAATCTAGTTAAATCAGACACTTCAAGATCAGAGAGTTGCTCGGACCGGAGACCAAAGGTGGAGCTGACAAGTGCCGTACAAAACTGAATGGATAGAGAGGGTGCAGCGCTGTTGAGAAAGAAAATTATGATGTTGTTAAAGAAAATAATATTTGTATAAAGTAAATAACAGGAAATATTGCTTGTGTTAGGTTGTGCCTAACTTTATAAAAAAAAAGTAACACAAAAAAAAAACCTGTTAAAATGCCTTTATTGTAAAAAGGGAGATTTTCATGGCATTTTTTTTTTTTTTACTATAAAGTATTTCTAGCCACTATATAAATGCTGTTAAAGTATTGAAACGCTCAATCCATGGAAAAATAAATACAGCCCATAGTTAGAAAGTGACATTCTAAATGTCTCCCAGTTTATTTACGGTTACAGTATATGATAATGACATCAGCTGACAGGAAGTAGACATGGACCCAAACTGTTGCCTAGCAACACAATTCCATTGAAACACTCTAAAATGGAGCGTTTCAGACAGGGGGAATACAGGTATATTCAGACAAACAGTATGAAATTTTTTTTTTTTTTCTTTTTTTACATTAAAGCTTGTAAACATTTGCTCCAAGTGTTCTTTAAAGTTCACTCACCAGGTGTAACAGAATTGTAATGAGTCAGAAAAAGGATGTTGATAACAAATCCTGAAACCGCGGGAGATTGTAGCAACATAATAGCATGAGGAAAAAAAGGGCAGAAGTAATAGGATTGAGAAGCTATAAAAAGGTCGCTAATGAAGGTACACTGGTGGTGCTGTGTAACATTATGGTTATGAGGTCAAGTTCCACAAGGAAACCCTGCTCATTTCCCACTGGCCTATGTCCCTATCTCGACACATTCTGCACTCATTCACGTTGCCTTGCTTGTCTTCATCTCTTTCTATCTTGGGTTGTTTAATATCATAGAGCACTAATTTCATCAAACTATAACACTGTAAATCTGAGATAAAGATTTATCAGTCTACATAAAGGAGACAGCAAACAAACACTAGTCTAGGAAAAGGTTGAATGAAGCCCCAGACATGATGGTAATGGTATCAACACAATTACAGGCTATTTATAGACTCTCAGTGGACGTATGCACGTTATGTGTGCCTCGTTAGGTTTGATGAATACTCCATTATTGCAACTAGATTATAAATTGTACACAAAAACTGGCTCCCAGTGAATGCTCCTTGGTGGCCTACTACAGAGAGGGAAAGATGAAGGGAGGGAGATATTTATATCTAGAGGAGAGGAAAAGTCAACATGTGTGTGTGTGTGAGAGAGAGAGAGAGAGGAGAGAGAGAGGAGAGAGAGAGAGAGGAGAGAGAGAGAGAGAGAGAGAGAGAGAGAGAGAGGGAGGGAAAATCCCACTGTGACTCTAAGCAAAGCCAGATCACACTGGTTTTTGTCTCTTGACATATCCTCATCTTCTATAGGACAAGGTGACACCAGCCCTCGTTAGACTTTTTGAAAAGATATCTGGGTCACAATTGGTGTGAAGGACGCCCTCAAAAACCACCCAGACACATACGTAACCTGTGACATTCTCCTCCAAGTTACATATGGGAGAGAATTTATTTCATATATGGGACCGGGAATAAACCTTCAGAAAGAAAGTAATTGCACAGGGAATATTGGCTCATACACTATATGTACACCTAAAAAAATGTCTACTCTCCATAAGCACATACACTTGGGGCTCAGAGAGAAGAAAAACATATTAATTTACAATTAGTCCGTATAATACAGTTGTACTTGCTGTTTGCTCTCTCTCCAGCTCTCGCTCAAATACGATGGCCTGGTTTTATGTTGGCTGCGTCCCAGCAGCTGTGATTAATTTCCTTTGTGCTACATTGGGTTTTGTCAGGGTTGGGTCTATTCATCTCCCCAGCACTCGTCCAACCAGGAGGGAACCTTGAACCTTTGCACTTTTTATATAGACTTTAAAATATTTGCAGAACTATCAGTCAGATATTAACCATTAAACCACTGATGTGAATGTGAGCACAACGTTGAGGGAAATTACAGTAGTGGTCACTAATTCATCAGTTACTAAATAATAAAAAAACATAACCTTGTATTTATTATATTGAATAAGGGCTGGATAATATATCGACTAGGATCATCTGAGATTTTGGATGTTGTAATATGGTAAAGTGTTATCTTTTTCTGGTAATAATTTTACCAAATGTCATCATGCAAGTATTTTGTAAAAGCACCAATATTCATCCCTATCTTCGCAATATCGATATTGAGGTATTTGCTGAAAAATATTGTGAAAATTCAGTTTCTCTATATTACCGAGCTCTACACTGAATCCTGTTGAGCTAGTCTTTATTGATACATTTTCTTTTTTTTGGCCACTTTAGGGCAGCGAAGAGACCTGTAAACACAATATTACTACATGAATATTATATAAAGTTCTTATTGTGAACATGTTCGCAAAAAGTTACCTATTAGCATTCATTTGGAGTTGTGTTTGTGGCGACACCACCACCAGTATTCACTTTTTTTTAATACTTGAATTGGGTCTTCGCAAACCTTAACAGGATTATCTTGACTCTTTAGCAGTTAAATGCACAACTATTTTCACCAGCTTGCTGCTAACTTTGTCTGTATGCCATTTGGTAGTGTACAGTGGGTCTGTCTGAGATTTTTTGCTTTAAACATCTGTTCTCTGTTGCTGGAAACAAAGTTGATGACAGCGGTAAGAGTGAATTAAACAGTTAAGTTGTGTGAAAGATGCTAAAATCCTTTGTAAAGCTAAGGGAAAAATGCAGTGAAACATAGTTTAGCATTGGTGAAAGTACAGAAATATCTATCTAAAGTTTGCTTTACTTTGCATTAACCACCATGAGCTACTGGTCTCGTGTGATCAGCACAAAAACCCCAAGTGTCTCGAATTGAGCAAAGTGCAATTTATTGCTTATGAGTTCAACGTTTCGTTTGTAAGAGGAAGACTGTGTTTATTCTGCTTTCAAAAGTATCTGCACTATGGATGGTTGGTTAGTCGGCTTAGGTTTGATTTAGTTGTTTATTTGGTTCAGCCACCTCGGGTTAGGTGCAGCTCAGGTTAGTGTTCTCATATTGTATTAAGTTTGGTGGTTTCCTCCCAAGTGACAGTTCAGGAACTCCCAGACTCCCAGTGCTGCAACTGGAACCTTTCTCATTAACAGCAACAGGAGTTGTGGAAACTCCTGTTCCTGTGAATCCCAAGACCATTGTGTTAACTCTGCAAGCACTCACCCAAGGGAAACACATTAGATCTACCTAAAAATGACCGGTAATACTTTAAAACATCCGCTTAACATGGACTGAAAAGGTTTCAGTAAAGGTGTATTTATTTTTTGGGTGAGTAAATCCAGGTCTTGCTTGATCACTAAGATCCTCTGACTTGCTGACTTTCTTTCCCATCATCCCCTGAGCCACATCCGAGGCCACAGGGATACCATGCCACACTCTCCCAGCCTCGACTGCCAGCCACTGTCACCATGACAACCCCCTTGAAGCACGACAGGAGGTGGCTAAGTAGACCTGCTTGTGAAAAGCAAGTCTGACAGTCTCCTTCTCTCCCTCCCTCCGTCCCTCCCTCCCTCCCTCCTTCCTTCTCTCCCTGATTTGTACCTTATTCAAAGCTCACCCAGCTATGAACCATCTGCACTGCACGTCGTTGTACTAGCTCTAGTTTTTTCACTTACTTGTGTCAGATTGCTGTTTGTATTTCAGGTGATGTGCTGCCTTCTTACCTTGCATTTTTAACATTGTTTTCTTTAATGTGAAAGAGTACTCAATTACCAATCTCCATCTTCAGGAGCAGATGTTCGAATTGTATGCCACACTTCAGCTGTTATATAATTCGATTTGATTAACAGGCACCACAGAACCATAGCATTGATCTTCATCGAGATGTTATTGTCAGTGGTCGATAGTATGAGCGTTAAATAACGTGTAATAATTCACACCTCTGGTTCTGAATGTAGAAGGGCTCTGCCTCACTGCCTGTGAAAGAGATGGGGTTTCCATGGAGACGGGAGGAGACTGTCTTCCACATTTCCCCCAGCATGTTAGCTTGAAACACACACACAGACACACACACGCACACACATTTGCAGTGGCTCAGCTGTAGTCTCCCCACCCTACATCACTTCTGCTTGTAACTTTGAAAAGCAGAGCCTCATTAATCTGAACCTCCCATCCGTCCATCCATCCATTGTCATCCGCTTATCCGGGGTCGGGTCGCAGTGGCAGCAGGCCTAGCAGGCCGACCCAGGCTTCCCTCTCACCCGCAACACGTTCCAGCTCGTTCTGGAGGATCCCGAGGCGTTCCCAGGCCAGCTGGGAGATATAATCCCTCCAGCGTGTCCTGGGTCTACCTCGGGGCCTCCTACCAGTTGGGCGTGCCTGGAAAACCTCTAACGGGAGGCGTCCAGGAGGCATCCTGATTAGATGCCTGAACCACCTCAGCTGACTCCTTTCGATACGAAGGAGTAGCGCCTCAACTCCAAGTTCCCTCCCGATGTTCGAGCTCCTTACCCTATCTCTAAGGCTGAGCCCGGCCACCCTACGGAGAAAACTCATTTCGGCCGCTTGTATCCGAGACCTCGTTCTTTCGGTCACGACCCAGAGTTCGTGACCATAGGTGAGGGTCGGAACCCTCACATCATGCAAAAAATGCATAAGTTGTATCTTGTGGTTCTTCATGGGGTGTACTGCCAGTTTTTATAAAATTGCACAGGCCTGTTGATTTAAACTAGTGTATGTCTGCACATATGTTGCAAAAGAAAGTCTGAAAGTCACATTACCATGATAGATTCATTGAGTATATGCCCCATATTTGCTATATTTATTTGATAATGTAATTTTCATTAGATTGGATGCATAGGTGGTATTCAAATGATCCTTGAAAATCAATAATACCTGCAACCCTCTATATGTTGTAAGCTCTTATTTATTTTGTATTCTTTTAAATGCTTCCCTTTAAAAGACTACGTACTTTGAGGCATAGAAAAAGCAAGCCATTGTTGGGGCCTTTGTCAAAACTTTTCCCTAACTCATGCAGTGCTTGCATGCACAAAGTGCACCACAACCCCATTCAGTAAACGGCTAATGTAGGTAAGAAATCTATGCCTGGACCATCCATCTCCTGAATGAATCCCACCTCATCTCCTTTCCCTCTCAATTATTCATGCATTTCAGATGAAGAAGAGAATCCAGACTCAGCATCTATATTTAAACCCGGACTGGTCCATGGTGGCTGTATAAATAGAAACAGTATAGGGTTTGGTCTGGCACACCAAAGGAGGCTGTCTTCATCAGGAATTTTACCTCGGTGTATGCAGCATTTATTGGAAAGAGATGAAAGACAGCTCAGTCAGTGTTGTGTAGGGGCATTTCTGGTTTGAGGAAATATCATAGAGCAGTTATGGTTGGTAATGGAATGTGTGGAAAAGCCTAACCTGCTTCTGCTGTCCATTAAATGTCTCAACATGAATCTCATCATATCCCCACGGTAGTCTCCCCAACTCATAACATTACTCGTCCTAAGCAATGATGAACAGTCACACCCTAACAAAAAAATCACAAGGCTCTTGTGTATGGCACAGTAAATAAATAAAAAAACAGTTATATAAGCAGGTCTATCACATTGTTCAGGGATGTGGGCTATTGTCTGATAATTAATGTATGACGCAGTTCACGCAGTTCACACAGTTTTACAGTCTATGATAGTTTATTTATTACAAAAACCAGAGAACGTCAGAGTATACCCTGAAGACAGCAGCAGAGAAGGAAAATGTAAACATGAGAGAAGCATTGATTTGAAACGCAAAGAGAGATGCAGACGGAGAAAGGCACACACAACCCTTCAATAGACGCACACACGTACACACAGTCAATCAACAATGATGCCTGAATGGAAGGCAGCTGCAATTCTCAGCGTCACAGAAATGACAGTTGCCATGGTGATAGTGACAGTGAACTTTTAAACATTTTAGTGACGGCAGTGAGAAATAAAAGAGAGAAAACGACTTAGACTGGAAGATGTGAATTTAGCATATTGTATTCACAGAGCAAGAGCAATACAAAGCAAAATTACTCTTAATCGTGAAGTCAAACACATGCTTACTGCAGATATTCTACTTACTAAGGGCGTCTACTTACACTGAGTCCATATTTCACAGTTTGTGAGAGCTCAGTGGACGTTCAGTATCAGTACTGTTAATCCCTTTGAGAGCAAACCCTTGGCAACAGGACAGCTATAAGAATATAATTTTTGTACTTCCATTGTATTGATCCTGAAAAAATTTAATAACAGCATGGTTCTGTGCTATACCAATGTACATACATGTGCATAAGGATAATTAACCAATCACAAAACCCCACCCCCCTTAGTTACTGTTTCCATGACTGTCAAGCTTTCCACTCTGTTCTCACATTGCACATAAGTTTACAATGAAAATGATGACAGATTTATTAGTCATAATTCTTTGTAGTTTTTGCAAAAGCAATTGTCCATGTCTATGATTTCCGACAGAGTTAGACAAAGCACTTGTCTGCTTTCTAGGAACAAGATTTGATCAGCTGGCTACTGGGCAATTAAGCTTACGTTAGCTCTGTGGTTGTAAATGCAATCTCAGGCTGAATTTCTAAGGTGTCCAGCTGACTCGTTTTACAAGGACAATTTCTTTAAATTGCACTTACTGGCTACAGATGTTCGTGATATGGGCCATTCACATGCGTCTGAAAATGTGTGGTTAACACCAGCCGTGCCACTTTCATCCTTTTATCCAAGGTGTTTGATTGGTTGTGCTCCTATTGCGCCCCTTGTTAAGCCACTTAGCAACCAGACCTGCGCACTGCGATGACAATGGTGATGAAGTTGCTGTAAATTACCAGTAAGCCTCACTGACTAAACTAAATAAAAAATAGTCTACATAGACAACAATAGATTTAGGGTGCAAAAAATTAGGCATGTGAATGGCCTCTGCATGTTCGAGGCAAAAAGTCATCATCCTCACCAGTTGATGAACCATGTTGAAGATATGAAAATAAAGAAACGGCGAAGTGAGGACAATTTTTTGACTAAATTGTTATTTAGTTCTAGCATAATACTGTCTAGCTGCCTAACTTACATACTTGCCGAAGCAAGACAGGGGTTATATTATTGTTTCGCATTTTCAAATAGTATGTTTCACTTTTAATATTACAAAAGACAAGATACAACTTTGTCTATTCATACAAAACAAACAACAGAAACAACTGCCATCAGATCATAATCCCTTTAGCATTAGGATGAAGACTAATTGATTGATATCTCGGATCAGGAGTTTGGCTGTGGCTGGTGAAGTGACTGCTTTGACACACTGTCAATGCTTTGACATGTGGAGAACTCTCAAGCTTGACAGACCTCCCGTGCCTCGTCACGGTTGCTAAGCTATGATTGGACAAGCATTGTTTAGGGAGGGGCTTAGCAAACATTCAATTTGAATGTAGAAGAAGATTTGAAAAAAGAAATTGTGTCATGATGCATAAGTGCAAGTGGTGTATTTATGAGATTGTGTGTGCCTGTCGTTGTAGTAGTACTAGTAGTAGTAGTCGTCGTCATCCCACTACAGGTGAAAGTGCTCATCAAGGTGAAAGGCGTCTCGCACCAGTAGTCAAGTGCTCTCCCCCCACTCTCAGAATCACCCGTGGGCTTGATGAAGGTTTCTCCTTCACTTTAGTGGATTCTATTTCTGCCTCTACCCTTCACACTTTCCTCAAAGTCATTCCTTCACCTCACCGCGCAACCTGCACAGCGGAGTGAAACCCTCCAATGAGGAAAGCTACAAGTGGAGCAGCCTCTGGACCTGAGAGTACTGATTTATAGACCCTGTTCTTCTGTGCACACATATAGTAGTTGAGTATTATATATGGTGTGCACAGGGTTGCATATCACAGTAATGGTTTCATGGCTGCATGTCTGCACGGCCCCGGCTAGCAGCTGCCTCAGGGTCAATCTGCTGTGTTGCGTGTGTAAGAAATGGTGAAAAAATGAAATGAAGAAATCACATATCTGGTACTATACTGTATATCCAATAAATTGCATAGCCCAGACATAAAAGGTCATGATATACACCTCAGAGGACACCAAACATCCACTTAGAGTACATATATACCATTCCATGAGGGTTAACTGACTGAAGTGGTTATTTTCTACTTCATGTGCAATGGAGGCAGTGGGGAGTCGCATGTGACAAAAGTCCCATGTCGGATCCATATACTTATCCGTCACAGTGTGCTACTTCACCAACTGAGCCCCATGATTGGCCTGACTGAGTAGATGATTTTTATATTGTAGTTACTGATACCTTTAGACACAGCAGATAGTATTTATAGATTGCAGTGTAAATGCTAAAAACAAAACTATTTAGACATACATTTTTAGTTTATATATTTTTTAAATTTGCATGAAACGTTTTATTTTTAGTACATGCTCTACTTTCTCAATAGGACTACTGTTTTGGCAAAGGATGGTAGCATTGTGCTAATTTACCTTACGTTCATTGAAACAGAGGAAAAACTATTGCTGCCATGCTAACTAGAGTTGTGAAATATAAGACAATTTTCAGTTCGGATATTTTTCCCTGCTAAAAAGGGAGTATTGTTGCTCAAACAATGTCAGTGTTTAAAAGTATACTGCGTTATGGGTTTGTGTATGATTCAATAGTTGTAACAGTCATTGATGAGCACTCTCCTTGAGGGTTAGTAGTGATTCAGGAAAACTGATACGGTGTTTCAATATTAATCACTCAGTTTCTGACTTACAGCTCATACTTGTAAGTCTGTGAGTGAGACTGACTAACTGACTGACTAAAATATACTACTACCACTACTACTACTAAACTCCAACACTGCCAAGGTCTCCCTTTTCCATCGAGGAAATACAAAGTATATGGCTTCACATTGAGGAAACACAGGCTGTTGTTTTTTCTTATCATGCATTTTTCTGTGCAGAAAATTTAGCAAAAACATTATGGTATTATTATTATTATTATTATTAAGGTATTACATAAACCCTTTTTGTCCATGCTCAAATTACTTTAGTAGCCTTTTTTCTAAATGCTTCATTAACTTCTGATTATTTTGACAGTAGGTCTACATCCATTTCGTTCCTATGAAAAGGGTAGCATCTGTGTGACTTTGTTGCAAAACATGTGTCTATTGAGACAACTAACGATTAGAATTAATTTAGAAGAGGTCGTCGATGCTGAACTTTTGTTCTCTGCTCTCATAGCAGAAACTAAATACTAACTGGATGCTTTTGTTCTTTTTGCCTTTAGGAATGTGAGATATTGTCCCACATTGCCTCTTCCTTTAAAATTGAATCTGGTCCGAAGGCAACCACAAACTCAAATGGCTAATACTTTCCGTGAAAGTGATTATTAAAGTATGCCCCACCCCCCCACCCCAATCACTAAATAGTTTTCTTTAAAATAATACATAATTTCTAGGGCTTTCATGGCCTTTATTAGAGCAGCAGGAGAATTACAGGAAAGGGGGGAGAGAGAGGGGATGACACGCAGCAAAGGGCAGCGGATCGGAATTGAACCCGAGCCGCTGCCTTATGTTTTCAAGGTTCAACTTTTTCCAAGTTGGTAGGAGTTGTAGACAGTCATGTTATTGAATCAATAATATCTAACTAATATATAATTAGTAGTCAGGACAATTGAGTATGTTATTAATAAGTTGGAACATCCATTGTATAGTTGTAATAAAACAGAATATGTGTATAAAATCAGAATAAAAAGCCAGTAGAATAATGAATGCTTCTGGTTTTTGTTATTATACAAATATGTTGTTTTATCATAAGTCAGCAATATTTCTGTGTGTGACATAAAGGTACAAAACAGCATGACCTAAATTTCCCCTTGACAATTAAATGAGAAAATCATGATAATTTGGAATAGTGAAAATATTAAAGGTATTATTGTTGCCATTGTTTGAGGCTCTGCAGACACAATCCTATATTATGCATATTGATTCCCATACCTAAAAGTAACAGAAATGTGAGCAATACTACAACGTCATACACTGACAACACAGGATTTAAAGTGTTCCCACAGGCTAAAGAAGAGTGAATATTCAACAATAATCAGTGGCTAGATTTTTCCTTAGTCATAAACTGACTTCTTCATTTTCTCCCAGTTGCTCTGATTCAGCCTCTATGTCATTTTCTCTTCCATTAACAGTCCCCAACTTGCCAGATCTCTTGATCTATTGCTGCTTTATCTCCCTTACAGTATCTGCTCCTCAGCCCTCGTCCTCTTGGGGACAGTGAAGTCTTAGTGTCTTTCACTCAGTGCTCACGTAACAGCTCAACTCTAAATTGAACGAACAAAGGAGCTGTCGAGCTTTGCAGTGGCAGTGCGCTATTCTTGACCATCTCCACTTTCTTGTCATCCCCTACACAATCTCAGAGCCATTCCTATGGAAATATGGTACATTCTGTTCATCAGTGGAAAAAGCATTACTTTTTCATTAATTCCTTCTTTTCAGCGGATGTGTGCAATCACTTTGCATGAACTCCAGGATTGTTGCTCTGATGACCACAGTTATGTAATTTATTGCACATTCATGAATTTTAGTCACCAAAGAGACAGAACACGTCCACTGAAATAAATTCTGCAATAGTAAATAGAGCAAAACGAACAAACTGTCCTTACTAAACCTATTCTGCAGCAGAAACATACCAAAGCTGTCTCCTAGTGCAAGCCAGAAAAGCTGAGATGCCACTACACATCCTGAACTATCTAATACAAAATGCATGACATGACTTGTAAAATACTCACAAACACAACTCCACAACTAGAGAATCAGACCTCTGCACATTAACAGTGAATGAGCGTTGAAATATGCAGCACAATGTTAAAACAGATACCAAATAAACAAATAATCCCAAACTCTTTCCAAAACATCCGTCCAACAATAAGTAATTCAATGAATGAATATCAATCAAAGAAACAGTGAAAGATAGCATTACTGATGATCATAATCTTAACAATCTGTGGCTTGGTCTCTCTATATTTGGTAATATGGTTTACACTGACTCCCCTAACACATCAAATGATAATCCCAACTGTCAATGGTGTTTAGTAATCACCTCCGTTCCCTTGTTTGTTTATTTGTTTGTGTGTGACGCAATCAGATAGAAATTTGCTGTAAAAAAAACCTTCTCAAAAGAAGAAACACTGAAGAAACATTGGAGGGCAGGCTCCTTCAGTTGACTCGTTTAAAAATAGATTTGATAAATTCTTGTCAACAAAGGGTATTTTGTATAATTATACATCTGAGTATAGTGTGACATTACTTTGTTGCATTGTTTGTTTGTTGTAGTTGGAGAGTCTGTTGAGAAAGATGTATATCATGTAATAGAAAATGTTAAAAAAAAAAATATATATATTTATATACATCATATACCGCTATTGACAATAACCATAATATTCCAAAAAATAAATATTGATATCATGTTAAAGGAAGCCCGTAATAAGCCCGTCCATATAGTCAACTTACCTGCCAGCCTGCCCCTGCACTCTTAATTGTCACAAGAGTCTTCCACAAACTGCTAGCTTAACAGTTGTTAGTACTAACACAAGTCATGTTCATTGTTTATGCTCATTGTGATATGTTCACGTTCATAATGATAATTTGGAGGGAGTGGCTTTGGAGGCAGACCTGAAGGGACGGTTGCCAGTGTTGCAGACTTGGCAACTTTGTTGCTTCGTTTCTCAAGATTACCAACCCTATCTTTAATACACATGTTATTACACATATACTAATATTGTGTAAATAATCCAACGACTCTTAAATTCTCTCTCATTACTGTTTATTTCCGTTTTCCCTTTGTCAAACAATAAACAAAGTTAAAGATGAATTTGATTGGCTCCATTATTTATTATTCTTTTCCAAATTTTCAATAGATAATGCAATATATATAATATTAAAAGGCCAAGCTTCTGCTACTATTGTGTAATTTACCCAGCCAGACTGTTGACTGTGACAGTAACAGCCAGACTGTTGACTGTGACTAACTGTACTCGAGTGTTTTCATCTGTTGTTCTGACTGTAACTATCAGACTAAAACCAACAGGCTCTGAAGACGAAACCTGATACTTTCAGCTGGATCTGGGTTATCAATGCAAGTGTATGCACAACTGTACTGTTTAAAACAGCCTTAAAGCTGCTTACATCTTCTTTTTAAATTACACATGGATCAAATTAAGTATAATGTAAAAAGGGTTCACTCATATGATGGATCCACAGAGAATTATCTCACAACTCTTCAGTTGTCTTCAGATGTAAAGAGTATTTTTGCGTTCGTTAGCTTTGTTGTGGTTTTCTGGGCGGAGCAAGCTGTTGCTGGTGCAAAAGCACCGATAGACTCCGCTGAAAGCTACCTGTCCAGCACCAAAAGGCAGACAAAGCTAGTGACTTCCTGGTAAACACAGTGAGTATTTAACAGCTTTGGTTGGTGGAGACCAAATATAGAGACCTACGTTAGTCGGGTGGCCTGAAATGCAAATGCTGCTCTGACTGTTGGATGTGTAAAGAGGAAACTGTTTGCTGACACATTCACCATATCAAATTTATACAGTGATGATACTTTAATCTTATGTTTACAGATGGTTCCGCTACCCCTTAGTTGCCAAAATTAAAACTGCTTGTTTAAGTTTCTTGGATCAAATTGTCAAAAGTAGTTGTCAAATTTCACCAAGGGTATTGGGTACCACTTGTCAAACACTCACTGATTCTCACACAAATTTGATGCAATCTTCACCATGTGTGAAGAAAATAATATTCTGAATGCCTCATTATGGAAAATAAACAAAACTGTGGTTCTCCAAAGTGTTGTAATGAGGATGCAGGATACGGAAGGGAGCCATCTTTCATGCATTATAAGATCATGATCATAATTGCTCAACAGATACACAAAACCCTTAACTCATCCATCTGGCTAAAACTGAAGTCACTTTCTGGCTCATAATGTTCTTTGACACATTGAGGGGAAACAAATACTGAGTTTCATGGATCAAAATTAGTCCATGAATGTGGTCTTGTCAATTTCATCTGGTAAAATCAACTAATACGAGTTTTGTTTAAAAAGTTATTTGTTATGAGTCTAAAAACAGCAGCTCAGCTTCCTACACTTCAGCCCTTTTAACAGCTTTGGTTGGTGGCGTAAGAAGCACCATTAATTAGCATAGTACGTAAGAAGCACCATTAATTAGCATAGTACGTAAGAAGCACCATTAATTAGATTAGTCTAAAGAACGGTCTATTCTGAATGTCAGCCAAAATCTCCTGTGGTTTTCAGTCTGAGTAGGGGGGGATTCTTAATCATAAGAATCCATCATGAACTGTGTTTTACAATCTTCGCAATAAGTGTGTTTGTGTGAGTGAGTGAGTGTATATGGTTGTACACTCTAAACAGTGACAACAAAATTGGTCATAGGTGAGAGCTGTTAATCAATTCCCTTTGCTCTTCCCTGACAGGCAGACAGAGCGACTGGCATGAAAGCAATCGTTGAGGCACTCAATCTACACATGATGAAAGTACACATGATCCCAGCTTATATCTCAACACCACACAAACACAGACAACACTGACAAATAACCTGCGAAAGTCTGATATGTTATTTCCCCACAAATCCCCTATCAAGCTCAAATTTGTGACTTCAGTATTGCATGGTCACTCGGCAGCTTCCTGCCAGGGAGCCCAGCAATATGGCCAGGCTTCCAGCAGCAAGGTGGTGTTGGTGTTGACTCCGGGAAACGTAAAGTAAAATTAACATTTAGTAACTTCAGTCGTTAGTCACGTGATTTGTTTGTCCCTCTAGTGACGTTAGTCGGTCAAGTTAACATCAACCACGCTCTTTTCCTTAATCTAACTAAGTGATTTTGTTGCCTAGACCTAACTTTCTGTGAAGACAGAAGTTTTTTTTGAAAAGACACTATGCATGTAATGAGTGTTTATTGGCATGCTGTCACTGACATACAAAACTTGCGTTAGAGTTGCATAAAGCATCATAGTTTGAAGCTGAGGAGCACTGACCAAGCTGCTTTATTTTGACGCATTTGTGTGAGAATGTGTTGAAATGGCTGGCTTAACTTCATCAAGTTTTTAAATACATTTGGGCATTTAATGTCATGAAGGCAAGCAAGACGTATTAGTTTGATGGCTGGAGTTGTTGCATTGCACAAATAACTGTTCCGTTGTATCACCTGACAGAAGGAAAGTATGTAAACAGAAAACAAACCAACAGTGTGCCAAGAAAGCAGAACAGGGGTCTGCTGTGACAACAGAGAAGTTTTATATTACAGAGATATGAAGGGAATGCAACAGGGTTAAAACGGTACCCTTAAGACTAACTCAAGTTTCCTGGGGATGTGGGAAAGCGGAGAGATAAATCTATCAAAAGAAGAACATTAAAACTATCTGTCAAAAGACGGTCATTAGCGGCCTTGACAAGGCTGTCTGAGTGCATTGGCTGTAAAACCTGACTTTTAAAACAATTCAGGGCTGGATATTCACAGTGATGTGAGGGTCAGGCTGAACCTGTGCCTCTTCCCCAAATGAGGCCGTCTGGCTTTCCAGACACCAAAAAAAGTTAATGAGGACTGCCTGACTGCCTCTCAGACCACTGCAAAATGATTTATTGGATTTTTGCAAAACAGGAATCGTTGGTCTTTCATACAGGTAGGTCTGTCTGCCTCGGGTTCACAGTACTACAAAGACACACCTACTACAAGAAGCCCTCAAAACGATCGCAGTTCGGTTAGGTTTGGGCACCAAAACAACTTCATGGTTTGGGTTAAAACAAGTGTGTTGATTCCTTTCATGACTCTAGATGATCCAGTCCCTGAATTGGGACACAGCATTCTAGTCATGTTTTTATATGATTTCATATATCGTACAGTACATCATCATCATCCATTTGACTGACTGAGGCTTTCCAGCTGTCAGGAATAGTGATCGATTATAGTCTGGTTGCTTTGTGTCTTGGATTCTGCTGCAGACTGATTTATGAGTAGGAATATGGCCAAACCACGTGTATATGTCATCTTAAATGTGACATGAGTGGAGCATAATTGGAATTTGTTGCCTGCCATCGGATGCCACGAAGGACAAAATTACAGAAACTTTCATGTTTGGTTTCTTCTGTAAATTGGTTGAAATCAAACTGATGTTGATACTGGATTATATTTCTCTGCTAAGCATCAAACAGAATCTTAAAAAAAATGTTTGGTAAAAATATCTCAAATGTAATTATTTCAATTATTTCAATAATACATGTACTGGGAGAGGAACGATTTCCAAATTACAATTTCTACTCAGAATTGTAAATCTTATACTTTGGTCAACTAATAATTAATAAATAAAGTGACAGTATAAAGAAAGATTATTTGCTTGTTAAGTGATATTCACAGCACCCAATCTGGTGACGTCCAATAGTTCTGGTATCATTTAGTATTATTAATGACAAGAAACCATCCAAATTACACATGGTAATACATAAATGCCACTACAGGTGGAAAAGGGCTTTTCTTGGCGCCAATCTGACTGTTACCCGCTGCTTTGCCAGCGGATAGACACAATCTTATTTATGGTGACTCAAATCTGATTTGAGTGAGAGACGGACAATGCTGTGGCTTACAAAGAATGTAAACAGAGAAGGAAGCTTCAAATTGGGCCCGGATTCTCCTGGAGAATAATTAACGTGACATTTCCCTGACATTTAGTCGGAGGTATAGTGGAGGAGCCTGAAGAGGGGAGGAAGGAAGCAGAGATATGAGCCAGTGAGGTAAAAGAGAGACAGGAAGGATGACGGAGCAGAAAAAACACTGGCAGGATTTTTCCCTGCACATCTTAACAAATAATTCAGTTACTACGTGCTTTCTTGTGTTGCTCTGTGCGGACATTAAAATATGGAAACTAAGCTGAAGTGCACTTACACACAGAAACACAAATAGACTTACTCTAATGTTCAGTACCCACGCCTTCAGTGATGATAAAATTATACTTTTGTTGCTTGGTAACCATTTGTTTTGTGCTCAACTCTACAATTCACTATCTGTTTATGAGCTGTAAGACCTACATTTCCATCTATGACCCAAGATAGGAGCACACAGCTGATAAACATTGGAACAATCTGTGGTCGGAGCTGGACCGCTCGACAAGCCCACAGTGCGCTCCAGACTATAAAAAAACGACTAAGACAATACATCAACCCCTATCAATGCTTTTAGTAGTTTGGTCTGTGGTTTCACATTGCCCTTTTCAGCTAATTAGGAATTGGTAAACTCTGCCTCTTGCTGTGTCAAGGTTGCTCTTTTTTCTGGCACGCCATCTTCCGCTTTTGGCTCATAATAATGCCAAGAGAAGAGATGATGAACACTTTTTAAAATGGTAAGCAAGCACCACACCCACTCATCAATTGGTTGTTTTTGAGAGCTATAGATTACCAGGAAACCATATGCACAAGCACTTTGCTGTGTCATTATTCAACGGGAAGATCACGCATCATTGTTCATCACTTCAAAACTGTTCTCCAATGATGTTTTGATAAATTGCAGATATCAGGGTGCTATCATGGAGACAGCGGCATATGGCCGACTCAGAGTGATCATCTCCTTTTTCTAGGCTACTGCACTTCCTTAGCTCGAACACAATAAACATTGATTTTACACCTCTTTAATTCCTATGAAGAAGACGTTTCACTGACAGACTCGCAGCACTCATCTCTCTCTCTCTGTCTGTTTGTGGGGTAGCGCTGACAGTTCTCAAGAAATCCTCACCGCAAAGCATCAGCCAGCACACACTGCTAATAGTTTCAATTGCTACACATTTCCCAAACAAGGCACTGCGCTCCCTTTAAACATTGCGTGGAAAAGAGACGCCATCCTCTTTGATCCCTCCAAGCCAATGTAGAAGAGGGTGATCAAAGGCTGCTCATGTTTAACACTGCTGTGGTCTCCCAGGTTTCGGCTGCAGGCCAACTCTGTCTTTTTGCTAAGACTAAAGGTGAGCACTACTGATAGACGACAGCACGCTTTGGCATGCCTTAAAGATAAGGAAATATTGTGCAGAAGGATGATAACCTTGACATCTTATTATGACATTAAACACAGAGATGTTACAAACAAAATGCAGAGTTCCTAAATTATACTGAAAATAATTGTATGGTCTGACAACTTTACAACTTTAACTGACGTAATTATGAGATAATCTAAACAGTTGCAAACAAACCTTTTCTGGGTTGATAACATTTATATTTTACTGTAGTTGTATATTGAAATATGTACAATGATGCCATGTCAAAACCACTTTCTATTGATCAAAAAATGCTCCTTCCAAGCATTGATTAAAGCAAATGATTCAAACAATTCTAAATAATTTCTGGCTAGTTGTTTATGTCCACAAATATCTAATTCAATAACCTAGCCTCCTGCAGTATATCTCAAATTCAGGATGATGTAGGGTGGGGTTCTCCCAAACAAACAACTCCAAAAGACAGAAGACAAACAAAATGAATTACAGATATGTATTTCATGTTGTAAGCGAAGGCATCTAAGTGATATTTGAATGATTTTGCTGGATGACCAAGTGTAAGCATGAATGTGTGTGAATATCTGTGTTTGAGGAAGTTTGTGGTGAGTGTGTATATGATCAGGTAGCTCACATGTTTGCAAAAGTGAGTTAATGATATGGCAATGACCTTTTGTTACAAGTCTGGTAATAAGCGTAAAACAGGAGATACAGATAATGAATCTTGAGTCATGTCTTAAAGATGCATCCAGAGAGCTGCTTTCACGTGAAGACGTGGTTTTTTTTCTAGTTCTTGAACAACAATAATGGCAGATATTAGCGTACACATCCAGACTGATAAATCACATCCGCTGGCTGGCTTTTTCTGTAATTTCCACTCTTTACTTCGTGTTCCAACCTTGGAACAATCAAAACATGAGGAAACACCAAAGCACAACTCACAGAAGTGTCGTAATTGACTCATTTTGTGCAACTGTGAATGTCTCGTAGGTTTGAAAATTGCAGGTGCAAAACTTTTGTTTTCCTATTTTGTTTTTATGGTCTGCCTATTAATACAGATTCAGTGGTTTAAAAACGACAGCATCCCATGTTAGTGCAATTCAAACTGTCACAAACACCCTAAGGTGCCGATCACACCGAGAAGCGTCACAACAGGCGCTGCCGCTTCTAAAACGCCCCTTGGCGAAGCGATGAGCCAAACAGCTGTATATAGTTCAACCTAATTAACGATAGTTAATATCAGTATTCGTTCCTACCAGATTTACCGGCATCAAAAAAAGAGTTAGTGGTAAACTTGACAGAGACAGCCATCAAATCAAGCAAATGGCTCTTGCTTGATTTAATTGCTGCCTTGATTTGATTGGCTGTGACATTGACGAGCAGTGCGACACTGCGCCTAGCACTTAAAAGTCAAGAATATTTGAACTTTTATTCGCATCTAAACAATGGTTTTGCAGGTTTCTAGCGTCTCGGTGTGATCGGACCCAAAGGCAATTACTTACTTCACAATCTAATCATGTATCAATATGTCAAAGTATGACACACTATAAAACAAGAGTCTGCAGCCATGCTAGCAACTCTGTGAGGCTGTATTTTGGTACATTGGTGCCTTGAGCTAATTGCTAATGTCTGCATGCTAACATGCTTACAATTAAAGTGCTAACATGCTGTTGTGAGCAGGTATAATGTTTATCATGTTCATCATTTTAGTTTTGCATGTTTGAATGCTAACATTTGTTCATTTGCACTAAGAACAAAGGGAATGTCATTAGTTTTGCAGGGTTCATGTTTGTTTGTTTGTGTGTGCCTGTACAAATATCATCATATTCGTGGAGGATTCCTCTCCAACCAATCCCAACTTCATCTCTTACACCCATCATCCAAAGACAGTTACCTTTGCTGCAACAGATGAGCCGGGCTTTTCCAAGAGGTCCCAAAGCTTCTTTCGTTTTTCCGCACAGCATGTGTTGTCAAATTCTTCTCCATCTCTGTCGTTCATATTTTCAGCCTCTCGTTTGAGCTCCTCATTCATTTGCTCCTTCTTCTGGTGGTACCTCGCCTGGCAACACGACTCCAGGTAGATCTCGTCAATGCCCCAGTGGTCGAGTTCTTGACTGAACGACAGGGCGCACATTTCTTCCATCATGTGCAGCTTACCCGTGCGGTAGAAGTTTAGAATTGACGTGAACGCCCCTGGATGTCGATCAAAAAAGTACTCATTCTCCTCGAGGTTGTAGTCATCACACACTTCCATCAGAGATTCATGGGTGTTGCAATCTCTTAACTTTCCCAAACGTGTTCGTGGTAGCCTATCTAATGTTCGCCACAAAACCTCATGTGGGAGACCTCCAACATTCAGCCGGACTCTCCGGAAACATGACTTGCTGCGAATGATGTCCACCGGTTCAGGTGGCAGCGATGATGTTGAGTGGGAGCCGGCTTTATTTAACTCTGCCAAGGATTTCTCCATGATGACTTTAAATTGAGGAATCAGGCAAACATCCAGGGCTATGGACTACAGTTGGTCCTGTTTTCTTTCATAATTGTATCTAAAGGATTAAAAAACAAACATTAAGAAATCATTAGTATTCTAGGATTAGCCCCAAATTTCAAGGCGCACACTTCAATCATCTGACTCTTAAGTAACATGGTGATAAAAGATTAGGGCCTGGGCCCCAGGGGTAGTTTATAGCAGTGGTTCCTAACCTGGGGGTCATGAGTTAAGAGGTATAAAATACATTTGACAGGTTACAAGAAGATTTCAAAAGAAAGGAAGAAAATAGAAATATATAACCTATTGATTATTTGGAATCCTAATTTGTGTCTCTTCGTTGTGAAGTATTGGATGCTTTTACCTCTGAAACAATCCAAGAGAGCAAAATCAATCTTTGGTTCAACTGCCCACAGCTCATGTCCACATCACAAGCTAAAAACACTGGTTTCCAACTTAATACTTCATCAACACACTACTGTCACAGTGTAGGAAAGCACTGCTATTGCCAGATGAGTGAAAACTTTGTTGGCTCATTTTCTGTAAGCAGTGTAGCACTGAAGCATGGTGAAATTAGCAAGCCATCTAGCTAACTAGCGGATGGCTGGCTAGTTAGCTAGCTTGCTAATTCAGCCATGCTTTCATACTACACTGGTTATTTCCAAATTACTTCCAGAGTAAAGCTGACTCTGGAAGGAAATTGTGAAGAAATGTAAACATTTATTTTTTTACTATTGACTTTGTCAACAATAAATATACCCTCCAATTATGATTCTTCAGATGACTCACATCTGTTATAAAATAAGAAAAAAACGTGGAAACATTATATTTACTTAATATTGTTCTGTCATTAGTGAAACAGTTATAGAAAAAAACGTAATTTAATGTAATTTCTCCACCAAAAGTTTAAAAGGATCCAGGGGAGGGAAACATATCAATTGTATTATTATCTTTGGGCATTTCACTACTATCTTTTTTTTAATTTGTTTTAAAGTTATTTTTTTGTCAAAAATAAATATACCATCAGACTCAGATTCATGTCCTGAATCAACAATAAACATACCCTAAGATGTGGGATCTTGAGATGACTCACACCTACAGTTTAAAGATTCACACATTGATATTTGAGGCTAAGAAGAAACATATTACCATAAATAACACCTTGTTGAATACTTCCCACTAAAACTTTAGAACGAACTTGCGCTGACCTATTTTTTGGAGACATCTCTATGGTGACTGATACAATATTATTATCATTAATAAAATATTTATAGTATTTGGTTGATCACTGCTCATGTGACGCCCATGCAGCCCTGTGGGTGGGGACGCAGGAAACCACAGTGATGAGTGTGGTACAAAGTGAGCGCTGTCCACTCTAATGGTGCTGAAACACCAGGAAGCGCTGTTCACTCCCTACATCACGGCGAGCTCCCTCGGGGGAAGGCAGGCTGACACTGAGAAGAAAATACATAGCCTACATCATCTCCTGACAAAAGATGTCCAACGTTTTATCATCCATCTCTGACTGTAGACGTGGCCCGAGCCGCACATTTTTACAAGCTGTTAATTTTGTTTATGTCTGTGTGATGAGAGCGTGGAAACCCAACAACACCTCGGGGCCTGCAGATGTGATCATTGATAGCTGTCACGCAAAGTTTCTGACACTTCGCAAACACAATTAGGACCGAGCATTATGTCAACACATTACAAAGCACATAGACAATAAAAACATGAACACGGGATGTATCATAGAGGATGGAGACATTGTTATGTCGGTTTTTGCACATGCACTAACAGGCTGCGGGGAAGCAGTAAAAAGAAATGTTAATTTGAAGAAGCCTCCACCCTCCTGTTTTCTCCTGAAGTCAATGCCTCGATCAAATAATTTTGCATTGAGCCTAAAAGACATTATTCATCCCTGTCTTCACACTGTACTGTTATCCGCATCTAAATTGTGACTGAGAATAAGCTCATTGTGATGGTTAATCATCTACAATTGCCAATGTTGTGAATACAAATCCTCCATCATTAAGCATTTCCCTGTTTGTCAACGGCTGCCTGCTCCATATTGGTGCAGTTTCAATGCAGAGTATTCCTATATGCCACTGATAATATATTACAGTTGATAGGTTACATATGAATCAAAGTCAAATAAGCTTTAAAAAAAAATACCGTAGTGAGTTGTTGTCATCCTGCACGGAATCAAACCAGCACGTACCGCTCTGTGAACAATCAATCCGCTGGCACAAACGGAGATGAAGCAGTAGCATTTAAAAAAAGGAGGCGCCGTTATTGGTTTACTATTGCCATGGTCTAACCCAATCCATTTCCCCCTCCTCTGCCTCCGACATGGCAGAGAGATCCTCAGCACGATTTACTGCCTACCCGCCGGTTTCCTGCTCCGCATATCGCACCAGTGTTTCGCCTCAAAGATCAACAAGTATGCCCAGAGTCCATTCGGACAGACTACCTGTGTTTCCCAGTCAGCTGTGTGAGGAGGCGCCGCATCTCTCTGAAAGTGGATCCATGGCAGCTCAGCGCCGTCTTCCACATCTGATTAACTGTTTCAGCGCCGCTTCTGTCTGTATCAATAAAAACACTCATGGGCACTGCTCAGGCCGAGGTGTAGTTAGATAGAAGCATCATGTGACGAGAGTGCACATAAAAGATGAATGAGTAAATGTATGATCATACGGTCTGAAGGCACGGAGCCGACAACAACGAGAACCGATGGTACACGATGGAACATGTTTAGATAAAATCATTTAATGCTGCTTAATATGAAGAGGATAGCTGGGTTTACCCTCCTCTTATTTCCACATATAAGCAGTAGGAGAAGAAGTAGTCAAATCCCCTACATTACATTAGAGTGAAAATACTCCAGTACAAGTAAAAGTCCTGCATTCAAAATCATACAAAGTAAAAGTACGTACCTAATGTCCCAATAATAAAAGTACTGATTCTGCTGAAAATGACCTTTGTGAGTGATATATTATGTATAACATTACTAGAATGTTGTAGCTAGTTTTAACTATAAGGTTGGATAATTTAGTCACGTGGTTCCCAACAAAGGGATCGAGCCCCATCCCACTCTTTAAATATATTTTCAGTGTATTTTTAATTATCAAATTCTCATTCTACCACCTTTGCAATATTGCTATGATCCGGGCTTCTCCCGCACGTCCAGCCGGTGAAACTTTGATCCACACCTTCATTTTCTCCCGTCTTGATTATTGCGACACACTCCTCTATGGCATCAGTGCTAGCTCCATCAAAAGACTCCAACTGGTCCAGAACACATCCGCCAGACTTCTACCTCACACCAACTCCTTGCACCATATTAACTATCAGTCCTCAAAAACCTCCACTGGCTTCCTGTCTCCCAGCTGATCAACATCCTGGTCTTCACCTTCAAAGCCCTTCACAACCTGCCCCCCTGCCCTCGTGAGTTGAGTTTGAGTTCTTAAAAAAACAACACTTTACAAATCTAATGTATTATTATTGTTATTATTATCACTATTATTATTATGTGATCTGGAGGTTTCAAGTTTCACATTTCTAGAAGCTGCAAACAGGACTGTGGTGCTTCCAAACTAGTTGTGATGTGACAAAAACATTTTAAACTCACATTTAAAATGAGTTTTATGAGTGAAGGGGGACTTAAAAGCCCACGAATGTTCAGCTAGGTGTTGCCCAAAGTATGGAGGAAAAAATAAAAAATGAGATCTATGTCTGTACTTTTTTATTGAAAATATTAATAAACAACTTAAATATGATATATAGATTCACTGAGCGGATATAAAATGGTAAACAGTGCTGCAGTACATAAAACAAATGCTTTATCAATAAACAATTTTATAATTATATACAGTTAATCAAATTATTGAGTCACATTTCACGCAGTGTCCTCTTTAGTCTGAATCGGACCTGCAGATCTCCGTCCGGCTGGAGCATCCCAAAGCCGTAGCGGTTGGGATTAACTGGTGGCAGTTTAGCCTCTGGGTCACACATATCCAGGTCAAGATGGGTCAAGAGCAAGAACACAAATCTACAGAAACAGGAAGCAAAAGCAGTTTAGAACAACAACAGACCGCCCACTGATAAACACAATTTATAAGCCAATAATAATAATATCAGGTTTCACTCATTCAGTTAAATGCAGAAATGATGTGAAAATCACATTAAGTAAATCGACCAATCTGAAATAAATAGCAAAAAGCCTAAAAAATACCCGCTCTTTTGTGTGTGTTGTGCATTACAAGGATTGACCTTTAACCTTTGCTACCCGATCTGATGTCTGAAAAAGACACGCTCTCCCAAATGACTGGCCATTACCCTTATCATTTTTCATACAGGTCAGCCCTAAGTCAATTTATACTTGCCCCTATAGATACAAATTATTCTATTTTATTTATTAGCGGTTATCAAATAACAAAGTCTAAAGATAATTACAATGTTTAATCTTTATTCAAGAATCTGGAGTTTTGTCCACATCTAACGCTACTCGTCTCAGGTTTCCAGGATACTTGAAATGCTCGCTTACACTTCAGTTCATAGAATATCTAAACTGGCCGCCATTTTCCTCGCAAGTGCCCTTTCGTTAAAGCACATGTGCAGCTCTCACCAGAGAGGAAAAGGGGGCGAGGTAGCTCTCTTCTTAGCTACATCCATCATCAGCTCGGGAAAAAGCTGTGTTTAATTATTTTTCACCACTTGCTCGATGAGGCAAGTGACTTGCAAGATTTACTAGCCTGGTGTGGCCTTTTACTTGCCCAGGGCAAGCGGGCCATCCTTATTGTCAAACCCTGCAGTTCATTACAGAGTATAACCGATTATTATTATATCGCAGCTTGTTGCTAATGATGACAGGAAAAGGAAGCAGGACTGACAAAAAATTAGAGGAAATGTTCTGTGGAGATATACTTTGCTGGTCCCGTAATTGGGGTGAAATTGCAGGAAATGTTTTGATCATTAATGTATCATTTTAAAACCATCAATGCATCACTGAAAGATAAAGAGATTGAAAAGCAGTGGATTTTTATACTCACTGTTTAATGGCTGTAACAGCGAAGTCTTTTCCAACACAGATGCTACTCCCTGCACCCCAGGGCATGGTGTAGTGCTTCAGTACTTTTCCATCTTTGTAGAATTTATCCTTCATTGTCCTATTTTCCCATGGTGAAGACCCAACCTCATTTAAGAAGCGGTCATACTTGAAAATCTGTTCAGGGGAGACAAGAAAAAAACAAAACATGAAGGCATAAGATGTGTACATTATATTATCTTATCTTAATAGGTTTGATCCTATGTCTCTTGCTCAATTTCTTGTTAAAAATAATATATGGTAGTATCACCTTTTAAGAATACAAAAAACTTGCATTAACGCTTACATAATATGTAATTATCACCTCTAACCATTGGAGACAAATAAACCGAATGAACATTGGGAATTTATCTCGCCCTCTTGCTCGTCAACTCCTTGTTTCATTTGTAGGCATTTAGCAGCTCATCCCAAAGGATGTTTTCTGTTAGTAATTTAAATCACACTGCTTAATCCTTGCTCCTCGAGATTGCTTTGTGCTCTACAATATGGCTTAGAAATATCACAATGGAGGTACACAACTATAGGTATTATGGCGGTGGAGGCTTCGTATACCACTAAATGTTAAGTGATAACAGCATCCCATGCACATCACAATAACAGTTTGTCATGTTTATGACATTAATGCTCTTAGTACACATAAAAGTAAAGTACCTGTGGTTCTTGGTGTATCTCTGGGTCCATTTGAGGGCTGAGGAAGGGGAACAGACAAACTCTGTCCCCCTGTCTGAGGTGGTAGTCCTGTCCACTGGCCGTGTGCAGGATCTTGTCCTGCACCACCTCTCTGCTTATCATTACCGCAGCGGTGAGCCGTAGGGTCTCGCTCAGAACACTATCTGCAGAATGGAAAGGACAGAAGCGTGGATGATGTCAGAGAGGTGTCAGTGTGAGTTAAATCAGCCCTCTGGCTTAATTTGGAGAGGTACAAACATTTGCACGGAAATTGAATATATGAAAAAGACAATCATAATTTAATTGAATCAAAGGTCAAACTTTCACTGTCATTGTTTGCGTATGCTGCACTTATCTTTTTCATATCAACAAGTCAAATGAGCCTTTGATTTCATTTTACTGGAATGGCTAAACCTGTAGTTATAAGAGTGAGTGAGTGAAAAGGGGCTGCTAGCAGCTGTTGCGTACCAAGCACAGGTGTGCTGTGTGCTTCCAGCAGGGTGATGGGGGAATGCTGCAGGGTGGTGTCGCGGAGAGTAAGGCCCCTGATCTCTGATTTAACAGCCTCCATGGCCTCAGGGTGAGTGAGCAGGAAGCCAAGGAGCCAAAAGGCAGCAGGTCCAGCATTGCACTGAAAGGAAAACACTCAACTTAGCACAAACCTCCTCAATATAAGCTTTTATGGAAAACGTACATTTTGTATCTGTGGATATACAACGCATTTAATATGGAGATACTCGTTATGGAGCTCTCTCTAATGCTGCTGTCTGAATATGACTGATGTGAGGAGGAGATGTTGAATCAGTCCACACACTTTGTAGACACAGCTGTCAGCCTCTCGAGAAGAGACACCTGAGCCTGTCAGACAGTAATTGTTATGGGTTAAGGGAGCTGTCTAACCTCTGCACATCTCAGGTCAGCTCTCCATGGACAGCCAGGGCAAGTGCCCAAAAGTGACTTAAGGGGCAACACGGTGACTTTCTGCCCTCTTAGATCTTCAGGTCAACATATTTAATGCCTCAGATAATGATTTGAACCTGGTAACCTAAACCCAGGGTGGTGATTTTTAAAGGAATAGTTCAGCATTTTGGGAAATATGCTTAGAGAGTTAGATGAAATACCACTTGCATGTCTGTACACTCAATATGTAACTACTGTAGTTGCAGTTTTTACTCTTTTTGTACGGATTAAACAAACAAGATATAACATGTTGATTGGTGAATTTTAGAAGTACTGGAAGGCAGTTTTTGTTATTTTGTACAGAACCAGGCTCGCTGTTAGTGCTAAACTCAGCGAACCAGCTGCTGGCTCCGGTTTCATATTTAGCGCATAGACATGAGACTGGGTTCAATTTTCTCATCGAAAACTTAGCAACTCTTGACTAGGCATTAAAATACAGGTGTGAGAGTGTACAGACACCTCAACACATTCAATCGCCATGTCCTCTAAAAGTAAAGTAACTAATAAATGAATTTCAGTCTAACAATGTTTCAGTCAAAAACAATGGTTGTTTAAAAATGGAGAAAAAAAACAAACAGCTATCGCCAGCCTGTGCGGGCCTCAGGATGAAAAGTGGCTTTGGTGAAATCCCAGCATTGCCGGTAACACATGTATAAGCCACATTCACTCTGGCACGTCCCACTGGACTCGCATCTAATGCCTCTATTCTCTGCAGTGGTGCTCCAGTTTCCTTCCCAGACTGAGAGTGTGTGCTCAAATATCCCAGCAGACATGATAAAGCACAAATAAACATACTGGGGAATAGCGGTCTTTCCCAAACCAGCAGAGTATCTTTAAGAGCCTGTGGTGGGTGGAGTGGCAAAGGTTTCTCTTTGTTACTGGGTGAACAATTATTGATCCAGTGAGACTGGCAGGTAAATAGAGGGCTGAAGCTATTACAGCTAAAATGTAGCATAGATGAACAGCAGACACTAGGACAATCAAACAACTTGCTATCTCCCCCACCTGGCAGCACAGAGCAATTACACCACGTTGCTCTAAACGTGTCTGGACTGGTGAGGTTGAGTAAGCCACAATTCTGTGTTCACACCTGTTGTTATTAGTGGTGAATAATACTCGAAAGGAGGATTTATGAATGGGTAAGGTGTGAAGTTTTACACTAGAGGAGGCTAAGTAGAAAACCCAATTGACAGCACAAATTCTGCCTCTGAGGGCCTGAAACTCTGTGGTTTCAGTCGAAGAAAGAAAAAGAAAAAAAAAGAAAAAAAAAGAGGAAGCAACTTCAGCTGACTAACGCAATTCTCTTGCTCAATATCCTCACATGTAATTACGAAACCTCAAACAATATAAGGCGTCATGGAAACTGATTTACATTACCATAACTAGCAAAACTCCACTCTGAGTTGCAGGTTGAGGCAGGTAGTACTGAGTAACTGCTACAGAGGATATTTTGGCAGACTGAGCAGGCAGAGAGGAATTAAACCATGACGTATGGGTGTGGAAAGTTTGTATATTTTGGAATCAATGCATGACCTTGTGTGTGTGTGTTTTGAGATGTGTGTGATTGTGTGTGGGAGAGAGACAGACAATGAACCAGCTCTCACCTGTGTAGTCCACAGCTGCAAAAGTAATGCTCTTTTCTGCATTTCTGCATCTACCCCCTCCTCCTGCAGGAAGCCGTGGTAGCTCTGCTGCCAAGAGTTTGACCCTGACCCTCCGTTCAGACAGTTTGGGGACAACAGCTCCCACAGTCGATCCCGGCATGAGTTGGCTGTTTTGGTTTCCCCTGGTGAAGACCCAACATAATGTCATACTTCCTGTGCTGTTTCCTTTCTGACATAAAGTCAGAAAGGAAAGCAAAAGTAAAAACAACTTTGACTTTGACTTCCATTCGCTATTGTGCAGCTTACCTCGCTTGAGTGAGCCTCGAGCCAGTTTGGTGAGAAGATTGTCAAACTTGCGAAATTCCTTGTAGACTGCAGTGGCATTGTCTGTCCTGTCAAACAATGTGAGATATCCGGCCCTGAGAAACAACAATAAAGTTGAACATCTTCCTTGTCTGTCACTCCTGGTATTATAAACGGTAACATAATTTGATTTACAGTATGTTGCAGGGTTTAAAATGATGTGTGTTACCTGAAGAGTAGGCTGTAACAAAGGCTGAAGAGTCCATCCTGTCTCCACTCTGAAGGGTTGCAGTGGTTCTGGTCACTCAGCAGCAGCTGCTGAAGGTGAGCGTTCATGGAGCTGTTGAGCTTGGAGAGCCTGACGTCTTGAAAATGCCTGAGGAAATAATAAAACGGTATTGAGATTTGCAATCCGCATTTAAAGCAGAGTTTCTCTTATCATTTTGTGAACCATAAAGTCTATGTTTGAAAGATGCATTCATTACTGTTCCATCCACTTCCTCTCTGCTCTAGGTCTGATACTCGGCAGCTGCAGACTGAAGATCCTTTTCATGAGCTGGTTGCGGTTGCGGGTGAAGTCGAAGAAGACTGTGTCGTTCATTACGGCATCGAAAGAGTTTGGATCCAACAGCACCGTCACGTAATGACCAGCAACACGCACCTGGGAGGACATCGTTTTAGTTGATCTGATATCTATCATTTTAAATTACAATTTTACACAACTCTTATTAGGGTTTTTTCTACCAATTGTTTTTCTTTTCTTTTTTTTTTTTGCTTTAATTTGAAGTTATGTGGAATGGTCAGTGTTTTGCTCGAAGATATTCAGTGAAACATTATGTCCTACATTGGAATAATAACAAGTTGAAGCAGCCTCTGCAGAACTAATTTCAGATATATTCAGATTGATATTGTTAATATAGTTAATATAAGACATAGTGATGTCTTGTGAAAATGAATAATTTGCTGCTGTCATGTGAAAACCCGATTTGCATTTCAGATCAGACAGACTTCCTGTTCTTTTTTGCAGCAACATCTTTGAACATATTCTCTCAAACCATATTCATTTTTCCCCCCTATTTGGCAGTCAAATGTTCCTACAAAGTCTTTTTTTAGAACTTACCGTGAAAATATCCCCATGTCTGTCTTTCATCCGGGCCAAAAATTTTGCAGCATCTTTTCTAAACTCAAGAGCGTGACCCAACCATGGAAGAAAGCCTTTGTCCAGAGGAGGCTCATTATTCTGTCTGTGAAGTAAAAAGAAACTCGTTAAAATTACAACAGTAGGAAGTTTCAAATTATTTTCCAGGAACGCCTTGATCCGCTGGAGCGGTGAAGGTTAGGGGCCCTTGTTTGAGGTAGAGCAAGCGATGCTTTTCACTTCCCTCACACAGGATTTTCCTGCAAGTCATTTCTCCAAACTTTAGTGCCCCAACTGTCAATGTGAGTAGTTTATTACCTTTCAATTATTCATGAAACTTAACAAACAGGTTTGGAGGCAACATGAAGTTATGTCATGAGAGCGTTCTATCATGAGGTTGAAACATAGACCACAGTGTAAACGATAAGAATCATTTTGAGTTTTTTCTCTGATGTCGTTTTAAGACAACTAATTGCAGAGAATCAGCGTTTCATAGTCAGCATTGATCAAACATACACATTCATTCAGTCAGATAATATTGTATGAAATAAGAGGTATTCTAATATAATTACTCTTCATTCATGTATTTAATCAATATTAAATATACTTAACTTTAGAAAATAGCAAAAGTAAAGCTTTTCTAAATGACAGTATGCTGTTTGTTTTTGCAGTATTTTGCAGACCTTTAGAATCTATCACAATCTCACCTTTGTTAATAATCTAATAAATGCAAATGTCAACATATTAATAAATGTCTTTACCTTGTGCGAGTGGAGTAAAGGAGCACTAGTAGAAGCAGTCCATTAAGTAGTAAGACTATTGTCCACAACATGTTTTAGTAAAGTCTTATACTTGTCCTGTCCCGTTGATAATATATTCCATAGCTGTCGGTAACTCGGTTTTATGGTTGAGCCCTGCTCAACTGCACCTACTATGTGTTAGGAGGTGTGGCTAGGTGTGGCTTGTTACCCAAAGTGTTACACAACATTCAACAGACCGTGTTCGAAGTGTCCCACGCCACAAAAAACATCACATTCTGAGTGACACAAAATTACACTTAACTATTTCTACTATTTAGAGTTTAACACTTTCCAGAAGAAGGTTAAACGTTCTGCACAAAATCCTTTGTTCACGCACAGAAAAGCCAACCTGGCTGAACATTTCCCAGCAATGACATCAGCAAAGTAAAGAGACTCATGTTACACTTTGTAATGGGTGATCGCAGGGCACACATATTTCATGGAGGGTGTCATTAAGTCGAGATCTCGTGGTTTGTTGAAATACTCCTATGACAATATTCAATTCATGTTGCCTTTGACATTACGAAACGCATGTTGTTCACCTCTCTTAAGAAGACTCCCAGACAGTCACGGGGACAAGTATGTACTGATGACTCTGTCTGCCACTGAAACCAATGATTCATTTCCGTAATTCTGAGTAAAAGCTGTCACCAGGTTTAGGTGATACTGTGAAGCTATTTATATTTTTACTAGTGAATGAAGAAATTATCACTTAGTCATACCTTACTTGATGTAATACAGCATTCTTATGTTATATATATCGATGGCCAAATATATCTGCAAAATGATCCAGGAAAAGTGGGGAATAACCCTATCTGCAATATATATATATATATGTATATATATATATATATATATATATTTTTTTTTTTTTTTTTTTTGTATTATGTATTGGGTATTCTTAACAAATAGCATTCTGTAAGAAAACAACAAGTTTTTTTTAGTATTCCAAAAAAGTGCATTTTTCAGATAGGAGGTTTTGCTATTTGGCCATCGATATAGACAGAGAATAAATGGCATCAAAAAGACGAATGGTACAAGTACTCTGCCGGCCAGCAGAGGGCAGTCATGCACTTACAGGAGCAGCTTTCAGCAGCTGGAGAAGAGTCAAGTGGTGGATAATGAAGTGAGGGCAGGCTCCGAAAATTACAAGTCATGTTAACGTCAATGTGGTGGAGCTTGACTTTCGGTGCTAACCTTTTTTTAAAAAAAAAAAATAAACACGCATGAATTGAGAAGTCAAACAATATATTATCCCGGATAATACATTTAAAGGAAGTCCATGATATTACAGCACAACCCTAGTAACCGAGAAACCCAAAGAACAACGGACAAATTAAGAGAAAACGAAGACTTTTAAGATATTACCTCGGAGGCATTAAATCTCTAATTTGATAGTTTTTCAACACTGTAATAACCACCTGCCGCTAGTCTGCTGCTACTGTTACCATCCAGTGTGCTCTTCGCTAACCGACCGTACCAGCAACAACAACCTGACATTTCCATTCCTACAGCAAACATTTACACGGAACATGTGCACGAATTGTCAAAAGATGAATATAAATAAAAACGTTCCTGTCTCTAACTACTAACAAGCTAAAAATGTCTTAATTCCATATATTACAAATTCTGACCCCAGCTGAATGCCATATGTAAGAGATTACAATTCAACAAAATATATTGACATTATTATTATTAGCATTAATAACATATAGAGGACAACGAAATATGTTAAATGTAATGAAGACAAATTCATGCAAATGAGAGGTGCCTTTATCTTGTGAAATATAATGCCCTTGCTATTTTCAGATATACCATAGTAACACAAAATATACACACAAACCAACTGTAGCCTGAAAATGAATCAGTAAAGGTCAAATAAAACTAATTTAATCATTGTAATATTTTTTATAATTTTTGAACACTGTTTAGAAATGTTATATTCTCTGTATAATATTTGTACAGTAAATTTAAATCACACAACAGTACTATTTTAAAATCAACATATAATAATCTCAGAATGTATTAATGAATGAATGAATGAATGTTTTTTTTAAAAAGTGGGCAAAAATAGGATACATATACACTGTCTAATGCTTTCTATTGAAGGCTAAATCAGACCTATATAGTCTTTAGACATCTCCCATGGGAAGGGAAGGGACCAGGAATACTGCCAGCCAATAAAGCCAGCGTCTCAGGAATAATGGTCTCATTATGTTGATGACCCTAAGCTGCCTGTTTCATAAAAGATGGGCGTGGTGCTCTGGAAACCAATAAATTTTAAACAAACAGCCTCTGGTATAAACAAACATCACATACAATTCCACATATAACCAAATGGTACACGTAATAGTTTGCTCAAAATATTTGAACCCATCTTTAAATGTCTGGTGATTTGAACCTGGACATGCACACATTCTCTTTGAAAACCAATCGTTTATAAGTTAGGGGTGGACTTTTAAGCCAGTTATTAATATTTCTATATATCAGTTCTGTCAAAAAAACAAGCGCCACTGAATGACTTTTATAGGACTGAATGGGGCGGCGCCTCCAACACTTTATCCAGTTATCTTTATACATCCATGGCACCAGTGCACAGAAGGTTTTGTAGGGCAGCCTATTTGGCATTGGATGGCATTTTCCACACTGGAAGGTCAAACTATAAAGGGAACTTTATCACGTTTTCTTGCACATTGGCCCGATCATCACTATAAAGAGAAAAGGAGTAGAAGTATAAAGTTGCATAAAATGGAAATACTTCAAGTTCAAGTTCAAGTTGATTTATTTAAATAAAAAATAAAAACTTTTTAAAATTTCTTTAGGTTTGTGATGAGTTAACCGATAAACACATCACATTTAAGAATAAGTCCAACCTATAGTATTGTATGATAATATTTCAATTATAAGTATACATTTTCAGTTAATTATTGGATACTACGTTTACAGTTCATGCTGTTAATCCTCAGTAGCATACTGCTACATGACAGCAATCTGATGGCATAACTGACTATGAAGTCAGTGTACAGCTGTAATATTATTATAATTTAATGTAGAAATGTCACAGTAATTTGCTGTGAAAGAAATGCAACAAGAAACAAGTTATTTACTGTAAACTTACAGTCAAATATTTTACAATGGCATGGCCATAACTCAAATTCATCATTTGAAACTACAGATTTTGCCATCAGTTATGTGCTCAACAATTTAAGTTGGATCTCTAGTAACGAGCTCCATCAGTTGCTTTGGACAAATATAATATTGTATTTTGTAATTTACAATTCGTCAACGTTTTTTAAATGTGCTCTTGATTTATCAGTTATTTTAGGACATCTGTATAACTTGATGCTATCCAGTACAAAAACCCTGAAGTGTAAATGAGGTTATATAAAACATGAGCCTTAACTAAATTAATAATATTTTAGTTTATGATTGAATAGTAAACAGTCAGTGTAAAGTCATCATTCCTGAAAATTATAGAATCGTCATAGTGGATGTTAGGTATATTCTCGAATACCTCCACAAAGACTGCTGTAATTTTTACATTTACACAGCGAGGAATCTTTATTAGCCTCCTGAAGGAAACTAATCTTTTCTAGGTGGACCATGTGACCATTCCTCCTGTAAAGGCCTATAAGTGGATGGTGTTAAAGTTTCCACGGCCCAGTTAGACACAGCTTTTTCACATTATTTTCAAACCAACCCCAACTTTTATCAGGCTTACTGTGAGATTGAATCGTGACAACTGAAGGGTTGTCCTGCAGACTTCTCCTGGGCTCTCTCCCAGCTTTAACAGTTGTCACAGGGGGACAGTAGTCCACAGAGTTCCTGAGAAATTGGGTGCAAAGGCCGACCAAGTTTTCTTGACACAGCTCAAATTGCAGTCTCAAAAGGAGAGTGCTCAATTATCCCTGCCCTATACGCCAGTTTACATTGCTTTGAGACAAAAACACATTTGGTGAAGAGGTAAGATGGAGGATGTAGCACACAGATGCACTTGGGAAACCACAGGAAGTTATCTGACACCATTTGTCTAAAAACTGTGCAGCAGTGAAGGGCACTGAGAGGGAGAAAGAGTAGAGTGACACATCGAGCCATCGTGACTTTCTCTGAGGAGATTATCCGTCATCTTTATCAAAGTGTTGGAGTTGAGAATGGCTTCAGTCAGTCATTTGTAACACCTCAGTTTCTTCCACCCAGAAATCTGTTTGTGACGTCAGTTAGTTGTCTCGTTCACACCCAAGAAGAATCCACAATTCCAGTTTTGCTGATTTTAAAGTCTAAATTGTGGTTTTGGATAATTTTTTCGTCTATAATTTGGTGATGTTGTGATGGTAATAGGAAACTAATCTACACAGCAGGCTACACAGTAATATTAAAGATACTGTGATGAGTTCACAGCTCAACAGAACGGCAGATCTTTAGTGGTCCTTAGACAATGTTTTATCCAGAGATGCAATGAGTAGTCGACTAATCAATTAGTCAATCGGCAGAAAATTAGCCTGCAACTATCGTAATAATCGATTTAGTTGTTCCTTAAGCGACAATGTCAAACATTTGCGGATTCCAGCTTCTCAAATGTGAGGATTTGATGTTTTTCTTTGAAAGTAAAGTGAATATCTTTGGGATTAAACAAGACATATGAAGATGACCCCTTCGGCTGTGGGAAACCATAACATATTTTTTTTACTATTTTCTGACATTTTATCTACAAAACAAATTAATTATCTGAGAAAATAATAATCAGATTAATTGACAATTTCAAAAATAATTCTTGGTTGCTGCACCAGTGTTATCATGCCTGACAGTGTTTGGTCAGTTGTATTGAAAGTGAACTGCTCCTGCAGTCTTGGGGCCCTATGTGGTAACCATCAATACTTATAATCATGAGACCAAGATCTTGTTGTTTTTCATAATTATACAGTATCCTAATTTTGTAGATATGGTGGTCAGACTGACTGACGCTGATCAAATGATGAGTGTCCCAGAAACAAATGAGGACATATGTCTTAATAATAATGCATGTATCTTTTTTATTTGCAATGCAGAATGAAGATGCCAATATTTCATACATTTTCTAACAGTGATTCTATGTGTCAAAACTATGTTATGAATGACTGGATCTATTATAAATATATAACATATGCCAAACATTTGAATTTGAATAAAAAATTGGCTGAATGTATTGGAGTCACTATATCCTGAGTTCTGCAGTTAGCGTCATGTAGGCTACAACAACTGATGTCCTGGAAACAGAGCTCTCAAATTGTAATCAACAACAAACTGTATGCATTCATTCAGCTGTGGAGTAACAGCAATTGGAAAAGGTTTGCATATCAGTTCACACAGTTCAAACAGATCTCAAATCATCCATGAGGAGAAAAGTGGTTAAGAAGGGAGGGGGTTGGGGGAGGAGTCTCAGATTGACTTTCACATCCATTCAGCCTTTTTTGCAGCAGCAGCAGCAGCAGCAGCATTGAACTTGCAGAGAGAGGGAGAGAGAGAGAGAGAGAGAGAGAGAGAGAGAGAGAGAGAGAAAAAAAAAAGACAGACTGGACAGACTGCAGAAGGGGCTCAGTGCTGTGACCACCGAGGCTGCCATAGCTCTTTTTTTCAGAGCTTCCTTCAGGCTTTATGAAATGTACATCAAACGTGAATCGGTCTCCCGATTTGCTGAAGAGTACTGGTGAAAAGGAGTGGTCAGGCACGGGGACCACTATGCACTTTTAGGTTCGACGTCGCCTTGTACGCAGCGCTGCAACATCGCAGAGCCTCAAGTGCGGTTGATTCCCGAAGTTTGTGTCCAGCGGGCGATGATTCGCGTCTGATTGTTGCTCAACTATCCGGAGAGGACTGCAGACGCGCAAACGCTGCATTGTGGCAACCGAGACGCCGATTCCTGCCCGAGGATTGCACAATCCGCTCTCCCAAACATGTCATCTCATGCGAAAGTCAAGAAGGACAAAGAGATTATTGCCGAGTATGAGACACAAGTAAAAGGTGGGTAACGTGCAGGCCTGATCGTATTGTTATTCTGTGTGTGTCAAGGCGCTATTGCGTAACTTTACCACACGCTTTATATGGCTTTCAGTGTGCAGTGCTGTGGGGCGGGACAGATTGCATAGTTATAGATGACAGCCATTTTTTTTTTTACATATCTCTTTGCAAAAACGTCTCATAAATTCATGTCTACTAACTGTCATTTTGGGTTAAGGGTATTACTTGAATCCAGAGATATATTGATTTCGATGCAACTTGGCTGAACTGGTTTCTCTGTGCTGAATATGTTTGCTGCTCATTAACATGCCAAGCCCTACATGTATGGCCATGTAGCTTACATGGATGATTTGTTTCAAAGTGCAGCTGTTATTTAGACTGAGACTGTTCTGATGCTGCACACCCAACAAGGGAATGTACCAATTAACCTTGTCCAATCTTCCCAGTGCACTGGAGGTCATGCACCTCAGGTACTCGTACAGCATATTTTGAGACATCAGGGTACATTTGACAACTTCTTCTGAGAAATGAAGGTTGAACAATACAATAAATTATATTATGGTAACCTAGCCTATGTCATTTTAAAAGACAATAGGAGCAATGAGTATTTTCATGACATTCCAGGACAATGTTAATAGTATCAAAAGGGAAAGGGAATGCCTGAGAAGATCACACAGCAAATAGTTCAGAAAGCCTATAAATAATGTATGCTGTCTGTATGAATTATAAACCATGAAAGGATTTTACTGTCTGCCGCTAAATATGTGACTAGATGAACCACCCAGAGAGAGAAGAGAGTCAGGAACAGTGACACTGTATTGGAACAGACGGTGCAGGATGTGTATAGGTGGGTTGTCCTCTCAGCCTCTTCGAGACAACTTCAGGCAGTGTGAACACGTTTGGGCACCACCCTCTCACAGTTGTGGTTTTACTCAGTATTATGTAGGTTTTATTCACAGACACAGACAGGCTGTCCTCTGACATTTTAAACCGGGATAACTAAGGTTGACTGTAGTTATTATTGTCTGTAATGAAGCTAATTGTTTCAGTTTAAAACAGGCCATCATACAGTAGGCTGTATAGTCACAGGATGAAATAACAGCCTCTGCTCACACTTTGGTTCAAAATCACCCAACAGCACTGCAGTACTCTAAAACAACCAAACACAGGAGTTGACTTTGGCAGAGACAACACCAATTAAAATGTCCACTGTGAACTCATGGTGTGTGTTTGGGCCCAATAGTTCACTCTATAGGTCGGCGCCATCTCAAGGTGTCCGTCATTGTGGTCCACATTCCAGCTGCGGCCCAAATACTGAAGCAGAGTTGGCATAGTTTGTGTTGACATGCCATGTGGACATGTAGCTCATGTGCTGCATCTGCATTTCAGATTGAAGTTTTTTTTTTTTTTTTAGACTATTTGCTTTCTTGCAGACAGTTCAAGGCAGAGCATATGTATCTATGTAGCACATTTCATACAGTCTAACGAATTTCATTTTTTTTATGACATGTTTTTAAAAAGAAAAACAAGTTGTATGAGAAGATCAACTCCACTCTCATATCTGTGTGCTAAATATAAAGCTACACTTATTGCAGTTAGCTTTGCATAATAAAATACTGAAACAGGGCAAAAAAGGCTAGTATTACTTCCTTAGGCCAAGACGCTATAGTTCAGTACACAGTAAACTTGTTGTTTTTACACTTAATTTTTTTGTACAGACTAAACAAAGACGATCTAAGGTGTTAGTGACTTGTAGAGGTGCTTGTAGGCATATTATTTAGTTATTTTTGGACAGAGCTATGCTAGCTGTATCCAATCTTTATACTAAGCTAAGCTAACTGGCTGCTGGCTATAACTTCATATTGGACACCAAGACATGACAGTGGTATCAATCATCTCATCTAAGTCAGGGGAGCCTATTTAAAATGATATCATATCATATTTTACTCATCAGACTCACTAGCCACAACGGTTCCCTTCTCCCAAAACACACTATTTGCACAATCAAGTCATATGGAGGCAAGTGGAAAAATACTGCATACAAATTTACTAAGTCGAACTCGGTAGCAAATTTAGCTGCTCCAATTATTATTTTCTTAAAAAATATTTTCTTAAAACTAAAACAAGATTTTCTTATAAATTGTATATTACATCAAAATACACATTTACAATAGTAAGAAAGAAAAAGAAAAAAGAAAAAAACAGTTTGAATGCATTTCAAATCCATGAAAACATGTAGTCAATAGAGTATTGGCGCAAATATATGTAAAAGTTTTATCAACGTCCAACTCTCCTTTTACAGACTTGATTTCGACTGTACTGCTGTTGAAGACTTTATTGAGCAGAAATGACCAAACATTGTCAGCATTTGTCTGGAATGAAGAGCATGATTAGCATTTTGTAGACAGAGGTGTGGTTTATGTTCTCCCTGTTTTCTCTTTGTCTGTTTATTTGTTTGACTTCTTCTCTCTCTCTCTCTCTCTCTCTCTGGTCTCCACACCAGCGTTGTGGCTGTGAGAGAGCCATCACAGTCTCTCGTCTCAGTTTCAGGAAAAGCTTTTAAGCTGACATCTTAAGCTCATTTGCAAACTGGGCTTAGATCAGTTTGAAGCTGTGGGGGCTTTACTCTAACACTGACACTAGCCTCCAATAATGCTGAGTTGCTGACTGCACAGCAGTTCAATCAGGCACACAAACCTAATGCACTTTGCGGTATTTTTCAACTTGCCACATCTTTAGAAAACAGCGGGGTCGTAGTCACATTTAAACAATGATTGTTGGTGTGTGCTGTGAGCCCAAAGCTTTACAGGTTCATTGATTCATTGATGACTAAATAGTTCCGCTGCTCTGTATCACAACATTTATCATCAATGTAATTATTTAGTCATTACCAGAAACTGAACTTGTTTTTCTTGTTTGTGACCAAAACATGATTTTTGTCTCCTGAATAGCACTAAATGCAGGTTTGCTTTTACAGTGTTTGAGTTAATATTCTCCTACTAAGGAGTGTAGTTGACCAGCCTGAGATATCTCTTAGCATCCTGCTGACCCTGAAAACCAAAACACAAGGAAATGAGAGATATCATTCATCATACTGTACTTCTAGCTGTAGGCCACATTCTCTTTAATGCCATTTGATCTTTTTTGGAGCCTAGCCGTTCAAGTATCTTGCACAAATTGCTCTAATAGGGTAATATGGAAACCGATTATTGTGAATTTTGCTGTTGCTAAGGGAACGTGTGGAAATGTGGGGAGTTATGTAACATTGAATTTACATGGGAATCTGTCCCTGAAACATTATTGAAAAACAACAAATAAATTGAAATAGGGAAGCATGTGATACTTCTAACATTTGTAATGTTTTTTTTAGCTTGTCTGATTGTGAGGTTTGGTTGTGCTGGCTTGGTGACAATCCGACTGTCACAGAGTAGCATCTCACTCCCACTGCCACCATATTCACTGTAGAGATGCATTCCACAAGGAGCATGTAGACACTCTGCCCTCTGTGTGTATTCATCATAATGAAAGAATGCCTGGACTGATACTGTCTTGAAATGTCAGGGTTGCGACAGTGAAACAATATCTTTTGTCTCCAATGTCTTGGCACCACTGTTGTTGTAATGACAGGTACATAACAAGAGTTGAGCGACATGCGATTTAAAGAGAGAGCTGCTTTGAATTCTGCTCACTACACCCTGGATATTCCTGTCCTGTGGTTGCACAAAGAGCGATGCCTTTTCTCGTTTGAGATATTTGTATGGAGAGCGAGAGACGGGAAGAAATGTGAACTCTAGCAAATAGGCAGTAAAGGCATACCATAGCCATTACTGCATTCAGAAGACAAGTGTTCACAGAACACAGCCTTGATTTGTACCAAATTATGTCAACGTGTCAGTCTGGGTTAGGCCCCATGTGACTAGCCACGCATGGCTAACTGCAGACGCAGCCGCAGAGACTGCTGTTGGCCGTTGCAATAGCAGTGCTAGGCTAATTTGAGCTACCGTGGTGACAAGGACTCCTCACTATGTGATATTTGGTGCTCTCTGTTGCAGTGCAGGAGCCTTACTGGCAACCCTGCAAGGCAACGGTGACCAATAGTTTCCCCCTATTTCATTACATCAGAGATTCAGGCATGTAGCCTCTACCGACAGGCTGCGTTTGAACTTGGCGGGCGGATGTAGTTTTCGTTTTGAATGTGCAGGGTAAAAGAGGAGCTCAAGGCATCGTAACAGCTGAGCTCAGGCAGGTACATTCCTTTTCAACCTTCAGACATGACTAAACAATGTGGGTGATGTGAACCATCTTTCAGTTGAGGGACATTCTGCACAGTACTAGGGTGGCTTTAGTTTTATGTATTAAAAAAACTAAAATATCCAAATGCTCAATTACTACCAGATTAAGCATCTTGAGAAGTTCTTTTCATTTGCTTCAGTGTTACCCTCAGGTCTCAGGTAAATAATTTATGCTCCTTAAAATGCTTGTTAAAGTCACCAGAACATAACAGGATGTTAACCATATGGGTTCGGAGAAAAATAAACATTACGAATGGGTAAAGTCCTATTAGTGAAATTTCCACAAGCCTTTGGGGGTGGAACATTTGATTAATTTTGGATGCACTGTTCCCAGGCAGAGAACCTGATGTAGCATACGACTGTATTTAATTTAAAGACGTCTGTACCATTGTGTCATCAATGAAAAGCTAGAGAAGAGGCTGCATTAAGATTTTGAGGCTTACTTCTCTGCATATTATTCACTTGAACTCCTCGCCAGCTTCCTCGTAATTATGCATTACTCTGCAAAGCCTTGAATCATTCATCGAATGAAGCGCAGTATTGCACAGTCCCTAGTAACAGTTTAAGTTCTAAAAATAACATGCTCACAGGAGAGCAAATGCAAATATCGTGAGTTTATTTGATGTCTCGCTGATAAAATTACGCAGTTAAATCCATTTAGATTTACTCATTATCTTTTCTGCTCGTTCTTTTACACTCCCACTGTATGATTTAAGAAAGATTAAAGTCACACAGGCCAGCAAATTGTGTTGTCCAGTGGTCTATTTTAGCACAGGAGTACATTGCAGTGACATATATTTCTATTTTAAACTTGATTGCTGCCTTGTTCATCAGCACAGGCTGTGTATTGAGTATTTCAAAGCAGAGAAAGTTGCCCTTGTCCTCGGCCATTATGCTAAACAGACTGACTGCTGTGACTGTCAGAACAGGGAACTGGCCAGCTCTCATTGAGATGCCTCCAGAGGCGTAACCAGGCAACTGGGCAACTATGGGGACCATGAGGGGTACATCTCCAAACAGCAAGGGACAACATATTTACTCTGTCTTTCTCGCTCTCGCTCTTTCATTCACATTTTCGCTCACACACTTGCAGACGATGGGGGAGACATGTTTGAAATCTTTTTATTGTACATACGGAAACCGGCATTTGAAAGTGAACAAGGGGACTTTTCTTCCACTGGACCATCTTTTCCATTGATACATTTCTACAGAGTTTCTTTCAGTGTGCAGCAATCATGTGCATGGTTGAAACAGTCTGTCATAATGAAATCTCCAGCCATCTCAATGTTGCTCAACTGCTTCTCATTGTCTTGAAGAGAGTGAAGCTTTGTTTCCCCCTCTGCGCGTGTGTTTGTGTGTATAATCCATAGATGTGAGCTCCAAATTATGTTGTGACAGTTTGATATAATGGTGTTATTGATCTACACATTTCTGTCCACCAAATTAATAATTTTGTAATTAGAATCAAACAGAATTCATTATTTAAGTTCCATATGAAGAGTTTGGTCTTATGTAGTACATTGACAATTGCATATACTGGGGAAAGAAACGGCAATTCATAAAATAATGAAGCCAAGAACCAGATGTGGACCTGAGACTGCTTTGACTATGTTCAGGTATGACTGGAGTCAACCGTGTGAACATATCCACATCAATATCCTGATAGTGATGTCAACATTAGCACTCAGCTCCAAGCTCTGATATGAGCAGCCTTGCAATAAACCGTATATGGATGAAATAAAAGGGTATTTGTATTCCTTCTCAGTGTTAATGTAAAATCGTAAAAGATATGTTATTACCTCAGTGGACATTTTTTTTATCCCCTAATATCCCAGAGGTCAATAGGGAAGGCAGCTACCAGTACAAGCTGCCCAGTAGGGAGTCTGTGGATATTTATTCCCGTCATTTTGAAAAACCTAGATGAAATAACTATATTCTAAATACACAAAAATAGTTTCAACGTAATTCATTAAGTCCATCTGACTTGAACAATACAAAATACAAACGGGAACAACTCTATTTTACCAAAGTGAAATATTCTTCAAATAATAAAAATATTCTATTTGTAAAAGCCATGTCAATCCCATTTTCAAAATTTAGACCAAAACATAATCGTTCCTCATTCTCAGACTATGAATAGGAGCAGTGAGTTTCCAAACCTCATAAGCAGAAAACCACAGCAATCTTATAATTGAAAGAATGCCCCCAATTTGTTTTTTCAAGACTAACTTCTCCAAAGGCTCACTCAGCACAATGCATTTTGAGAAGCTGACCTATTTTATATTTTCCGTGCTGTCTGCTGCAATCATCAGACATGCATCTCATGTGCACGTGCTACCCCAGCATTTAGACATCCCCACACTTCCTCCCACTACACACACATTTACTCACACATGCACTCACACGTACACAGAGCAGACAAATGCACTTTGACATCCAGTTTTATCCAATTATGATGACTTTGTTTTTTTATTAGTGCTTATGCTTGACTCTGCCGTTACATCTTTGTATTTACTTCATCCACTTCTAAAGAACTGTGGGTTAAATGCTGCATACAGAAGTGAGACCCAGGATGTAAGCCCACTCCCCCAGAGAGGCTCTATTTATTCTGAAGGTGGTCTCTCCCTTTGTTGATATTCAGAGATCCGTAACCAGCTGGTGGAGCAGTTCCGTTGTCTGGAGCAGCAGTCTGAGTCCCGGCTGCAGCTGCTGCAGGACCTGCAGGAGTTCTTCCGTCGAAAGGCCGAGCTCCAGCTAGAGTACTCCAGAGGCCTCGACAAACTGGCCGAGCGCTACTCTGCTAAGATCCGTACCTCAAGAGAGCACCATCACTTCAAGTGAGTCCTAAGCACTGGAATGTCTGCATCGAATGGGTTTGACCGATAAACAACTGTTACATATTTCATACTGATCACTGGCACGGCACAGAGAGATGGAAAAAGAGAAAGGGAAGGCAGAGACGTGATACACAACAAAGAGGAAACAAGGGATAAAGCAGGAGAAATGACCTGAAATGAAGCCAGGGCAAAGGAAGCTTGTGGCCTCAGGCTGCTGTGTTCCTCCCAACTAGGTCAGACCCCCCTCCCTCCACCCCCCGTCTTTTCTTCGTGGCTGTCATTTCATTTCCATTCTCACACTACACTTCATGCTAGACGGCAACCCAAATACTCATATATTCTCAATGGACACAGACAACAAATTAGGGCTTCAGTGAGGAGTCTGAAAGCAACAATATGGGTTATTTTACTTGTTGTTTAAAATGTTTGTGGTCCTGAAACAAACATACCCTACAGCATGTTGAGGAATTGCTGCTTAGATGCTCTGACCAGCCTGCAGCTCGCTGTGACTTTCAGATAATTTTCTAACTGTATACACTGCCCATGGCCATGTGGTTAATTTGAATCAGTGGTCATAAATAAGAGGAAATGCATGATTAAAATTAAATTACAGTACATTTAAAGAAAATGTTTAGCCTTGGAAATGGACCAATTAAGGCTGCTAAATGTGGTTGAAACCTCCTGAAAAAGCAAATAGTTGGACATTGAGTTCAGATTAATAAGTCAAATTAACATCTATTTGAAGAATCTGCTCTTCTCTTATACCCAACGTAGTAGTATTGAATTAACAGTGCAGGAAATTGAACTTATCTTAAAGTAGTGCACTATAGTAAAGATGGTATAATTGATACTTAAGCAGCTGCCCACCCTTTCATGCGACATGGCTGTGTCAGTCATGCGTAACAAACACGTTGGTTTATTCAGGTCTTTCCGTTACTCTTTAAGTCTCTCTGGCCAATTGGATGTAAAGAGTAATCGTGGCGAAGAGCTACCGTCACTGGGACATTGATAAATGGAGAATTCCCCCAAAGGGAGACCCCTGGAAGAGACTCGCATTGCATGACTTTTCTCTACACCCTGCTGTCCCAGATTCTCCCCCGTCACATTTCATGGTCATCATTATATCTGTCAAAGGCTAGATTCACACTCACAGACAACAATGGACAATTAATAATCCCATGCGGGTTTCTGGCCAATCTCTTTCGTTTAATTTTACTTTCTTTTCTTTTTATTTCGCCAAAACCTCAGTGCCCTTCTTTCTTATCCAGGGTACGTCCAGATTTTCATTCCTGATGTCAGATCTAATAAAAAGGCTGGCAGGAGGCTGTCAAGGAACATTTTTAAAACCGCCTGTAATAGAATGTCTGCATCAAAAATGGGATTATAAGAGAACACAACCGTTTTGAAAAGACAATTTATTTCCAATAGGTTTTACAATAGTTAATAGATGCAGAATGTGTTTGCATTGTCACTTCATTGTAGTTCAGCTGGCTCGTGCTACTTTAAGATGCAGAGACCTTGTCGTGAAACTGGTATTGTTGTACTTTTTGGAGGCTGTCGTGTAGAAAAGCTTCTTCTGTCATTTTTCATGAGCAGTTCTGCATCGACTCCTTTGTGTCCTGAATACTACAGTCTAATCCTCATTCAAGAGCAGCCAGCAGCCAAAGATTTACAGTCGATTCCTGGTATCACATGTACAGGATCAAACACCTGATCTGCCATAAAGGAGGGCCTATAGGGAGAGCTTGTTCAAGTTTTTTTTTTTTTTTTTTATCAAAGTGTTAAAGGATGAAAGGATCAGATATCGAGCTCTTTGAATTACCTTTAGCATCACAAGTGCAACTCTTTTAACTTGTCGTCAACGCTTCTGATTGCTTTAAGGAGAGAGTCATTAACTGAACTAGAGAGTCCACACTATGCATCAGAATCTAACAGTCATTTTAGAGAATATAGATTACAAATGTTGCATTCAAACCTGGAACAAATAACAGATCCAGTACATGTAAAAATGATAGTTTGTATCTGAATGTGGTTTTAACTTCGGAAATAGAATATCAATGAAATTATTTTACTGGTATTTAGGCCAGTTTTAGATACATTTTTAGTGTTGTTTTGGATACATGGAGGGAGCTACAATGTGGCCTTTTGTAATAGTGTGGAAGCTTGCATAGATGAAGATCAGAGTGAACCTCACCAAGATAGGAAAACAGTCATAATTCACTTCAAAAAGAAAATGAAAGCATGAATATACCTCTCAAAGGATAGAATGATTGAAGTGTTGAAGCAGTTAACAGAAAACAAGTCAGGACTACTCTTTCAATATGAGTCCAAAATAACTGCTGCGTTTCTGACTCAAGCTACAGTCGAAGATGCTCGGTTTTTCAACAATGATTTGCAGAGAGTCTAACACATTTATATGAATAATTTATTAGACATTGCTTTCGAGACAGCATTTGATACTGTAGCATCTAGTTTTTAAGAGGATTCATATTCTCAATGGTATATGATTATTCGGCCACATAAAGTTGCATGTCACTATATTCATAGAAACAAATGCAGTGATAATGTATTATTTGACCAGCAGATGCCGATACAGAATAATTAAGAACCCAGAATATGACTTTGTAGTTTTACGCGCCTGAAAGTAGAAATGGAGAATGCACAATTATTTGGTTCAATGGAAAGATGTCTGACATAAATATACAAAATAAGCCTTTTTGGAGCAACAAAAGGTAACTTAAATTCAGTTGTGAAAGGTACTGTGACCAGCCATGTGAAAAGCAGAATAAACACACTAAAATGTATACTGGGTAGGAACCAGAAAGAGTCAATTGATCTTATTGTTATTACTCATTCAAGAATTCCTTGGTCATGTTTTTGATGGTCAGGATGTTGATGCTTGTGGAGCTTGGTCATTGTGTGTGCATTGGTTTCTTGTCAAAATAAGAAGTCGGCATCTTTAAGCAAGTTATATTTACAAATCACAAGCAACGTAATGGTATTCAGTATGACACGTAAGAGAATATTTGTTTTTTATTTTGTTAAATCATCTTCTCACGTAAAGAGATTTCCGTGGCAGCTTTGTTGTACAAACTTAAGCAGTTCATTCCTCTTTCCACAGCTACTGACTGCTTGTGTGATCTGATCAAAGCTAATCAGCGGAGATGGCTATCAGTGTGTGAACTCGGCCCTTTGAATGTCCTCTTACCTATAATAAAAAAAACACATGCATAGTGTTAAAATCATTCATCTCAACTTCACTCTTCTACTCTTACCAGTCATTAAAGGAGAAATTAAGTTGGATTTGGATTGGATCCCAGCATGGGTCAACTATCGGCCAAGAGCAAAAGGTTTTTACACACAGCTTTTAAGCAGGCAGTGTGCAAAAAGTATGATGCAGCATTTTTATATTGCAGTCACAAATGTTGGAGGTCAGAAAAACAGTTAAAAGCTCTAAAGACCAAAGAGGAAGAAAACTCTTTGGTGTGAGGATAATTGAACTCACATGCTCCCTCGAGCAAGGAGCCGAGTGCAGTCAGCGTGTGTGCGTGTGTGTGTGTGTGTGTGTGTGTGTGTGTGTGTGTGTGTGTGTGTGTGTGTGTGTGTGTGTACAGCTTTCCCCTATATTGCTGATTCCTTACTACATGTGTAGTGACCCCTTGGTCTCTAATGCGTGGAGCCCCAGTACCAATGGATCAAATGTAAGAGCTGTGCGGTCTGTTAGACACTCTTCATCATATTTTATGTTACACAGAGTTAAACTAATTGTGCAACAATTGGCAAGTTCTTTTGTGTTTGAGATGTCAACCAAATGTTCTTACTTATGGGCACCATAGGGTGTGGTCTTGATGTTGTAGTTGTATTAGTCTACGTCAGGCAGCTTTATAGAAATTGGTTACTGAAATGGACCAATGTTTTCATCTTTGTGAAGTCTTTCCTTCTCTGTTTCAGAAAGGACCAGAATCTCCTGTCCACTGTTAACTGCTGGTATTTGGTCTTGGACCAGACTAGGCGGGAGAGCAGAGACCACGCCACTCTCAGTGACATCTACAACAACAACGTCATTGTCCGTCTGGCACACGTGGGCGAGGATGTCATCAGACTCTTCAAAAAGGTCAGAATCTGAATGAAATGAATGAGGGCATGTAACCCTGACCAGAACGCACACAGTCACAAAACTTATCTGCTGAAATCGCATGACTAATGCCCCCAGCTGGGAACTTGACGCCACACCAACAAAAATATGTAAAAATATGTTGAAAGTTATCAGTAAGTACAGTATATTTCAGGCTGTATGGTTCTCATACAGCATATTGCCTCTGAGGGTAATTCTGACTAGTGACGCACTTTGCTGTGTCATTGCCTCTTTTCGTGAATAATAATGTTTAATCAGTACTTCAATGACAGTACATTGTTTGCATTCAAGGTTCTCCGAGCTACTTTACAGCCTGGTTTCAAATAATGGCCATTAGGTTGTCTATTCCCACCAAATACTAGGGGTGTAAAGCGCAAGTTTAATCGCAATACAATATTGTATTGATTCTTTGGACAACGATACATATTTGCTGATATCACAAAGTCTGCCACAATACGATTTCGATTAAATTGAGGGGCCTGCGATCATTTAACACACTATCCGTCCCATTTACACTCACAAAAGCAAGTAAAACATGATTTGACAATTTTATTACTGGGCTCTGTAGGAAGGAGATGCACTTGGATGATAATTGGTGACAGGCATGCAATGGGAATTTCAAAATAAAAGCGTATCTTAAAGACGATATGTATCAAAGTTTTCACTTTGCATGGATGATATTGGAATGTTGATCATTTAATCTACCCATCAGAGGTTTTTCCTACCTTAAAGTTACACCATGCACTTTAGCCTTACAGTAGACCCTGGCTACTGTGAGAGTATCATGTGTCGACAGTAAAGCTTAACACGGTTGGCAAGCTATGTTCTTTCTCTTTTTAACCTCCCCCATTCAGCATGTGCATTGTCATTCTCGATATCATGCTCAGTTTGCTCCCTATTTAGATCACTAACCTTTTGTTGATGCTCTTTGCAATTCATCACTCTTGTCGCCCATACTCCCACTCATTCCATTTCACACCAAATGCACATTATCTAGGACTCATTCAGTAACCTGCAGAGAGAAAGAGAATTAGATGCAACTTGTGTCTTTTATTTAAAATGTTAACGCCATAGAATGCATTTGTCTTACTTTTACATCGCGTAAGGCCTATGTAAAGTTTATAATGTATGGTACGTGTGAGAATAGCAGAGTGCCTGTGGTTCAGGGGCTGGGATGAACAATCTGCATCGGTGATTCTAGATCATTATCGTTTGACAGCGGCGGGAGTCTACAGTAATTTATGCCCTCTAGGGGGCTCTGCACTGTCACGATGGGAGCCTTTATGAGACGGGATGGCTTATGGCCAGCATAAAGAGGAGGACCAATAGGGATCTGCAGAAAAACTGTTTCCTTCTGCAAGAACTTAACTCAAATTGTGACAAAGTTCTCCAAAACAATAATCCTGTTATGCTGTAGCATCCTGGTTCAGCTGCAGTGCAGTCTCACTGCTCACGAATTGCACATGTGGGAAAGGGAATGAATAAAATTTGCCATTTACTAAGTCAAAGTTGTACTGAATGTGCTGGAATTTAATTCTTGTCACATGTGAAAATGCAAGGTTGCTGTTTTGACAAGTGGTCGCTGAGAGGCGGCAAAAAACGGGATTGATTGAGCTCAGCGTCGCTTCATATCCCCTCAACAGGATTTCTAGAGTCACTCTCTGCTGGCCTCATTCCTCCTCTTGGGCTATAAGCCCTGTTTTGGGACATGGCCAATTCATCATAGGCTCTTAGCCCCTGTAACTGAGCTGAAACTGTGACACAACTCCTTGGGAAATGTTCTGCAGCTACTGCACTGTTCTATTTTTGTCTGCATGTGCACTTTGGGCATTGTATTAGATCTTTTCTGGTGCAGAGTAATGACAGCATTTCAACGCCTGCTGACATCCCTCACACACAAAATATAACTGGCACACAGCGCTTTAGTTTTTCACTTGTAGGAAGGTAATTCGAATAGATAACCCAGTTCTTGGTCTTAGATGTTTGAATTCCTGCCTTCCTTTGTCTTTTAAAAAGAAACTATCAATCTGTTTTTCTCTTTTACAGAGCAAAGACATCGGGGTGCAGATGCACGAGGAGTTAGTGAAAGTCACCAATGAGCTCTACACTGTGAGTTGAACAGTTGTCATTGCCCCTTCATGCCTAAACTTTCTTTGCCTACAGCAACCTGCCTGTTTTGCCTTTCCCCTCTGTTGGCCTGTGCATCGTCAATCCTGAGCCAGAGCTTTTCTCAGACCTGTAACCTGTGAAGCAGCTGGTCTGACACCGCACATGGCAGATATGCCTTATCAGCAATGCAGCCTCTAACAGGTCATTTCTTCCATCTCCTGAGGTCGTGAAAGGAGAACATTTGCATTCTTCCTCCCACTGTGAATATCTACATTAGTTGAAGGGGAGAACGTTCTTGCCCCTGGCAGCGCTTCAAGCAGACTCAGCAGTCTGTGCTGCAGAAGTGCACTGTGCTCACACCAAACATGAGCTGCTGTCGTAGTTTTCAGCTAAAGTTACATGCGATCACACGCAGCTGTTTGTGTGTTGTCACTGTCTGTTGTTTTATGTTGTACTGTACATCCAGTACACACCCCATGTGGAAACAGTGTACGCACATGGAATCTAACACACGGAAATGGTGAAGATGGACAACCGCTGTGTTCTGTGCTGATGCTTCCACATTTGAAAGAAGAAAATGAACTGATGTAGTGATATCATCTGCAGTATGTGGGACAAAGTGCAACAAACACGGCAGAGTGCGTCCTTCTGGGTTCTATTTCTCAGTGATATCATGATAGTTACTGTTACTGAGTAACATCTAGTACTTCAATGGTCTTGCGTAGTTTTCGTTTTCAGATGTATTGTAATTTGATTCTACTGTTATTCAGACTAGCTGTGGTCGTAAATTGTATATAATTTAATTCTATACAGGGAGAAAAAGACCATACAGTTATTTTAAGATACTTGATGTAGACTCTTTCTGTCTAATTCATTATTTTATTTTGAAAAACGTGCTGCACAGCTAATTATCTGCATTACATCTAGCATGTTATTGAGTAAATACTGAAAGTGATACTTTGGGCAAGGTTAGGTCTTTTACTTAAAGTTGATATTGACCTATACTATAACCACCAAAGTTAACAGTGCTTATATTATCGTTTGCAGAATGAAGCAAATTACTTTACAATGGATTTTTAAACATGGTTTGTGTTTGTTTGCATAAACGGCTTATAAAAGAGATAATATACACAGTATTATTGTTAACTGTTTAATTGCAGTGCAATTTCAGTGATTATTGACAAGTAGTCCCACTCATTTTAAAAGGATGAAGTGAATATGCTCCGAATCGTTAAAACTAATATTCTTACATGTAACATTATACAGCACTTTACTGCTTTGCTGATATTGATTTTTTCCTCTCTCGGATTCATGCATTATTAAATGTCTGTCTGCAGCTACTGAGCACAGCATAGGAAATTGCAGTAGTCTATTAAGATTTGGGTTAGATAAAGTTATACAGTTTAAATTAACTTGTATAATTAGTTTGTATTATCAGTTATGAGTTAAATGTAAAATTGGCTATTAGATGGATTCATTTTGTTCAGTCTGCTGCCCTCCACTATTGATCTGCTGCTGGATTTTTGTGGAAATCAAGTAGTTTCTTGTTTCACGGGTAGCAGGAAAGGTTGCTCTCTGTCACTTTGTAACCTCCTTCATCCTCTGCTGATCAATCTTGCTGTCCTTTGCACGTCCGCTTCAGTCAGGGTTGCTAGGAAACCAGAACTTGAGAGTGAGCGATGGAGGACCAGATGTTGCTTAATTGTACTGTTTTCTCAGGATATCTAGTCAAACATTTACATGTGATCTCTTTAATAATGCTGTTAAACATGAATCTGTTCATGACACTTTGTGAGAAATTCCTCTAAAGCAATCTGACCAGTGGGGGTGTAAATTGTAATTGGATGTAGTACAATTCACAGTGCTTTACAGTGCACTGACCTTTTAAAAGCAACTACAATTCTGTGATGAAGACAAACCGACGCACCCAGCACAACACCTCCAGCTCAGTAGGGAAATGTCAATCAAAATGTGATGCTTCCGTGAGCAGAATAAGAGACACTCCCTAATGTCTACGAGTGTAATTAAAAAAAAAAAAATATATATATATATTCTAGGGTTACATTAGGTCATTTGTAATATACACTTAGGCCTGGGAAACATTAGTTAACCATATCATGATTATGTGGCCAGAAAATTGAAAATGTTATTTAACAAATATTTAATATGCCTGAATAATTTAAACTCCTTTGGAGGAGATGGGAGAATACTTGGTAACATTTTATATATTTATACTTTATATATATTATATAAATATATATTACATATTTTTCTGTTATATATATAAATATATATTATATATTTTTCTGTTTCACACCCCTTTGTAGAAAGGAAATTTGGTTTTACTACAGTAGCTGTAAGACTGCAAGTGAAGTGATGAATACACTTGCCTTTTTTGACACAATGTGCCTTCATGGTGTTGGACACATTTAGCCAGTTATGGATCGGCCACTGCCAATAATACATGTCTCTTTCACATTTTTACCGGTCAGAGTCTTACTTAAGAATCTGCCTCTTTACCAGCAGTTAAATGTGGCCGATATCTACATAACATTTCAGCTTGAAATTCTGCATACGTCTTATATTCCTCCTCAAAGTCACATTCCTTTTAAGTTTGACTATGATGCCCTTGGTACTGAGTACAGTTTGACTGTTGTTGTTGACAGGTGATGAAGACGTACCACATGTACCACACTGAGAGTCTCAGTGCTGAGAGCAAGCTGAAGGAGGCAGAGAAACAGGAAGAGAAGCACATTGGCAAGGCCAATGACACGGGGTCCAGCCTGCTGCGGTACGGTCATGATGAACGTCCACAGCGACGGAGCTCCGTCAAGAAGATGGAGAAAATGAAGGAGAAGGTCAGTTTTAGTCGACTGGTTTATATGTGGTGTAATGTGTTGTGCGTTACAGGCATAATGGCCACACTCAAGTACAAATGCGTTTGTTATGAACCCCTTGAATTTCACCCGTTGCCATTTGTACAAATGACACTAGAAAAAGCAGTTGACGCTAAGGAGCCTATCTCTACATTGTGCAAAGTATTACAGATATTGACAGATTATATAAAATCAGATTGATGTTGTATTGCATTCTTGGAGTACATTAGAAATCCATTTTACATCCTGGCATTGATGGGACTCTCTCTTCCTCTTTCTCCCTAGAGACAAGCCAAGTACTCTGAAAACAAGCTGAAATGCACAAAGGCCCGGAACGACTATCTTCTTAATCTGGCAGCTACCAATGCCCTGGTGGCCAAATACTACATCCATGATGTCTCAGACTTGATAGATGTAAGTAACTACTGTATGAGCCAAACATAAAAAAAGAAAAAGAAAAACACATTTTAGTCTCAGTACTTGCATAAGTTCTCTGCCTTTTATTGGTTTGTGGTTACTAAATGTTTCACTTCTTGTCCTCAGTGTTGCGACTTAGGTTTCCATGCAAGCCTGGCACGCACTTTGAGAACCTACCTGTCGGCAGAGTATAGTCTGGAGACTTCTCGCCACGAGGGTTTGGACTTGCTGGAGGGAGCGGTGGATGCCATGGACACCAGAGGGGACAAGCTGAAGTTTATGGACGCACACAGCCAGATCTTTTGTCCTCCGGCACGCTTCGACTGTCAGCCACACATGGGGGATGAGGTGAGTCACTTTGGAAAAAAGGGCTGTGAAAATGGTTTGTTTGTATAAGGTCTTAGTTCTTTATACAAAATGCATCTTGTCATGTTTGATGTTCTCAATGTTAACCCTCCCTTTCTTTCTTAATCCCAGGTGTGTCAGGTGAGTGCACAGCAGCCTGTTCAGACAGAGCTCCTGATGCGCTACCACCAGCTGCAGTCTCGCCTGGCCACGCTCAGGATAGAAAACGAAGAGGTGAGAGTGCACACAAGGCTCACGGGGCTGAAGGCAGCTAGTGTCAGTATTTCATTTCAAAATCTTGCAATCTCACTTTAAGTGTGCTGTACACAGTAATGCTCTTTTCTACTGACTCAGAAGAGTCATATGTACTCCTATACAGTAAACACAGGATTTCCTCCAGGAAACCGTATAGCTGAATTGTTCAGCCACCCAAATCTTCACAGGTCATCTTGAGATTCATTTAGTCAGTTGTTGTTGCAATATACTGTGGCAGGAAATTAATGTCTTATCGTTTAAACTATCAATCAAGTGAGACCGCAAGGAGCAGAACAGGGAAATGTCTGAAAGAAATCTGCTGCTCTAATGTAGGACAGTCTATTACACAATATTTACAGGCTTTTTACCACATTTGCCAAAACGTCAAACTACTGAAACACTGAATTTGGAAAGCTGCTTCAGTTAGAGGGTCCTAAAAGATCTGGCAGAAAATGTCTCTCATGTTAAGAATTACCACTCTGACAGCTTACCACTCGTCAAAGAGCCATTTGTCTTACTTGAAGCAACTGAAGCATTTCAATACCTTTTTGGCTTTGCTGCAGTCATTTTTAAATCTGGGATTGGCAGCCTTACCTCTGTCACACCCTGTATTTATGTTCATCTTTGATCATTAATCATCTCTCATCCAGTCTCCTGGCTCTACTGGGGGGGTCACCCCAGCATGCTCACTGGCCTGCTGGCCTGAAGTCCCCGAGGCCACTGTTGCTCGCATAGACATGTTAAAAGGTCACCTGGGTGTGTATGTGTGTCACACCTGTCTGTTATGAATATAAAAATGCTCACTGCCTTCCTGTCTGCCTCACATGGAAGGAAGATAGTTAATCTTTCATGTCATGATGACTCATGCTAGGGAGCTAATTACTCTGTTTTTTACGGCACATCTGTCAATCTGCTGTGAAAATGGCCTGCCGGCTTCTTTACACCATACAGCTTGTTTGTGACACTGAGGAGTTGTATTGGATTTAACAAAAATAAAGCTAAAACAAAACGGATGAATTGTAGATACTGAATTAAAGTCACACGTTCGTATGCTGTGTGTGTGTGTGTGTGTGTGTGTGTGTGTGTCAGGTGAGGAAGACTCTTGACGCCACCATGCAGACCCTTCAGGACATGCTCACAGTGGAGGACTTTGATGTTTCGGAGGCCTTCCAGCACAGCCAATCCACAGAGTCGGTCAAATCGGCTTCCTCTGACTCCTACATGAGCAAGGCAAACCTTGTGAAGAGACGAGCCAATCAGCACGAGACTGAGGGCTTCTACTTCACTGTGAGTTCTCAGATATTCTCCATAGTGCAGTACAGCAGTATGGAGCACATACATTCTAACTAGAAATAACCTTGTCGCTAATTGTCTCTTTATGTATTTCATCTGCAGAAATACAAGGAGTACTTGAATGGCAGCAATCTCATTATCAAACTGCAGGCCAAGCATGACCTTCTGAAGCAGACGCTAGGAGAAGGTGAGACTCATTGTGCTATACATTAGGGGAGTGGGAAGTGATGGTAATAGTTGGGGGCCTGTCCTTTACGTTGAGTTTTGTATTAAGTGGGTAATGTACCATAAATCACATAGATCTGAAATGCTATATATTCAGTTCAGTTCAGCTCCGTCCTTGCTTTTGGAAAGATAATTCAAATTATGTTGAATTAATTTCTCATCTACTTGAGATCTTGACATTTTTTGGACCTAAATTGGTCACTGGCTTAAAAAAGCCCCTACATTTCATGATGAGATGACTTCCAATAGTTTGTTTATAAATTTAATGCACAATAACCTGAGTCAAAAGTTTGAATAAGGATGTGTGCAGTTTAGTCTTATGTCAATGAGTTGCTACTTCAGAATTTTGCAAGCATCTGCTTTTGGATATAACTTAGTCGGTGGGTCAGGGCATAGTTTTTTTAGACTATGGATATAATATATATAGCACAGCACATATATTGTCAACGGTACTAATCTTTGTGGACATACAAGAGTATATATAGTGGACTTTGATTGTTTGAAATTGAATCCAAAAATGTGTTATTACTGAAGGTGTAATATATCAATTGACAGCTTGACTAAAAAAGGGTCATGGGTAGAAAAGACAGTATAAAAGTACTGTACCTGAATGGTATTCCTTGCCATACTTTGTTCATATATTCCTCACATGAAATGTGCATTAACCTACACCAAAAGGGTGAATATAAATCTATATTCTGTGTTATTGTGTTTCTACTTCAGACTCAAACATCTGCTTTGGGATGGAATTATGTGTGTTTGACATAAAGTAGGATTGTGCTGGAAGCTGCTTGACACATGACGTGATCCTTCAACAAACATTTCTGATTGACTGATCAGAGTGCGGCCTTAATTAGTTTGCGTACAGTGAGATGTGAGTGTGAATGTGGTGCCGATATCATAAAATCATCATACTGTACAAATCAGCTCCCACAAACCTCCCACTCTTGTTGCCCCTGGATACATTTTCACTTTGCAGAGTGAGTAGACGAGTTATCCCCTTCTGGGGCTCTTGTGCCGTTTCTAGGGCAACCGCTGAATGACTGCCTGGCGGTGAGTCAAATGCAGCCATGGCGCTCACCCCATTGAGCCTGCCTGAATAGATGCCCGTTTTCTCATAACACCCCTTTCCGTCTCCATCTGCCAGCCTTGTATAGTCGGCCAGCACTCAACCGTACAGCTAACTTCTGTGATTGTAAAACTAGTGTATACTAATTTTGGCTCTTTCTCTGTCGTTTTTCCTTACAGGGGAGAGGGCTGAATATGGAACAACAAGGTAAGATGTCCAGTGACAAGAGGATGAATGAAGTAGGCAATGGCGTGTAAAATCCTTCCTGTGTCTCTGGATGTGGCAGGAATGAGACCACAGTGTGGGAATATGAGAGTTGTCTCAACTTCTCTAATCGGAGAAGGCTGTGCTCAGAGTTGTTTCTTCACAGTTTTAATCTATAAAATATGGTAGACTAATAAATGAAATGCCAGGGAGATGGATAATGTCCTGCTGTTGTTCTACTTATAAACAATTCAGTGAGCGGAAAATGAAGAAATATTGACAAGCCACACTCATGACTAATTGAATACAAGTGTTTGGCTTTTACCTATTTTGAACTTCACAACATTCTATGAAATGCAATCAAATCTTTATTGAATTTTATGTGTGATGATTCCCTGTAGTCATTATCATTGACTTTGATTAAGTTTGCTGCAGCAGCTCCATTAAAGGTCAATTCAAAGAAATATTTTGACATTTGGGGAAATATGTTTTTTTTGCTTTCTGACAAGAGTTACATTAGAATATATATACCGTTGTCATGATCTTACGCTAAATATGAAGCTACAGACTGTTAGCTTAATTTAGCATGAAGATTGGAAGCAGGGGAAAACAGCTGGCCTGAAATACCTCGTAAAACCTTAACATGTCATTGTTCTCACCTTTTTTTGTATGGATGAAACAAACAAACAAGCTAAGCTAACCGATTGGTGTCTGTAGTTTCACATTGACCGTGAAGATACTGTATGAGAGTGGTAACGATCTGCTCATCTCATTTAAATATTGTGTTTTTGGAGGTCAAAATTATTGTGGCAGACATGACAACGAACACATTTTAGAAAAAAATGTCTTTTTTTTATGTGTATACCAATTGCATTAGCATTCATATTTACCCTGTACCAATCGTACACCCCCCACCATCTCCCCAGGCCCCCCACTCTTCCCCCTAAACCCCAGAGAATGCGGAAGTCTAGACCTCGCTCCGTTTTTAACCGTAAGCTGTTTAACGGCAATATGGAGGCCTTCATTCAGGTATTAGCCCATCTGCGCTCTTTGTCTCTCCATGAGCTCAGCTGTCTCGCTAGCGGTCCTTGGGGGTTCTCTTGCCTTTGACCACTCTTTTACCCAAATGTTGGCTCACTCATGCACTGATTTCCCTCTTGCTCAATGCCTTGTGTTCACAGTCTTGTACTTTAGGAAAGACAGGGTGAGGTAAAAAAAAAAAAAAACAATCAAACTAATTCTGGAGATGGTTTGCTTTCTTAAGCATTGCTCTGGTGCCGGGTCTGCTTTTAACATCCTCTCTCCTATGATCCCCAGCCTTCAGACACTGAGATAAGTTGGCCACATGTCAGTTGGCCATTTACCAGCTATGTCAGGCTATGCAATAAACAAATGGCCACATCCACTTTAATGCTCAAACAATCAGGGGCAGGCAAGACTGAGTGTGCATCAACAGCAGTGAAGCACTACAGCTAAAACAATCAGTCATTTGGCAGACATAAAAAAGCAATTCATCATTTAAGTGATTTTTTTTCAAGCAGAAATTCCAAACGTTCTCTTGTTCCAGGTTCTAGCTTTTAAAATCTGTTCTACTTGTATTTGTCTTGTATGATAATAAACTGAATATCTTTAGCTTTTAGAGTGTTTGCTTAAGGAGGTTGTTTGTCACTATATTCTGACATCTTACGAAGCTAATTACTCAACCACCTATTAGAGAAACTAATGGTTATATTGATCAATAATGAAAGTAATTGGTTAGTTGCAGCCTTAGAAATATGCCTTACTTTATGTAGCTCTTACCCCATCCTCTCAGATAGCACCCTCCCTCCCACACACTCCTCCTGTCGAGCCGTGTTTCAAACCCCACAAGGCACTGATGCTTTGGCTATTCTTTCAGGCCAGGCCTCCTCTTTTTCTCTGCCTCTGTACAGTCTGTCTCTCTCACTAACCTGTTGTGGTTCTTGTTGCCTTTCTTCCTCTGTCTACGGGCCTTTCTGCTCTCTGCCCAGGGGAAGACGGAATGTCCGTGCCAGGAGTCAGGTACTCTGTCTAATAGCAGGGCGGGATAATCACACTGTGTTCAGTATGCTAACCAACATTTCTGTGCCTCTGTCCTGTTGGCATTCCTCTGAAAATACTGTATGGATAGTAACCTATGTTGGTGCACTCAATTTTGTTCTGCGTATTTTCTTTCTATACACTTTAACATCAGTTATTTGAAAAAATAAAAACATAAAATGATTAACAATGAACTTTGTTAAGTTAATTAATTTGAGGGGCTGCCTTTATACGCCTCTGATGATAACACCCTGCAGGCATGACTATTTGTTTTCTATAATTTTATGTTTATGTGCTTACAATAATAATCATTTGAATCTGTCTGGTAGGACTCAGGGCAGCCTATACCAGTGGTGGTTGAGAGCTGCGTTCGATACATCAACCTGTATGGTAGGTTCCTATGTGATGCCCATCTTTCTTTCCACAAAATGATAAAAAAAACCTGTGCTTTCACATATTCTGTCTCTTTTTATACAAACATTTTGTCATGAAAAAGATCAACATCAGTCACACAAGTCTTAAATATGTATTAAACAAAGCAATACAATCAAACGTGTTTACAATAGGAATGTCCTAGACTGAAAAAGACGAATTTAGCCTATAAATAGCCCTTTTTTACCACATAAAACTTTTCTAGGAACCTCACCCATGGGTCTAAATTATTACCTCCATCATAGTTCCTGGTGCCAAAAAAGTCCATACCCTGAGGGTAGTCATTTTTAATAGCCCAGGAATTATTGGAGTGGAGTTTGCAGTGCTGGGCATTCCTTCACTCAATCAGAAACCACTGGATGTCACTTGTATCAATATTAAGACGAAGGGTGGACACAACACAATGAATCTGTGTCGTTTTTTTCTTTCTGACATTTGTTGTTGGGTTTTGTCTTTTTTTAAATTAGTTTGTTTATGTGCTTTAACCTTCAGGCTTTGTGTGCTGTGCACATTCTGTGAGGATTGGTTGATATTCTTAAACTTTAAATTAAAAGACAGGACATTTGTACATTTTACACTAACTGGTCCATCTGTCCACAGGTCTTCAGCAGCAAGGTATATTTCGAGTTCCAGGCTCCCATGTCGAAGTCAACGATATTAAAAATGCATTTGAAAGAGGTTAGTCCCAGTGCGCTTGGCCATCCTCTCTTGATTGGTTTTAAATTGCATTTTGTCCACCTCAAAAGCCACAGTCTCTTTCACAGGCCTCTAAAGTGCAAATAAAGAGCCCATGTGTCACTTGTAACTCCGTAATGGACATGTAAACCATTTTAGATGCATAATACATATGATCAGCATCTTGGAGTATTAATAAATGAGGAAACATAACTGCACTCTCAATGTTTATATTAACCTCCCAACTTGAAATACTCATACAAAAAACTGCATCAGTGCTGTGATATATTAACATTGATAGTAATGAATGATTAATGAGTGGATCAAATGTATGCTACGTCTATAGGAGAGGATCCACTGGTGGATGATCAGTCTGATCATGACATCAACTCTGTGGCAGGCGTTCTCAAGCTCTACTTCCGGGGGCTGGAAAACCCGCTCTTCCCTAAAGAGCGTTTCCTCGACCTCATATCCACAACCAGTGAGTCACCTTCCAGGAAACCATCTGATACATGGAAGCTTTTTATTTAGTGTAGCTTTCTGTAATTTTCCACTTTTTCTTTGTTTCCCTTATTTTAGAGCTTGACTCAGGCGCAGAAAGGGCTCACCACCTTCAGCAGATAACTGTGACCCTCCAGCGGTCCGTGATCATCGTCATGAGATACCTATTTGCATTTCTAAATCAGTAAGTCCTGCCACAACAAATCCCACTTGTTTGACACTCATGAAGTGATACTAATTGCTTCTGGCTTTCCAGTGTTTCTCAGTACAGTGATGAGAACATGATGGACCCCTACAACCTGGCTATTTGCTTTGGCCCCACATTGATGCCAATACCAGACGAGCAGGACCCTGTTTCTTGCCAGGCGCATGTTAACGAGATCATTAAGACCGTTATCATCCACCATGAGGTCATCTTCCCGGCTCAGCGTGAGTTGGACGGACCTGTGTATGAAAAGTGCATGGCTGGTGGGGAAGAGTACTGGTAAGTGTAAGAAAAGGTCTCGATCATGTGTCACTACATAGATTACGGGGCAGCTGTTGCTTAGGAGTGTGTGTTTGAATGAGTAAATGAGGGACAAATTGTGGAACACTTTGGATAAAAGCTGCTATTTATATGCAGCCATTAACTGTCTATTTTTAACAGTTTCACATAATTAGATTTTTCTACTTTTTCCCCTTAATTTATTGCTTAGGCAGTATGTTTAATTCTATACAATTTGCACAGTCCTCAAAGGTGAAATGTATATTGATTATGTGGAAAGTGCTTCTGGTCAGAGAGTAAAACTGAGCTGATACTTTACCCACTGCTTACAGAAACCCAAGACAGGATGTAGGCTTATTGTCTAATACAGAGTAGTCTTGTTTTCTATAATTTATTCTATTGTGTGTCTTGTTTGTAGGATAATATCAAGCAGCATGTTATTATATGTTTGTTAGCTTTCTGTTTGAGTAAACCAATAACCATAACCCTATTCATACCTTTTTAGGGATTTAGTTTGGGTCTTACAAAGATGTATGCTTCTGTGCATTTATTGTTTTGGATGCAAAATATAGTTGTGAATCTCACATTTCATTTGACAGGTCATTTTGTTTTTTAATTAGTTTTCTGTATTTTGTTTTTTGTTTTAAGATTTGATAAAATAAATGGATGAAATTTCAATCACATTTTTGTGTCAACAACTGAAAAACACCAAAACCATAGTGTGTCTGAATTGTTATTTGTCTTGTCTCTTACATAAATATAAAATATGGTTTTGGAAATGTCTCTCTCCCTATTTCTCCATTCAGTGAAAGCCCCCACAGTGAGCCAGGAACTCTTGACGAGGTAGACAATGGTACCGGACCCAACACTAGCGATGAAGGTGAGTCACCAGACACAGTCAGTCCACTGCAACGACTGCAGCCGTGCCTGTAAGAGCTGAAAAAAACTCAGAAGTCCTCCATTGAATTCCGTCCCATTTCCTTGTGTTTTACTTTGCATTCTCTGTATTGCAGAGTTGGAGCAGATCGAGGCCATTGCAAAGTTTGACTATGTGGGCCGAAGTCCGAGAGAGCTTTCCTTCAAGAAGGGAGCCTCTCTGTTACTCTACCTGCGAGCCTCTGAGGACTGGTGGGAGGGCCGACATAACGGTGTGGATGGGCTGATTCCACATCAGTACATTGTGGTACAAGACATGTGAGTAAGATGCTTTTGCTTTGTGAAGCCCACAATAAGACTTGTGTTATATCAAACAGATGTTGGTATAAAACAGCATCACAAAGGTGACCTAGTCAGGAAGTCAGTACCTTGGTTCTGCTGCAGGACAACAGCTACTTTGGGCTTGGTCATTATTTATGTTGCTCTATTTTCCCAAAATGCACGTTTCTATTCTTACCATCCTCTCAAACTGTGTCGTGTTTCCAAAAACTTGGCCTCATAAAACCTGTGCCCTCATCAAGGATCAGTGTGAATAAATTATCCGGTTTTCCTGTGTTTTTTTCTTGTTTTCTTGACACAACTAGTTGTAATGAAAACAAAACAAATGGCCCCCAATCAGCAATAAGCTGTAGAGCTGTAGGGAGGACAAGCACTTAGGTCACTCCTCAAAGGCAGCTGTAAATTTCTGCTGTGGCCTCTTGCCTGATAACCACTCCTGCATCACAGGGCTGCTACCAACATTAAAGCAAAATTAAGAAGCGTGATGTATATGTTGCCGACAGTGGGACTGATGCGTGATTAATTCTGTCTGTAAAAGTAATGAGGCTCACTGTGCTGGTGACATTTTTGTGTTGTTTTTGTGGCACCAATGTAATTGTTATGGATTCTTGTGTGCTGTTTGAGTGATTAAACTTCCAAGTTCAATCTCTCAAATTAAAAGCCAATATTAACATTTCCCGAGGGCAGAAGCCATTAATCGAGATCAATCTCTTCCGTCTATCCGTATCAGGGATGATGCATTCTCGGATAGCATTCCGAGGACTGATAGTGCGGCCAGCAGTGGACCCCACCACGATGAAAGAGCCTCGTCCAGAAATGACCGCCGATCTCCATGTGAACACACACCTGAGCGCCAATTTGGAGCAGCACTGGGAAGGTAGAGATTAAACTCTGTGGGCACACACACAATACATAAAGTGAATACATAATGTAGATAAAAGTAGTATTTGGGGTTTTTTTTCTGAAAAAAAAAATATGCATTTTAAATTCCTGTGCAAAGTAGAGTCGAGAGATTCAAACTGATAAAGTATCAAATTGGGATTTTTCTTAGGGTGAGGGTGCGATCAGATGGAGCTGCAGGTCCGCGCCACAGGAACGGCGCTGACAGTCACAGCCCCAACAGAGCTGCGGACCAGCCCCCTAGGGTTATGCCCCGGCCCTGCAGCCCACACAAAATAGCAGTTAGCAGGGGCCCGGCAGACAGTCCGGAGAAACGACGTCTCGCCGCATTTGGCAGTGCTGGCTGCATCAACCACTCCGACAGAAGGGCCTTCGTGGAAAGCCACTCTCAACGGTCTTCACCCAGCACCACTCGGCACGCAAGTTTAGGAGATCACAAAACTCTTGAGGCTGAAGCACTTGCTGAGGTGATTGTTTAAACTGGAATATACTTCTAAATAGTAAATATTGTAATATTTATACACTAACCTTACCCTAATTTTGGTTGATAGAGACCTTATACTTTGATAGATCAGTATTGTGTGTAGATCTTCAATTGAAAAGAACACTGACCTTTACTGCCTTATCTAGCTTAATATTTAATATTTTATTCATATCGAATTCCAGCAACTTTTTAAGAGTATATTGATTGTAAATATAATAGAGATTAGATGATTTCTGAAAATGTGCAGAGGAGGTTGCGGTTTCTTTTTTTTTTTTATCCATCTAAAGCGCTTTACAGTTTGGATTCCGGGGTTGAGACAGTAATAGGACACTATTTAGAGAAGTTATTGGAACTTTAAAAATGCAGGCACATGTCTCCCCCATCCTGGTTTTAGTTACTTGTTGCCTGATTGTTTGATATTTATTTCAAAATGTCAATATATTATTTTCCTTCTGCTCAGGACATAGAGAAAACAATGAATACAGCTCTCCATGAGTTGCGTGAGCTGGAGCGACAGAATGTAGCCAAACATGCCCCTGATGTTGTTTTGGACACATTGGAGCCCCTCAAACACTCCGGTGGAGCCAAGGACCCGCCTGGCAGCCCTCTCCACACCATGGTGATCAGGGATCCAGATGCAGTCCAGCGACGTAGCAGCAGCAGCTCCTCCGAGACCATGAGCACTTTTAAACCTGCTATATCAGCACGTAGACCGAGTGCACCCCTAAGGCCCCCGCCTGTCAGACCTGTCCGGCCTGCTCCTGTGATTGCACAGGGCCAGGGACCACACCGCTCCAGCAGCTCTAGTTCCTCTGGTCTGGGCAGCCCAGGCATCACACCCACTGACAGGGTCTTTCCCAAACCACCCTCCCCATCACCATCCACCTGCTCCTCATCCTCAGACAAACAAGGTAACATGTAGCTCCAGTCAGTCACAGGTCAAGTGGTTGAAGAACACTGTGGATACCAAGTGATTGTGATTACCATCATGCCCCTGCACCTCTTTTTGACCACAAAACAAACATTGACACCTGGTCTGTATAATCTTCTGAAGTGTAGGATGGCTACTTCTGGTTTCTGACAAGTGTGCTCCCGCACATTAACTTGTTGGTGAACAAGTCTATGTACTGCGTTACAATATTACACAGAAATAGCATATAAATCTACTAAAATAATTTTATAGAATGCTATCGTGCTAAACAGCCATGCTGGATAAAAAAAAAAGGGATGCACTGGAAAATGCTTCTGTTTACTGAAATCTGACAATGAAAATCTCATTTTATAAGGTTACAAAAATGCTGTGAGCTTGGATTTTGTCTGGTTTTATGTTCCATTATAAGATAACACTTATGGTAATATTACACCACTAATTATCTAGACATCCAGTCTGTGCTACTGGTTGATGTAGTCTATTAAAACTATACAAACTCCTTGGGCACCATTTTCCTAAGAGAGCCTGTCACAACAGTGCCAATATATACCAACCAGCAAGTATAAGGTTTTCAGCAACTGGCAGAGACAGTGGCTGTGTCTAAAATCACTCTCCGTTTACTATGTAGAGCATTATATTAACTGACCTCCATTTTATTTCAGCGTCTAAATTCTGTGTGGGAAATATACATCTACTGTATGTAGTGCCCTTAAAAAAAAAACTAATAATGGAATGAAAGAAATTAGTGTGCATGGCATGTTAAGTATTTCCTTCCAACAATTCCACAATGCAATGCATCACTTTTTATAGATGCTAAAATTACAGTTTTACACTACACCTGTTAGTGATAACGCAAACTGATGCTGATTCATAAGTGGTGGACCTATTTATTGTTCATTACATAGTGAACTGTTCTGTTTCATGGGGAGATGTGAGCGAGGATGATTTTAGACACAGCCATGGATGATTAGTAAAACCAGGGTAGAAGTGGATTAAGTCGTAATTCTTCTAATGGCCAGTAAATGCTGGCTCCAAGAAAATTACGTCCGTATTACATGGAAGTAGAAAAAAACAAACGGTGTCAGGCAGCAGTGCTTGCTACACCCCAATACGCCACATCAATCCAATTTGAGGATGCTGAGTACAAAAGTCTAAAAGCAATTTTTCGAAAACACCAACTATCACTGGGATTGAATTTTTCTACAAAAAGATTTAACAGAATAATTTAAAAAAAATACAACATTATACAAAACATTTACACATACAGTAATGGCTTTAAACTAAATTAAAATAAACTCCAACTTCTCTCTTGAAATGCTCAATTATTATTTTTTCCCCACAAGACCAAGCAGTTCCGAAGAAACCGTCCCAGTAAAACTTTCTAAGCAGCAACTTACTTTGTCATCAGAACAAGTGGTGCTTCTGCAGTCTGGCCACTTTGGAACCAGTCCGACCAGCAGGGGACCAGGTTAACTGGTTGCAGTCCAGCAGCACAATCAGCAACAACCTGAGACTCTGCCTCTCTTTGTTGCATTTTCTCAGCAGTGGACCAGGACTGATACAAACTCTTTGTGACTCTGATATTTGATAATAATTGCTGCATGCAAGCCGTTCCAAAATGTACTTTTTAGGAAACAAAATTAAACTTATTTCAGCCCAAACTATATTTTTCATTTATCTCAGAACAGGTCAGTGGACGACAGAAGTAGACCAGGCTGCAGGGCTACACAGTTACAAAAAAACATTGACAACTATTGTGGACATTATAGACATGCCATCCTTATAACTAATACACAGAAATAAAGAATACAATCAGCAACATGTTCTTATAAAAATAGTAATCTCTATATAAAAAGATTAGATGTGTTGCCTCAATAAACAAGTGACATGTTCTCCTGCAATTCAAGTGAATAATGTACTTAGAAACACTACAGGGAACTGTGCGGCATTTGTAGGTTCTGTTTGTTCATTTTGATGACGTTGTACTAAAAACATGATATAGCACATCAGTATCATTGAAGCTTACATAATGTCTAGATTGCATTTGATCAGTTCAGGCTGTGTGGGTGTTTAGATGAATTTGTTTACTGTTGATGTTTTTCGTCTGTCTTAAAAGGATAATCAATATATCTTAAAGTGTAAAAGGTACATTGGATCGAATATATACATACTGTTAAAGGATACTTGTATAAATAACATTGTATGATAGGAACAGGATATATTATCATGTCTAGTCTGTAGATTTTTGTTACTCTTATCCTTGCACAAACATTAACAATACAATAAATCAGTGAAACCTCACAGAAACGTCTGGTTTTATTGTCTTGTGACGTTCAATAAAAAGGGTTTAATGGAGATGACTGAAGAATAAGATTGGCTAGTGATAGTTATGGTTATGGTAGTGCACCATATCCATAGTCCTTGTTACACTGAACGGCTGTGGGGAACTCATTCATACATGCACTGACTAGAGTGGTTTTGCATCGCCATCTACTGGTCAGTATATATTTTGTTCTTCCTGTTAAAGGACATCAGGTATTACATAAAGTTCTTACATTTGCTTAAGCACAATTTTAAAAAAAGGGCTCATTTTGTCAAGAAACACACAACCAAACATAACAGCAGAACACATCAGATATTTTTCAAAATGAACTGATCTATCAACTAATTTATAAAACCCAATTATGTCACCTCATACAATCTGGATCTGTTTGAAGCAGTTACACACTGCTGTGATCAATCCAAAACACCTTTTAACATTTCTACTTTTCTAATATCTTAGTCAAGGTTAGATTTTTTTCCAGATACATTGTTCTAATAAAGTACTTGAACATATTGACCAGTATATTGACTGATGAAAAAATGTATTTCTCTCCAGACAGCGTAAAATCCATCAATACATCCATGCATTTCCAATGGTTGCATTTTGCACAAAATCAGAACAGAACTTATTTTAAATAAAAGATAGTGCATAAACACAGCAAAAGCATTTGTGCAAACAAAAGGATCCATGAATTTAAAAAAAAGTTTTTAATGCTAATACAGGTTTTTGAACAGGCCTCTCGTTGCCATGTTGACGTCCATGTTGTTGTAAACAGGTACTCACCTGGAAATACCAACATAAATGCATCATGACCTGCCAGAGCTGACTGCAAAAAGCATACATTTACATTAAGTAACATATTCAAGTACGGTTTTAATGTACTTTCACTTTATTTGTAGTTATCCATTTTATGTTTCAGTGGGAAATCTTGTAATTTGCTAGTTATTTTGCAAATAAACATTTTACATGCAATAAAATTTGGTCAACACACAAAATGCAATGCATTTTGAAGTAGTTACCATGGACTAATTCATGATAACTACAACATAAAAATGTTGCATCTTGTTAGTGCATTAATAATAATATTCTTATGTGTTAAATGTAACAATATCGCTTTGAAAGAGGCCGTACTTTCACTTTTGACACTTTAAAGTATATTTAGCTCACAATACTAATACTTTCACTTCAGTGAAACATTTGAATGCTTAACCTTTACTTGTGATGGCGTATGTTTAGACTTTTACTTGAGTAAAAGATCGTAGTACTTTTTCCATCACCAATCGCAGTATACTGTATATTTTACATTTGTTACATAGACATGCAGTTACCACTTGTACCCTGTGGATGGAGGCGTTGTCACCCTCAAACAATGAACATAAGAGACATTTTTTACCATGAAATGAGAGAGCCGACTAAAAATTGCACTGGACTTTTGTCTAAGAAGTTAAGAGGAGAAATGTTTGGTTAGAGGGTCTGCTAGAAACTCATTCAACATTTTAAACACGACAGGGGGCCCCTCTGCTTTTTTGTAAGCAGTTACAACCAGAGAAGTTTGAAACCACTTTCATCTTTAAATCTTTCAATGGAGTGTTTTTTTTTTTTTTTAAATAAGCTTATCTTATCTTTGAATGTAAAAACTTAATTTGAAAAGTAAGTAGTAAATTTAGTTGGCAAAACAAACGCAGAGGAGCAAAAAGTACAATATATACGCTGGCCCTGAGAGTCAAAACACAATAACATTTAAAAAAGACAACATTTCGGGAAACATAAACATATTTCATGCCCCAAAAATGTCATAGTATAATATGCCATGAAAACTGTCATACAATATTTATTAGTATAGTATGTGATAAAAGGTGTCATAAGAAGTACAATCGTATAGTATACCATGAAAATGCCACAAAATATATCATACTATAGTATGCCATTAAACGTGTTGCAAATGTCATACTAAAGCATGCCATTAAAAATACATAAAAATGTCATAGTATAGTGTCCCATAAAGATGTCACAGAAATGTCATACTATAACGTGCCATAACAAAGTCACAAAAATGTCATAGTATAGTGTGCTATAAGAATGTCATACTATAGCATGCCATTAAAATATCATAGATATGTCATAGAATAGTAAGCCATACAAATGTTGATGCAGAGTATGGCCTAAAAATGTAGCATGGAATAAAAATGTCACAAAATGCCAAAGCATAGTATGCCATAAAATGTCATGAAGAGTCATAGTATAGTATGACATCAAAATGTTATGGTACAGTAAAGATGACGCAATATAATTTAGCATGCCTAAAAACATACACGTACATACACAGAAATAGACAAAAAAAAACAGAACAAAGTAGAACTACTATGTACAAATATAAATATAAATGTATATTCAAAACTATATATATATATGAACATAAAAAATACAACAACACTGACAGTGAAATGGAGGTAATAGTGCAGTAGGACTGATTAATTGTTCATCAGAGTGACGGCCAGTGGAAAGAAACTGTTCTGGTGTCTGGTGGTTTTGGCGTACTGTGCTCTGTAGCGCCTACCAGAGGGGAGGAGTTGGAACTGGTTGCGTCCGGGGTAGAGTTGGGGGGCTCCTCCTGAAGTCCACTGTCATCTCCACAGTTTTGAGCTTTTTCATTGCATACTATACTATGATACGTTTCATGACATTTTTCATGACTTTTTATGGTATACTATGATATCTTTTTGAAATGTTATGTCTGATTCCAATTCTACTTTTGGAGACTCTTAGAACCACAAGTAACCCTGCATTCTGGGAGAGCAGTGCTCTAGTGGGGTATAGGGTACTATGAGCTCTTTTATATATGATAGTGATATGATATGATAACATTAGGGGCTTTGTAGAAGAGAAGAAGGATTTTTAAATAATATTCTGTATTTTTACAGGGGGACAGTGCAGAGAAGCTCATACAGGAGTAATATAATCTCTATTTTCGACGTTTTTGTTAGTACACGTGCTGCAGCATTCTGGATTAACTGTTTTAAGAGACTCATGTGAGCATCCTGAAAATAAAGTATTGCAAAATCCAGTCTAGAAATAAAAAATGCATTTAACTAGTTTTCTGCATTATTTCTTTAGACAGGTTGGGCTGTCAGGGCAATGCCATCTAGAGTAACTATATAATTAGATAATGTATATCAAAGATATTCTGGGCCAAGTACAATAACTTCAGTCTTGTCCGGGTTTAACATCAGAAAGTTGCAGGTCCCAAGTTTTTATCAGGATTTTTTAAGACTATACTATTATATGTTTAATGGCATTTTTAAAGACTCATTTGAGTATACTATAACATTTTTATGGCTATGACTTTCTAAAATATTGCATTCATACCATACTTTCACTTTTTAATGACACATTATTACATTTTTATGGCATACTATAATACTTTTTGAGACATTTTTGTATCACTATTTTATGTCATGGAATTCTATGCTATGATCTAATTTTGACATTTTTATGGCATACTGTACTTTGGCATATTCATTTAATGAGATTTCATGACATTAGTAGTCACTCTTTTATGACATATTATACGAAGATATGTTATGCCATTTTCATAGCATACTTTACTATGATTTTTTTAACGTTTGTTATTGTTTTTTATGGCATACTATTTCTATAATTATTTGATATCACATTTTATGTCAATACATTTATGACATACTATACTTTGATATTGTTATGACTATTTTAAGGCATACGTGACATTTTCATGGTATTCTAATGGTGACTTGATTTTATTCAAAAAGTTATGTTTGTCAGATTATAGCCCCTCCCAGGTATTTATACGTTTATGTGATTATAAAAAGTAATTTTTAGGAGTACTTGTACACAACAGGTGCAAAAGTTAACGTTAGGCCTCCATATTAACATTGTTTACTTAATACTCTTTATACAATAAGACCATTGAATAAAGGCTGAACATGCTGTTCATTCAGAATTTTTTTTATTTACCAAATAATTTCATTATTACACTGTTATAATAATAAAAAATTGTAATCAGAGTAAAATTGCTTGAACCTTTCAGTCACAAGGTACGGACTGTAATCCCTTTGGCAATTAAAAATACTTCAGGCTCTAGTTTTATAATAAATACATATTTTGATATTCATGCACCATCTCCAGAGTGGTTTTATTCTGCAATGTTTGGCCTTTGGAGTTTGCCAATATATTGATCAATCATATTTTTGTTACGGCCATCATCATCCAAATTATGAAAAACACATGGTCATGTTTTATTCAACCTCGGGAATGGTTATCTGAAAAACTAAAGCTCTTTTGAGTATTTGTGCCTGTACTAATAACTCTGTCCCTTCCCACCTTTGAAAGTTCTTTAAACAAGTGCATGCTTGTATGCATTTATTTTAATCTGTAAGGCGTGTGAGAAATACTTACAGCCCTCCATCCTCACCCCGACCCCAAGCTCAGCCACACATGTTTTGATCATTTCAACTGGATGACTTGGAGGTCAATGCCCTGAGAGAAAATCCTGAGCTGAAAGAAATGATTACTGGTTGATTATTACAGATAATCTACAGATAAAATACATGGTTTAGATTAACTAAACAACAAATATCTAAATTAGAGATAAATGTGAATATATATATATATATAAAACAAACACACAATCATGGTCTTCACTGCTTTTTTGTTTGTTTTCCCTATCCTGTCCAAAGGTAATTCTGGTTTTATTTCTTCCATGGCCAGCATTCAGAGCCAGATTTAATTAATTTAGGTGTGTTTATTGAGATTAAAGTGGGACTATAATCAGATTATAAACTTTCCCGAGGCCTGAATGGCTGCCAAAAGGAAACGGACCACTCGTGGACTAACACCCAGCTTTCCGGCTGCTTACTAGTTCAAAAGGCCTTTTCATTTTATGCTGTAATATAATTAGCAAGGCCACCAGAGTTGCAGCTAACACAAGATTTAACTGTTGAGTCGATGAAGAGGCCTGGCTGGTTTATTGTGGCACCTCTTGATATGTTATCTTCCATGTTCTGTAAAGCAGTCAACAGTCCTTCAGAAGGCTTCCTGATACTGTAATGCAGAACTCAAGTACCACACAACTATAAATAGAAAACACTGGAGACAAGGTTTGAATTGGTCTATGCTTATAGTTTCCAGTATACTGTATTTTAATGGTTCTCTACATGGATTTCAGAGAATATCTATCACCTCCCCACGACTCTCAACATGGCAACAGCTGAGTTGATGGCTTGCAGCTAACAGTATTAACAGCCCGGAGAGCGCTGACGGAGCTTCATGTTGCTTCTGCAACGGCTTTTAGAGCTTTTCCGCTGAAGCAGTAGAGTCAAGTTGCAAGCCAAAAAAGTAGAAACAATGACCTAAAGGACGGTAAAAGTAGTGAGGGAGACCGCAGATTCAGATGATAAATTATCGGTGGGTTCTTCACAATGAGCAATCCAGTTCACATACAAGTAGTCAAGTGATCCATTGTGAATATAAAATACAGATAACATCTGCTTTAATGAAAAGCATGGTTTGCCCCCTCATCACAATGTACATGTACGTGAGTTGTGAGTGATCCAACTCAGATTAATCTTGTGACCCTCAGGTTGGGAATCACTCTCTTAGATGATTACAAGTACTGAGATTTAATTTCTCTTTAGCAAGAGATAAAAAGAAATAACCCGCGTTATTTAGCTATGCAATTTGTAAACACTGCTAAGGCAGACTCATTTCCTCCATTTACAACAAATCTATCCGTGGTTTAATCGGGTCCGTTTGTGTGTTAGTCAAAGATTGATGTGTTTGTTGTAGCATTTGTCAGTGGCTGCTTGCTTGATCGATTGGACTGTGTTAAATCAAGTTAAGTTGAAGTGATACGATGCACATTCAAAATGAACAGACTTGTGCACATTACAATGAGTTTTTGGTTGTAATATTCAATAATATGTTTTTCAGTAGAAAATATCTGAGGGTGAATGGGTTCATTAATCATTTATAGCAATATTATGAGGTGTATATAATGCACTTAATGTTGGTATTAAAACAAAAAACTTCACCATGAAAATACATAGGCGATACCTCATATTATATGTTTTTCATTATTTGAAACATCTGACTGAAACGTGACTCAAGGATAGCTCAAGCTAAATAAACATTTTTTCCTGTACAATAATAAATTACAGGAATAGAATATGATGCTTTTATTTTTCCTGAAAAACACATGATTGAGAAGTCATATGAAGTCAATAATTCCCTGCTACTGTATTTTATGCTGTTGCATCTAATGTTTTGTAAGAAAATAAAACTATTCATATTACATGGCTCCAGTTTGAATTCCTTCTTACCGTCCAAGTTGGTTCACTCACTGGTGCAAATAACCCAAAGTCATCTCAGGGTCATAAATGTGATTAACTCCATGTTTCTGTTTGATCAGTGCATTTTTAACAAGTCCAACCTAACAGAACAAAGCGATTCACACATCCGAGTTGACAGTAATTAAAATGATGAAGTTCTATCCAATCTATATGCAATTAAACTATATTTTAAACAATGTGAATCAATTAAATAAACAAGTATCCAGTCACTTCCTGCAATTTGGTGTTTTCTTTTTTAATCAAGTATGCATGACTTTCTTTAATTAACGAACCAATCCTGTTCTCTAACCCCTCCACATACCACCTTCCACACCATTAGGTTTCCTTAGAGCATATGGTTTCAACTGAGCTGAACTAATTGCTGACCACAGACCAACCATGCAATGTGACTCATAACAAACTTTTATATTTCCTGTTTTAACAGTTACGCTTCATCTACCTTACACTCAAACATCAAAACAGCAACATCAGCAGTGTGTATCTTTGCACTCTTTATGTCTGCTGTATATTAAGATACGACTATACGACTTAACACAAGGCAAGAAACAACAGATCCAGCAGATTTTAATGACATAATATTATAATATTAATATGAATATATATAACGGTCCCTTGTTTCTTGTTTATTCTTCACGCTGATTAGTTAGAAAGATTAGGTAACTTTGCCTATATTTTAGAAAATAATTCATACATCAGATGAATTGATGTGAAATCTTCTGGAATTCATTAGACTCCATGACCTGTTTCATTTACGGTTGGTAACATAACAGTATATGTTGGTTATCGATTACAGTATTTGCCCTGTATGCCCTGTGAGTATTACAACCTATGTTTTTTTTTTCCTGGAAAAGTTGCAAAATGGAGAATATGAGTAAGAATAACCTGAAATTGGACTGCAATAGAGAGAATACCTTTCTATTTCACTTTGACAGGAGCGATGAAGCAGAAAAATACCAGCAGCTGATTTTTTCCGTTTCACAAATCTCACCTGTTTCTGATTTGCCACTCAGGATATTGTCCGACTTACATGTGAAATTGCTATATTCCCTATATTCCTTCAAGGCAGCATTTTATACGGTGTGGGTGGTCAGATAGCAGGATGTTCGTTCATGGTAAGGAACAGCTGCTAACATTTGTCTTGTTACCTTGTCTTTGTGCTTTTCAGGTACATTCCCTACAGTGACCTACAGATACTGCATGTCTGTTCTCCCTAGATGACTGGATCAGCTTTAACACAAAGCTGTTGTCAGCGCTGCCTTCATCTGTTGTCTGTTGAACTTGTATTTAATCAGACAAGACAGCAAATAAAAAATAAAAAAAGTCAAAAAGGAATCTGAGAGGTAGTGGTTTAAACAAACAACTTTGAAGGACATTTCAGCCAGACAGAGACAAGCTGTAATGTAAGAGAAGATCCAGATGACACAGTTTAGCACAACGCACAAACAAAAGCTCCATCCTGAGATATTTTCAAAAAGGATTCACCAAGTGAGAAAACTGTCAGACATAAAAGTTAAATGTGAATTATTTGATTCCAGATGTTTTGAAAAATACATTTTTATCTTAATCGTATCCCCTTTAGGTTTGGTGAGTATTTAAAAATAGGCCCTTCTTAGTTCCTCTGTCGTGGTAATACTTAGCTTTTTTCATTAAATTAACATGACTTGTTGAAAGTTTTTTTGGGTCAGTATAAATGTCTCAGACATTATTTACATATTAGGCTACATATGAGGAAGCAGATGTGGAAAAGTCGAGTACAGCAGCATTCATATCCCCTTATAAGTGCCAACTTTTAACATGTCCAGTTTAAGGGAAAAGTTAGTTTGAGAAAACTTTCTTTCCGAGAGTTATATGATAAGATCAAAACAATATCATCTTGTATGGAACTAGAGCCTGAAGGCAGTTAGCCTAGCTTAGCATAATGACTAACAGCAGAGTGAAACAGCCTGCCTCCGCCTACCAACACTTCTAAAGCTCCCCAATCAAAATGCTCTATCTCATTTGTTTAGGTGGAGTTATGTACTTGAACTATTTCTTGAAAGACAACATTTCATCCCCCTATCCAGTACGTCTGTGTTGACCATAGTGAAGGAGACACTCTGGGACTTTTCTACGCCCTGCTTTTCTGACACACATACACACATACAGTAACTACCTATTAATCCACGAATTGTTGTTTTTACATTTCTGTTTATGTCCTGATTAAATGGAATATGCATGAATTAATGAGCTTTAAAATGTGTTGACATTGTATTTTTTTGAGAGAGACAGGCTAGCTGTTTCCCCCTGTTGCAAGTATTCATGCTATAGGCTAACAGCTGAAATATTCTCAAAAAGAAGAATGGTGTATTACCCAAAAATGAAAAAATAAATAACATTTAAATAACATTTTTCTGTCATAAATCATTTGAGTATAAAATACACATCTTTTTTACCCCAAAACATGTACGATTCCAGTTTGTGTTTCCATTTTACCCTTTCAGTCATTTACCACGAAAGGTCATGCTTTTGTGGCAAATGGTGAAAATTTTCTTTTTCTCTGGTTTTATAATGGCCTCAGACAAGTGTTTAAGTGGTGCTTTGACTTCAAATTAGTTGCAGCGCAGGCGTACATTTTGTGAAAGCAAAATACTGTTCAGACTAATTATAGAGAAGACACACTGTCTTCTGAACATTGAGGCTTGTGCAAACAGATTGGGGAATATAAGCACATGGCTTATCCTTGCCAAAGGTGAATTTTAGAGGGAAATGTGGTCAAATAATTTTCTTATAATTAAATAAAATAATATTCACTATTAGGACAGCTAGAAGCTCAGATAGCTAAGACAGAAAGAATTAGTGCTATACTTCTAAACCACCTACAACCAGAGCATGTGATAAAATATTTGCAGAGCATAGAACTACTACTAGAAGTTGAGAGTTAAACATATTCAGCTTGTGTGTGTGTGTGTGTGTGTGAAGATTGTACGAATAACAAGTTGGAAATTAAATGTGAATGAAATTAGCCCTGTCATGCAACCTCTGTTCGCTCCAGCCCCTGTGGTGCGAGAAGTGCAAACATCCAGGTGTCTGTTTCCAATCAGAGGGACATGGTGTGGTGATTCATCCCCCTCCCATCTGCTCTCCTGCTATAATGTTACTGGCAACAACTGTAAGGTGCTTAGGTAACTGTCAGGAAATGTAGGGGTCTGATCAACTAAAGCTCTCAGAAAACAGGAATTTTGACCCAAGAGGAAGAAGGAGAGAAATAATAATGAATGACCGGAGGCAGAGACGTCAAAGTGCCAAAATACTCCTGGCAGGTCACAGTAATTATTAACTCATTCAGTGGGTCTCAGGATTCATCACTGGTGGAACTAATGTGCTTATGAAAAAATGCAAGACATCTGTATCCTGGAGGTGAGAGGGATAGATTTAGATATAAAAAGAAAATGCTCCTCTCTGTTTCAAACTTGTTAAAAAAAAAAAAGAAAATGCCAAGCTATTTTTGAACTGAATATTATTGCCTTGTGCTTGAGAAACAGATTCTGTGATAGACTACTCTACTCTTGCAGAGGGCACAGCAAGCAATTTCAATGGAGCAAAACTTCAAAATATATAAGTACTGCACTAATCAATATTTCTATACTAAATCTGCAAAAACTGATTTCTTGGCGGCAGTGGCAGTTGTGAACACAACATTGACATATCATCAAAGTTGATACTGTGAACTTGATAGCAAACAGTAGCTTATATACACATCCAGCAGATTATCATTCATTTAGAGTTGTGTTTCTGGCCACCTGGCAAATGTAAGTCTCCTATTCACTCTCTTTTAGCTCTGTTGTTTGTCTCTTCCAACTAATTACCATTATCATTTTCATCCACAGCAGGCTGTTTTTAGTAGAAAAGCCCTGATGAATCTACTGTATGCAACCACATACTGTGAGGCAAAGGTCATGTGTCTCTAAAAAGGACTTAATGTGATACTTCCTTTCTGATCTGTTCAGGGACGTGCTGTTATCTCAGAAGACAACATGTTGTCAGGGGTAGGAATCAGTCTCCATTTCAACATGCATGCAAACATATTCACTGTTAGCTTAGACAGTGTTTTTACACATTTTGAAACTGGTATTATCTCACTGCACATGTAAGTGAAATTTCTGTCCTTCAAGTACAATGTCCAGTGGGTCTGTTATGTAAATGACCAGGAGCAGCACAAATTGAGATTTGGATATTGATAATTTATTACGTAAATAGCTTGAAGCCTTGTTATTATACATTACACAGAGAGCTTCTCCATCAATTTCATGGATATCATCTATCACTGTTTAATATCAGAGACAGATGTGGGATCTCTTTCCCACATTTTATATGTGTTATAGATGAATTACTGCAGCAGGGGATTGTTTATTTGCTTAGCCTCTTCTCTTCCTGTGGGCAAGGAGTGGGCAGCCACAGTGGGCAGTGACATGAAGCTGCATGAGTCTCATGGTTAAAAAACACTAAGGGATGAAGGAATGTTCTTAAACATCCACACACACTACCACTGTTTACTTTGTTTTCCTGACATTGTCTGAGGATACTTACAGGACATAATATTTTCAGATGTTAATTACATGTTGCTCCTTCATGCGTAAAGTTTTAATAACTAGCTTCTTAAATCAACTTCAATTTGCTGTGCACACTATTTGCTGGGCATTGTCAGTCTGTCAGTCGGTTGCTCAATCCAGCAGTTTGGTCTCGACTGAATTATCTCAACAACCATTAAACTGATTGCCATGGCATTTGGTTAAGTCTCTACAGGTGCTCTTGTGCGCGGACAAGTTTTTGGGTGTGCTCGAATGGATGATGGCCGATAAACAATTTTCAGACAGAAAGCATTTGTTTATGGTCTGTTATTATAGTTCTTTTCATTAATTGCATAGTTGTAATTCTCACCCAAGGCTACTATGACATCGTCCCTGCAAACGCCTCAGTGAAACAAATCAATCATCCTAGTCAATCATCAATCAGCTAGTGAGCCTTTCGGCATGTGCAGACCAGAATATATTGCGCATGTGTTGTACTCCAAGGATATGACTCATGACCACTCCTCTTTTAACTCTCCTTGGTGCTCATTAGTAAATGTTAGCATGTTAAACACTATACCTGCTAAACATCAGCATTGTGAACATGTTAGCATGCTGTCGTTAGCGAGCATGACTGTAGACTCATGTATATCTTTGTATTAGAAAAGTTGACATACCATACAGCAAATATGTGGATAACTCAAAAAGGTGCAGTGGTCAAGCTAAAACTTAAGATGCTTTTCTCATGACATTCTACGATTTGGAAATAGTAGTACTTGAGCTGGTAAAAAGGAAGTGTAGAGCCATTCACTTGATGTAGGATCAGCAATAAACATCAAATTACAGCAACCATACAACACTTTGTCCTACCCAGCACTTAAATATTTAGAATCTGTTACCAGGAATTCAAGGTTGAGTTTTCCTTAATTTTATATATCCCTCTATTAAATTTTGCGCTATTCAGTGCAACTGGGAAGCCATGATTGACTCACCTGAGACCAACAGTCACGTGACAAAAACTCCGTGAAACTTCGACTGAACTACAGCTAGCTGCTGGACGCAGTGCATTGAGGAGAGGACAGGAGAGGTTGTAAGTAGAGGTTGTAAAAATGTAAATAGTTCAATATTTATAGCACGTGTAGCCTTGCATGTGTAACATTGGTAACACTTGTGGGTACTTGAAACAATGTTGTATGGATTCCATTGGTTTCCAATTTTTTGTAAAACAAATTATCAAAACATTTTTTGTTTTTCTATAACTGTGTTATACTGCACAAAAGACATTTTTGAGTTCTCACTACTTCTCGCCACGATTGTGCTGTTTCCATAAAGGTGCAGGACTTAAAATGTGACAGGACGCCCTGAAACTGCTTGGGGTTCAGAGGGTTAATCTAATGTTTTTAATGCTGGAGTAATGCTTTTTTCTCTCTCTCTGCTCTCTTCAATTAAGAGCAGATCAGATTTGCAATATTTATCTTAACTCTTGTGGTCGTGATAAGCCTGAGAGCTTTAGGATGCTGTTTAGTGTCTACATTTGTTTGTCAGATCTAAAGAGGCAGAACTGGAGAAACTGATTATATTTGTTTATTTATCGAGATGACCACTAGTCTGCAGCAATCTGCTGGGAAGAGATTAAATGAAAAATATGACACAAGGAACTAAAAATATCTTGCGATGTTCTTTTTCGTAAAAGGAGTGCATGTTAACTGAAGAATGTTGTGAAAATCACCAAAGGATGTTGCTTTGATATGCTTAACTCTTTAATCCAGTATTGTTAACCTCAGGAACATCTTGAGTTAATAACTGGGACCCTTAAAAAAGACAACATCTGAAGCGATATGTTCACTTTAAATATTTATATTTATTGTTTCTATTGAATGTCACTATAGTTTGGATTTAACTACAGTTCTAAAAGTCACTATTGCAAATAAAGAGTTGTCCCTCTGCCCAAATTCACCATGGTAACGGGCCTAATTCTCCGGCAGCTTTGACAGTATCGGTGATGTGCGTGGTCACTTAACATCTTTCTACTGCTTATGAACGCACTCCTAGTGTGGGCTACATGTATTCTAATGTATGAAATTGTAAAGACTGATTGGTAAATAGTTCCAGAATAATTCTGATTTAAGAAGTTATTTAGGAAAAGGCTGTGCACTGTCAGTGAATATAATTATTCGCTGCTCCTGTATGGTTTCCAATTAACTGTGAATCAGGTGCTAAAGGGTACAAAACCAATAACACTATCTACCAATAACTATTAAATGTTATCTCAATTAAAGTGGTTTATCATACTGAGGTGTTAGTATGGGATGAATCGTTAGATAAAACTACAATACCATTGTCCACAACTACTGGATGGAATAGGATAACGTTTGGTTTTTGCTTTTATGGACAAAGATTATTTTGCAGACCAAGCTTTCTAACTCAAATTCCTGGTCAGCTCAGTCAATAGCTCATAGATCTCCATTGCAAAAGGAAAATCCTCCTCTAACACTTATTGCCTGGGGATTTCTTTAAGAATTCAAATGCAGTCTCCATCTTGTTTCCATTTTACATGCTCTCAGTGTGATCTGTAAACACAATATCCTCTTTCCTTAGTACAATACACAGATGTGACTGAAACTAGTGAGCAGCCAAGAAATGTCTCAATGATGTGCACTGCTTAATGTGACAGTAGTAAAGTATGCCCCTGCTAAACTGAACAAATCAGGTTTGAATTATTTTATAATGAAATGCACTAAATATGAAGCCAGATACCAGAAGTTTTGTTGTCATACAAAATCTGATGAAAAGCTCAGTCTTGCTCTCTTGTTATAAAGGACATCAAATAAAATCCTAATACATTTTTCGCTTCTTTTTTTTTTGAACAAAATCTGCCCTCTACCTTTAATTATTACGTAAATGCAGCAGTACATAACATTGACTAAATAAACTATTATGTTACCCCACATAGGCTGAGCACAACACATAAAGAATATTACGAACAATGCAAATGTATTATTTTATAGTGATATGCTCCTCATTTATGGATAAAACATAATTCATTTGGGTTTCCAGTTTCCTTCCACAGTCTATCCTAAGCAAGTAAAACATCTCTATTCCTTTCATGTATTTTGCAGTAAAATCCATTATTTCATTGGAGACTATATTTACAAATCAAAATAGTTTTTCCTTTAATAAGGAATGGATTCATCTCAAACTTAACAACAACACTTTCAGTTTAATCTGATTCGGTTTTATTTGGAGATTTATCACATTACAACCCCACTCTTGCAGTTCTTGCAATTGGCTGCCCAAGGCCATTCTTCATGCACTGTACTTACCACATTTCATGGAAGAGGGTACAGTACCCCATTCCTCTCTGCACCTCCAACACATCTTATCCCGGCTCAGCCTCATCTGGTATAATTTAATGGGTGTAAATTAGAGGAGCTCCGCAAGCTACGTGAGAGAGAGAAAGAGGAAGAGGAGCAAAAGAAAAAAAAACATTAGTATGTTTGACTTCATGCTGGATAGTGTTTCCCTCTCCCCTTCTTTTATGCTGATCTCATTGTTTTATACAATCTGCAACCATCAATATCTAACTCAAATAGTGTCTTATCAAGTACTGTACCTTGGTGAGTGAAAGAAATAGTAAGAAGTTGCTGTGATACATTACTTTCCTAAGCAAGTAACAAGTCCGCCCTGCGTTAGAACACAGGGGATTATATTTCTTTAGGTATTGATGAGACATGACATACAATCCAGGAAGTTGAGTTGGAGTGAAGGAATCATGAATTTGTGGGCTTATCAGACACCAAAACACTGCAAAGCGATTTACAGTATTAAGACAGAATTTTACAACTCTTACAAAAGTTATCATTGTGGGAACTATTTTATCTTTCTTATCAATTTTATGGAGCCTTCTGGACTGGCGTCAGTCAAATAAATGAGAGGGCTGCATTTATTCAAGCAGGACTGAAGTTGGTATGAACAGGGAGGGATCTGAGAACAGGTTGTAGAGTTATATTGTCAGGTTTTATGTTGTAAAAAAACGGATCATCAAAGTCTAATTTGAAAATAATAATGTATTCCTCACAGGTGACATGAGGTCTTCAAATCGAGCAGTGGCTAATTAATTCTCCCTCCAACTCAGTTTGACAAGTCACTACCTTGAAATTAATTTACTCAAAAGGGAGTATAACCTCATGCCAAGTCAAATTGACCTGCAATAAACAAATGATGTGTTTTGAGAATACATCTGCAGTTAAGGTTAGACTGCACAAGAAACGATAACTTACAATGTTTTATAAACCATACAAACATTTGAGGAAACTCTTCAGGGTCTAGTACTCTAAAGGTCCCTTTCCCACTGCTTTTACCTGGTAAAGAAATAATTCACCAATATACCAAAGAATTATGAGCTCACACACAAGGCACAACTTTACAAAAGGCACATCACAGAAAGGAAGCATGCAAACCCTTTGCTTGCATGTCAACGATTTTCCATTACTTGAGCTCAACTGCAGATGCCACAGATGCTAAGAGTATGCTATCCTCTAAAAATAATGTCAGAGGCTAGTGGCTTACACTGCTGTATTATATATTATCTGATGACTTGGCTTTTATCCCTGTTACTTTAAATTATGTCCATATGATGGAGCAGTTGTTTAAACAAATGAAACAAAAAAAACTATTTTTAGCCCTGAAATCAGTTATTAGTATAAAGAATTTTTAGTAATCTTGTCCTTTCTTTGGTTCTCATAAGTCACAATTTCATAGACTCCATAGAAACATATGGTGTGGAAAATTATCCAAAATGACTGTAACAGACAAAACCCACCACAAAAAAAACCACTGCATGAAACTATGCCCTTTCTCAGGAATAGTCATTTTATTACAGTGTATTAAAACAAACAAGACTGAAAATATGAAAAGTTTAATAGGCTTGAAAATATTGACATTTCATAGCATGAATAACATTAACATTTAGATGTCAGTTTATTGGCCTTAGTAGCCTTCTGCGCATGATGCCTCACTGCAGGGCTCATTGGGAGCCACATCATTAGTGATATTAACTATCAAGGATGATGTATTCTTTAATAGGCTATAATTATTATTATTGCCTGCTGTAACAATAAAACGGTCATCATGATTTAAGTAGAGGGTATAGTTGTTGTGTCTCTGTTTTGCAGGCAGATGGACCCAAATGCAGAAGCATCAGGAAGACAACAAGAAATGAAGATATGACCATGCCATTTTGTGGATGTTTGCTACTTTATTGCTACTCAGCAATAGCAATTAAATATACTACTCAGGCATTTCCTTTCTATATTGTGATTCTGATTGTTACTGACCATTTATAAGAAACAATGCATATCAAGAATATCATGCAATATTAAAAAAAAATGATATATGAGTGCACTATTACTGTGTCGCACAAAATTGTTCTTTTTAAATGTTTGCTTTTGCTCTTCTTTCATTGGATATCTGACAGAGTAGCTGCCCAAGGCATGTTTGCTGCCTCCAGTGAACAATACAGGGGTCATTTAAAGTAGAATTCAGCATCCCATGTTATCAAAAGTCTTACCAGGTGTAGCCAAATCACCAAGGACTAAAATCCGAAGAATTATAACTTTAAAAAGTGTAATTATATTGTGTTTACTACCTTTCATGTGGACTAGAAACTTGTGTCAGTTGCCTAAGACAACAAAAGTGTATTTTCTTTTATCATTTACAGGTATATTCTATTATGTAAAAAAGAAAAAAGTTACAAACTGTATAAGCATCCTCAAATATGCCATAAACAACAGGCACATTTAAGTGAAAAAGGGATTATCTTTTAGAGACAACGTTTGTTTTGGTTTGCAGCGTTTAGACAAACCGTGTGTTAGTCAAGTTAACATGATTTAGTTCTGCATGATTTCTGATCCTTCCACACACATGCTTTAGTTTATGAATATGAGAGTGACTGCCGGTTTGTACCTGCGTGTGAGTGCGCAGAAACCACCGGGCAGCTGTACCAACACACCGGTCTGTTATTCTTGTATTGCAGTGGCCCTCATGTGCTCAGGCATTCCCACAGCAGGATGACTCTACACTTACATCATCAAGTCAAACGACTGTCACAACACGCCAACTTGATCTTAAAATATACTGATGAACAGATCAAGTATATAGATGCCAAGTGCACTTGAATAGATGTCAGACAGAGTTTATGTGTGGTCGGGGTCCTGTCTCTGTCTATTTACATGCCAGTCTCAATGCTGAAGAGCCTTCATTGTGTCACTCATTTGTTTCATGTCAAGGTACTTGTATGAAACCAGATATTATGGACCATATATTTTCCAGTTCTATGTCATAGAGTATGTGTCCTAGTCTGCTAGTGTAATGTAGCTGTGTTGCTATTGTTGGAGTTACAGTAAAATAACCAAGAGTGTATGGCCAAATAACAAAAACACATGCTACATACACTGTAGGATCTATAGTATCCAGTGAATGTGGTGCTTGCTGTAAATTCGATTGAAACAACATAACTGGTTATGTATAGATTTACAGTCAGAGATTAGGTTATACACAATTCTTTGTAATGCAGCTGTAGGAGGTTTCTTACAAAAAAAGTACAGAACATGTTTTAGATATTTTATTATTGTGCTGAAGCAAACAAAGCATTTGGTCTCAGTTTGAGTTTGGGCCAATTTGTTGTGTTTAGGTCTGGTTATTTTCAAATACTCAGTGTGTATCGTGTGTTGCAAATAGGACAGACACATGGGCAAGCCTGGCAAATGAACAGTCAGTTATAGATGTCATAAAATTTGCATTGAAGGGGGTCTCCTTAAAAATCCCCAATGAGTTTGTTTGAAATCATTTTTGTGGGAATGTTAAGCTGTTCTGAGTTTACTTGCCACTTTCATTTGATCAATATTTTGAGAAAAGTTAAAGTCTGCATGCTATTGTCTAACAGATAAGGCAGATAGTAAGATACTTACTACAATTACTATGAAAAGTGGCATATGCTGATAGCGGGCTGCAGTGTTATAGCCAAGAGGGCTTCGAATGAATACCAAACTCTAATGTGAGATGATCCAGGAGCTGAAACAGATGGTATTATTAAAAGGTTTTCCAAGTATTCCCTGTTTTCAACTTCACTTAATGAAATGTTCCGTTTAATTTTCATTCATTATTATCCAATAAAAGTCCAAATGTTTCTCATATGGTGATGTCATGGTTTCATAACCGAGAACTTCTTTGCAGTGAGTTTACATAACATGCCACAGCTTGTTTATAACCACACTGTTAGATCATCTTACAAATTAGCTGTTGCCCTTAAGTACACAACAGCACGGGGTGCCAATGCCTGTGGGGGGTGGGAGGGGGGGGGGGGGTTGCTGCCACAATGCAACTTTATGTACAACACGGTCTGTGTTGTTCATAAAAGCAGAAATTAGAGGGGCCATGGTGTGAGGTACTATTCATTAAGGCATTACTTAAAGTCTGACACCTAATACTGTACATGTTTAAAGGTGATATATACAAGATTGGGCCAACAGTGCCAACAGTCGTAACAGTGCAAACAATGGCAACAATGCTGACTGAGCTAACGGTGTTGGCCTGAGATGGAGCTGGAAGGTGGGGGCTTTTTTCTGCTCATGGTAGCGATTCCATGTTCCATTGTGTGTCGGTGCTTCATGCATTGTGTGAGGATAAGTGATGTCAGCAAGTTTAAAGGTCCTGAAAACCTTTTTTCTCACTCAGTTTCTTACTGTGAGTGTAGGGTCCTAATCAAGTTTTTGGTTATTTCAAATGAGTGATTGTAGTTTTATCTGACCTCAGTTAGGAAAAGTACACAAACCGAGATATTGCAACAATGAATCAAAATGTGATGACAGTTCCATATTTGAATTGCTAAGTCAAGGTCAATGAAATCTGATCAAACTACACCTAGACGGTCTTGTCTGTAAAACATTAAATAATACCTAAAGATGTTTATTTACTTAAACATTTTGATGTTTTGCTTCTTTAATAATGATGTTTAATGTTATAGATATTACACGTTTTCCAGTACTTTAACATTTGAAACCTCCAAAGTTTTTTTAATGACATGTTTGATAATATATTGATCAAAATGTATATTTTATCAACCAGAACTTGTATATGAAAGGTCTAGCAGTTCATAGCCCCTTACATTGATTCAGGAAAATAATGCAGGTCAACTACCTGGCATGTGTCTAATAATGCCGCAATATTAATATAAATTATCTATTTTATTTTCTATTTGCTGAAAAAGGGGCCTGCAAAGTCAGTCAATTATTATCCTTCATTCTGCTCTCAGTATGTTTCTGTAGCCGACTCATGGGTTCTCTTCAACACATACACACAGTATTTGCAGTTAACGTTGCATAAACTTATTTTATTACACACTTAAACAAGTCAACCTGTCGTGGGCCCTCTCACGTTGCCTGGCTACTCGGAGTGCACGCAGTGTAATGTCCACCATTAACTCAGACTGTCACGGGCTGGTGTTCCTCTCTCTGTGTGTCACCGGCCACCAGAGCTCCAGCCTGTTACTGAGGGATAATTAGCAACAGGTTACAGCTGTGTCAATTAAGTCTGGCACTGTTGCCCTGAACCACTCCCACAGATCTCTCCCCTGCAGCTGAGCACAGACCACGCCCACTAGCACAGTTTCACTGGTGGCTTTTCAAAAAGATTACCTTATCTGCAGTAGTCCTTTTTTCCCTCTTCTTTCACTTATTGAATCTTTAGTTCCACACGTCCTGGTCATGTCCCACAGGTCCCCTCAACTGAGAATCACCTGAAAGACTTCCTCATCGGTGCCCAAGCCATCTCTACTCCATCTTGACTCCAGCAGGTCAACTTTCTTATATCTTTAGGGAACATATTGAAATAACTTCATTGGATTGTGCCACTTAATTGAAAAAGACAGTAATTACGAAGATTTGTAAGAAGACACTTCTCAGTAATCACTTTTGCATAGCCAATCAAAACTGATTTAATCTGGTATTCAAATGCTTTCACCTGGGGACGAGTGTTGCAAGTAAAACTAATTAAATTGAGCAAATAGTTTCATTTGAGAAATCACTTTAAGGGTCATGTAGTATGAATTACAAGGTGTTACTGTAGTTATATTATCTAAGCCACAGATGGATAGCTGATATCCCAGGATATCAGCAGGTTATGCACTCAATTATTCACTGTGGACATCAAGACGTTTTAGCCTTCAACCATTCCACTGTGATTTATGACGAAAAAAACAATGATTATTCAAGTGGAACAAACCCCTCATCAATTAAAAGGCACAAACTCTTATTTATTTGAACCATTTCTTCTTGGTCTGGTTGTACTCTGCAGTACTTGACTTTGTAGTAGGACTGTGTTTATGTGCTTCACATCAGGGCTGTGGGTCACTGTTGTAACCCTGTGCACTAAGACACAGACTTGTACTGGATGTTACTGGTATTCAACAAAACAGACCTCTTTATCTGCCATTGTGTCTAATCTATAGCACAAATTCAACAAGGCATCAGCTATTAACAAGGGCTATTCAGCCGAACAAATGGCTGACAATATAGGCCCTGCAAGTGTTCAACTAAGTGTGAATAAACCAAAGGGAACAAACATTTTCATACTGCACATGTGATGTCCACGTGTTCATGTTATGATTGAGAACAGTAATCCATTTTACTCAAGAGAAAGCAAAAGTCACCTGCCTCTATGTTGCTGAGCATAATAAGAAATAAGTTTGCATTTAATAAGGAGATATTATAATAATTATTTATCATATAGCATATGTATGTCAGTTTCAGAACATATGCAGTGAGGTTCAGAAGGCAAGTATGATCAGGTTATTGTGAAAATGTTATGAAAAAAAATGAAAATATTACTTTAGATGGAGTGAATAAATAAAGAGTTTCATTAAAAAAAAAAACATATATCTGACATTCAAACAAAAATTTACATTTTGGATTGGACCGTTTGACTTATTTGAATAATATTTTGCTTCTATGTGGCCTGAAAAAGGGATTGGCTATTTTGAATAAGTATTCAATTTACTGTGGGATTCCTTCCTTCATGACTTCACGGGGGCTTTTTGACTTCACCTGTAATGATCCCCTGATTAAGCCAATGCATATAAAGAATCACAGTCTTAAATTCAACCAAAGCACACTGTTCTAGATAACATAATTTCCATTGGGGGCTTTCTTTGGAAAACAAGTGACCCTTTTATACTCTGTATAGTTCAGAGTGGAATTTTCATTCTTTTGAATCACTTCAAATAATGTAGATGCTAAACGTATTGACTCACTGGGCAATACAAGATAGCATCACCCAAATGCTGTTAAGGGACATTTGATTTTACAAAGCACTCACTCAGTCAAAGTCAGAACTCTATGTAGAGGGAGCGAGATTCAGGGAGGGAGAGAGAGAGAGAGAGAGAGAGAGAGAAAGAAAGAAAGAGTTGCGGTGTGCTCATACTCAAGCCAGACAGTTTCCTTTCGAAGAAAATAAGATGAGGGGAGGGGGTTGCTGACATTGGTAGGATATCCTTTAGAGCTTCTGAAAACCAGATATCAATGTGTACGCAGCGAGTGGTGAGGACCGCGGGGACTTTTGGATTCTACCGCAATTTACCCTGAGGGCAACTCATCAAACCAACCTCAACAGAGTGAGCTGACAGTAAACTGCGAAGGGGAAACTACACTACCAGCGGACAGCGGTCCTCTTCTGTTTTGTGATGTGACCGCTTGCTGCGCTGAAGTGGCGCTTTTGCGCACGATGGAGGCCTTTTTACGCGAGCAGAATAGTTGGGAGCTGAATGTTTCCCGGAGCAACGCAATGACAAATGACAGCCATTTGGGAAACACCACAGTGAATCCCTTGAAACGAAATGAAGAAGTGGCCAAAGTTGAAGTTACCGTCCTAGTCCTGGTGCTGCTGCTCGCTCTGATCGGCAACCTGTGCGTCCTGTGGGCCATCCCCACCACCAAGCACAGCCAATCCCGGATGTATTACTTCATGAAGCACTTGAGCATCGCAGATCTAGTCGTTGCAATCTTTCAGATCTTACCGCAACTTATTTGGGATATCACATTTCGCTTCTACGGGCCGGATTTGCTGTGCAGGCTGGTCAAATACCT